>OZ023265.1:117973943-118573943 GCA_964006375.1 Tillus elongatus
AATGCAAAGTTTCGGAATTGAAATACGTTAATAAGTAGAAAAACGTATAGCCTATATATACATATACATATATATATATATATATATATATATATATATATATATATATATATATATATATATATATATATATATATATATGTATCCGAGCGATAAATCAAAAAATACTGAACTGGCTTGAGCAAAACTTGGCACATGTCTTCATTTCGTTACAATCGCGGACGAGTTTGTAAATCAGCTATAACGGACATATTTTTCCCAAAAAATTTTTGAATACGCTATATTTTTGAACGTATTAAACTAACTGTAATAGGACTTTACATGTAGCTAGAAATGAAGTAAATAAACCTATGTTGAGAATTTTAAGTGATTTGGTTCACAAAAATTTGAGCTTTTCCCAAATTAAAAATATAATTTGAAAGACATGAATCAAAACAACTTATGTGGCTAAAGTATCATGCCAAACAAAGACAGAATAGCCACCTGCCACGCATAGATTGATACATATACCACAAGCATGCATCATAATGCAGCGATAACCCAACAAAATAACGCACGTAAGGCGGGATCGCCACAACATCCTAATGTGCAACGAACGTTCACACTCGAGCTGTGGCGATCCCATCCTAATGACTGCGTTCGGGGATATTCGGATGCGCGGATTTGTAAAATGTTAAAAAATATCCTAATCCGAAAGTAAGAGGGGAAAATAGGGAAGTTTTGTATCAGCTACTTGAAGTAAAAACCAGATGGGATAAGGTGTTTTGTTATTTATTATGGTTTGACAGTTTTCTTTTGAGGTTAAGTTAATGATTGTATATGCTTGTAAAACAATAACGTGTTTTGTTTGTTATTGTGGTTTGACAGTTCTGTTTTGTTGTTGAGTAGTAAATGATTGTCATTAAAATAGATATAACAACTAGTATATATGCTTCTAAAATTAGGAACCAAAGAATAATAGCGTGTTATGTTTGTTTATCATGGTTTGACAGTTCTCTTTTGAGGTTAAATAGTAAATGATTGTCTAATATGTTTCTGAAATTGGAAATCAAAGGATAAGAATATTAACGTTAATATTCGTTGATTAATTTTTCAAGTAGGTAAGTTATTTGAATAATGAATTGACTTCTTGACTTTTATCAATTCAGGAGTGGGAACTATTTGGTTGTTTACAGTTGCTGTGCTCAAAAACTATCAGAATGAATCGTAGAAGAAATCAGGCTTTAGTTTACCATAATGGATTCTTATATAAAATGAGGCTTACAGAAAATAACGCAAGTTAGATAAAGTAACCATTTCAGCAGACATTTTTTATTGTTAATATTAGTACATTTTTATTAGGAAAATTCACTAACATAATTTGTTTTCAAATTTATTTTATTGTTGAAAAAACCGGTTCGATTAGGTTGACTAAAACAAAATTATCCAGGCGATTAACAAGGAAAAATACCTGCCACGTTTATAATTTGGCAGATACATTCCTTTTCTAAACATAAATTGAATTGTCTTCTAGAAAGCTTTTGTAACATTAATGAAATTTGTAATAAAAGTTTTTTTTTTTTAAGAGACTTACACTATCTACAGATATAGCAAAATTTAATTTTTTAGCTTCATAAAAAATTGAGTTTTGGGCATTTTTCTCAAAAGGGGTTAAAGCACAAGATTTTTTTGAAAATATAGAGATATCGATGGTAGTAACACCTCCGAAAGAATTCTTCAAATGTGCGGGTACTAGGACCTGTAAAATCGATATTTAAGGTCTGTGTAAGTTTAAAGTATTAATTTTAGTAATATGATGTATAATAATAGTGTACAATTTTTATGAAAATTCACTACTACAACGAACTTGCTGCGCCTTGAAATTTTTACCTATTTAATGTCCTGTTATTGCTCTCTCACCGCACCAGTTTACAGAGTCTCGCATTTTGAGATGCGACGCCATAGCCTCTTTTCTGATACAGATGGGAAGCGGTGGCAGTATCAGCAAGACCTCTAGCGCGGCTGAGGGTGTCGTCTTTATAGCGCCGGTGATACACAGACTTGCCAAACTTTGAAGTTTGGCCAGCTTCCAGGTAGCAGTTTGGTTCACACCACACCACCAGACCTAGCTTCTCAGTCACATAGCTTGCCTGTGCGCTGTACCACCGGCTAACTCGCTCCTGTTGATTTTTCTTTGGGCCTGTTGTCCCTTTTAATATAAAGGATGCAATTTTGGTGCTGAAGAGCACAAATTCTGTTGGGAATTACTGCTTGGCAAACGAAGTTATAAAAGCGGGCTGACTCGATATCTAAGACTCGCGTTTATATAGTTATTCTTTCAATAGAGCTCAAAAAGTTTCCTACTGATTTATAATTAGGGATGGTTAAAAGGTATGAAGGTGATGACAAACCGAGCCCGCTGGAGTACAGACCACCTACAATACCTAGTGTGATATGAAAACGTATCGAAAGAGTGGTGTACTATACCACTATGTCTCTCCTGAGCGGTAATAATCTGCTGTTTGAGTGTCAGCAGGACTTTCGTCTGGGTAGATCAACAGAGAATACTTCAGATGGCCTTGCTGAGTTTGTTGGTAGCAATTCTGGTAAATATGGGGGTTCTCGTTATGCTGAATTCGGCAGAGCATTCTATTGTAACGATCTTGCGTTTATTGTTGATATTTTGTTTGTATACCATTGGGTTGAGGCCAACTATACTAGACTGGTTAATGTCTTTTCTTAGATCTATCAACTATTTTTATATAAAACCTCATTTAAATTATATTGCATCGTATAAGGCATACTGTATAATTCTAGCCCATATAATATTGAAATAATAGCGCACTTGCTGCGTCAGAACTTCTTACTTTTAAAAGGTTTGTGATATTTGATTTTTTTTTCATCTCAGTAGAGCTAGTAGCTTATTTGCGATAGCCGTTTTAGATACTTTGAAATAATTGGGTACCGTTTAATAACACATGTAGGAATTCTAATAAGTAAATTGCCTGGAAAAATTCACTGAAATTTAAAAATTGTCATAATTGCAAAGTAATGAGAAACTCTGATTGAAAATTACTATTAATTGTTGTGTTTTTTGTGACAAATTTCTAATCCTTAATGGCAAGTTATCGTAAATGGTCATCATCTCCTGGCGAGTATTTTTTTCGAGTTGTATGTATGCAACGTTTTTGCTAGTACCAGGCTTACTCATAATAATAATAACACCACACTAGACAAACTCCACACCCTGAAAGCGTTGTGCGGGGGGAGCTTACACACATATAGACAAGAACACCGCCCATAACTCATCAGAAGCTGGCCTCTTACATTCGGGTGAAAGACACCGACGATCTTCTCATTGTAATTATTGGTATTCGGCCATATCAATGAACTTCAATTATTTGCAAGACTTATCCAGTATTGTTATATCTGCCCTATGGACAATCCAGTTGATTTGTAGGCACGGTCCTATCCTAGTACAACGTGTATCCGAAGTTTTGAAGAACATGCTAAAGGGTGTATCTATAGTAAGACACCGTACTAAGACTTAATGCTCATTTACAAAACCAGTTCTTATTGAAGTATTTTAGCGAATGGGTCTTGCTTCTTTTTGTACTCTGTGGTAGCACACGCTTGGCAACTTCCCCTAACGTGCTGAATAGTCTCCGACGTTGGAAACCTAAATCTGCATTTATCATCTCGGACCAAATGATCTCCACTATATACATCAAGTCGTTTCTTGTTGAGACGACCTAATCTTGTACAACTATAAAAAACAGTCTGATTCTGGAAGCACATGTCCAAATACCAATCACTAGTTCGAACACAATTTGTCTACATGTGTCTGGGGGCCAAATTTATATGTTGTCCATGGAAAGGCTTCTACATCCAGGTTAGCAGTTTGTCTTGATCGCTCCATGGTGACCTTTGCACTTGATTTTTACTTAATTTTTAACGCTTTTGTAGGGTTTCGATGTCCGTCTTATTCCAGTTCACAATTTTAGATGAACAATTGAGCCCAGAAAAAGCAATTGTGTTGAGAACTTTGGTCAGGTTCTTGCTGTTGAGATGTCTTCGCACTACCTATTTCACACCGTTCGTAAAGTCATTTGTCAGTTCGATCTTCATTACTGAATGGTTTATTTTAATCTATTTTAATTAATTCCCTTGTAAGATATATATATATATATATATATATATATATATATATATATATATATATATATATATATATATATATATATATATATATATATATATATATATATATGGTGACCTTTGTCACGCCCGAATTGCCTGTCAATATCTCTGGAAAACCCATAGAGGATTTTAACCAGTTGTTTCAGATCGCCTTTTGTGGACCGCTTAATGCGTAGCCTTGTGTAAGTGCTATCTATTGTCTAATTTCAGCTTCGGGTAAATGCTCTCCAAGGTCCAGTCTTTTAATGTTGCCTAGAAGACTGTTAAGAAGTACACCAGTTGACGGTATTAGTATATATCTGCCCTCCATTGTCACTTTACTTGCATCACGAGCTGTCTGTACTTGATGATCTTCTGGTTGTATGTTGTCTCCAAATTATTGACATTTGGAGTGCCACAGCAATCAGCGTCACTTCTTTGCGGGACCTATCCACTATTATTATAACTAGCCTGTTGTGGCCTACACGTTGGTCTGTAAGAACGGTCGATCCCAGTACACCCTGTATCCGGAGTTCTCTAGAACAAGCTCAGGGGTGTGTGTATAGTAGGGCACCTTACTAAGATTTAATTAAACGTCCAATTTTGAGAACCAGTTATTAATGAAGTATTTTCGCCACTGTGTCATTCCTCTCTTTATACTCTGTTGCAGCAAACGCTTGACATCCTCCAGTGACCTGCTGGATTGTTCCTGACGACTGACACCAAAATCTGAATTTGTCATCTTGGGCCGATGATATCCAACTATGTTCTTCAAATAGTTTTTTGTTGGAATGGTCTGATATTGTAAGGCCAGCAAAAATCCCTCTATCTCCGGAAACATCTGTCTGGGCACGAATCAGTAGTTCGACACCGATTTATCGACATGTGCCCCATGAGACCTTCTATCTCATTCAGATGTCACCCATTTTTAGGCTTCTGCATCCAGGATTTCAGTTTAACTTAATCAGTCCGATGGCGCAATACTGTGTTCTCGTGATCATGTTGCCTTCTTTGCCATTAAGAAAGTCAAAAATGATTAAGAACCTGAACAATTAAGATAAACAAAATGCGCTCAGAGGCGATGGTAGATAAAATTTGGTTTTATCATCGTTTACTATCTTTTGCTTTTAATAGGGTTTGGCACCATAGCGGCTACCGGAGACAATCGAGATTGAAAAAAAAATCAGTAATAAAGCGGCACTGAAATGTTAGCAATGCGAAGAACCGACGTGTTTTTACAGTGAGAAATGATGCACATTGCCTCCAATAACTGCAATAAGCCAAGCCAGCGAAAAATAATAATATAGGCGTCGATTGTGATATGCTTACTACAACAATTTAATTCAGCAAGTTTTGATTGTTTGCTACTTTGCTACTACAGTAGCTGAATCTATACAAATATTTATCTTCTGTTCAATTACTGCTATGTTTGCATATAAATTGGTCAAACACATATCAAAATCCCAGTTCAAAAGTTACGCTCATCTTGATTTGTTTCGTGTTTACTACTATTATCACTTAATATTAAACACATCGATATTCAGTTTTTATAAGAAAATCTTCCAACCAGCGTCCAAGTAAACCAGTTCAATTTATTTGTATAACACCCTGTATTAATACTCATTCCATATCAAATTATGGGCCCATTTAATGATAACAACAGGTTGCTTCGGAAAAAAACAACACATTTAAAAAATTATCATAATTGTAATATAACTAGGCGAAATAACCACCCAATTAACTTAACTTGTAAGATTTTAATAGCGCCACTCGAGGATGATTTAAACTCTTTAATCATTTCAACTAATTTACTCTTCGGAGTTAATATAGTTCCAGCAAATTTTCGAAGAAAAAATCTGCTATTTGATCGATCACAATTTTCAAAAAATTTCCTTTACCTAGGCTACTCAACCAATAAAATATAGGCGTTTACATAATCCGGACTCCGAGGCCCGGTATATAGAATCATGTATAGACATAACTGAGATACCTGGGATGAGTGAATGAAGCTCTTCAGGCTAAAGTCAATAATAAAAATCCTGGACTCAGCAAGTGCGTTATGGTAGTGAATTTGCATAGAAAGGATCTGACACAAAATATTTTATTACAACTTTTTTTTCTTGTAACATAGAAATCTAAATTTTGGTGTGTAGTTTACTTTTTATATCGTAAACCTACCTACCAAATTTGGTTATCATACATTTTTTATTTTCTAAGGAAAAATTTTTTTTCAAGTGAAAACTCAACTTTTTCCCGGAAAACCTCGTCCGATTTTTCTGATTAACGAACTTATCAAAGCCATTTACAAAAGGAAGGTACACGCCAAATTTTATCAAAATCGGCCTATTATTCTCTGAGATAAAAATTTTTTTCGAATGAAAACTAAAAAATTTCCCGGAAAACCTCGTCCGATTTTCCTGACTAACAAACTTGTCAAAGCCATTTACAAAAGAAAGGTACGTGCCAAATTTTATCAAAATCGGCCCTTTATTTTTTGAGTTATCGGTGTGATACACACACACACACACACACACACACACACACACACACACACACACACACACAAATATATATATATATATATATATATATAATATATATATATATATATATATATATATATATATATATATATATATATATATATATACATATATATATATATATATATATATACATATATATATATATATATATATATATATATATATATATATATATATATATATATATATATATATAATATAAACATATAAAAATTGACACTGACCCCGGATATGGGTTCTAGGGGTCCTAGTTCGCGCTCATTTGCAAAATTTTTTTTCAAAATCCAAAAGTCGGGATCTCCCCATTAGTGAATTTTTTCTACGAAAATTCACTAATAATAATAATAATAATAATAATAATAATAATAATAATAATAACAATAATAAATAATAATAATAGATAGATAGATAGATAGATAGATATCATTAATTAACTCAATATATCTAGTCAATTTAACTATATTACCCGTTGGGTATTGAGCTTATCATTTGTACAATATAAATAAATCAAAACAAATTCTACATATAATACATCCCTATTTTGCCACATGTGAGGCAGATGATTCAACATCGCTACAATTAAAAGAAAGTGAAATACAAAGTCACCATCGAACTTATCTGGACAAGCTGCAATCTTGGATGCAGAAGCCTCTCCATGGGCGACATCTGAATGAGACCTCCCAGGCACATGCCGACAAACTGGCGTCGGACTACTGGTTGGTGTCTGGACAGATGTTACCAGAGACAGGGGGGTTTTGCTGGCCATACAAGGTCAGGTCATCCCAACAAGAAACTACCTGAAGTATACAGTTGGAGATAATTCGGTCCAAGATGACAAATGTAGATTTCAGAAAGGACCAGCATTGTTCTGCAGACCCCGGCAGATACCGACCAATAAGTTGTCTTCCGACCCTATATAAGCTGATCACATCCTGCCTTGAGAAACGCATATATGCGCACTGCGAACGAAACAAGATCATTGCAAGCCGGCAAAAAGGGCTAGCCAAAGGATATATGGGATGCAAAGAACTGCTAATAATTGATTCGGTTGTGTGCAACCAAGCTTACAAATGAACGAAGAAATCTCTTTGCTGCCTATGTGGATTACAAAAACACATTTTATTCATTTCCACACGAATGGCTTATAAGTGTGCTTAAGATCTATAAGATGGATACTTACATCCTGAGGCTCCTTGAACACACAATGTCTACCTGGAGAACAAAGATTCAGTTACGGGTACAAACCGGTGACAACATCGTAACCAACACGATACCAATCAGAAGAGGCATATTTCAAGGCGACTCGCTAAGCCCATTGTGGTTCTGCCTCGCATTGAAACCACTATCAAACCGTCTGAACTCCACGAGATACGGCGTCAGTATAAAAATCAATGGCAAGGAGAAAATGAGGCTAAATCATCTGCTGTATATGGATGATGTTAAGCGCATGGCCTCCAGAAAGAACCACCTGGAACAACTAATTAGAATCGTGGAAGGGTTTTACAGGGATATTGACATGCAATTTGGGCTTGACAAATGTCGCACCTTATGTGTAGACAGAGGGAAAATACAACCAAGTGTATATAAAATGCAGAACGGCCAGCAAATTGCCCCGATGGATGTAAAAGAGTGTTATAAATACCTTGGAATACAGCAAGGGAGGAAACTAAACCACTCGGTAATCAAGAACGACCTAGCAAATGAATTTACGAAACGAGTAAAGCAGGCGGTGCGATCACATCTTAACAGCAAGACTAAAGCTCTGAATACATATGCATGTTCTGCACTTAGCTACTCATTTGGGATTGTGAACTGGAGTAAAACGGACATCGAAAATCTACAACGGAAGGTGCGAACACTCCTAACAAAATCCAAAAAGCATCACCCCCGTAGTGCTATCGAGCGAGTAACCATACCTAGACACCAAGGTGGGAGATGACTGTTGGATATTGGTAAATAGTTGGACCAGCAGATAGTGAACCTGCGTGCGTACATATTTCCATCAGCAGGCGCTTACTTCTGAACTACAACGTGCCATATACGAGGCAGATGATTCAACACCGCTACAATTAAAAGAAAGTGAAATACAAAGTTACCATCGGACTGATGAGGAGAAGCTGCAATCTTGGATGCAGAAGCCCCTCCATGGGCGACATCTGAATTAGACCTCTCAAGCACATGTCGACAAACTGGCGTCGAACTACTGGTTGGTGTCCGGACAGATGTTTCCAGAGACAGAGGGTTTTTTGCTGGCCATACAAGATCAGGTCATCCCAACAAGAAACTGTCTAAAGTATATAGTTGGAGATAATTCGGTCCAAGATGACAAATATAGATTTGGGTGTCAGTCAGCAAATACTATCCAGCACGTCACAGGAGGATGTCAAGCGTTTGCTGCAATAGAGTATAAACAGAGGCACGACGCAGTTGCTAAAATACTTCGTCAAGAACTGGCTCTGAAACTGGGAATTTTAAATCTTAGTAAGGTGTCCTACTATAGATACACTATTGAGCCTGTTCTAGAGAACTCAGGATACAGGTTGTACTGTGGATCGGACCGTGCTCATATCTCAACGAGGTGCCCACAACAGGCCAGATATAATAATAGTGGATAAGTCCAGCAACCAAGTGACGCTGATTGATGTAGCCATTCTGAATACTAATCTAGAGATAAAGTACAACAAGAAGACCATTAACAGAGACCTCGAGATACAAGTAAAGAGACAGTGGAGGGCAGATAGTGTCGGAGTGATTCCAATAGTCATGTCGTTGTGGTTCCTAAGAATCTTCGAAAGAACATCAAGAGACTGGGTCTTGGAGAGCATCTTTATACGGTTACGCAAAAGGCGGTAACATTTGCAACTGCCCACACCGTGCGGAGATTTCTGGGAAATGATGATGTGTAGCGTTGTCGTTCAGGGCCCCATCTGAGCTCAGTCCCTTTGGTATCTGAAATACCTGGGATGAGTGAATGAAGCCCTTTAGGCTAAAGTCAATAATAATAATAATAATAATAATAATAATAATAATAATAATAATAATAATAATAATAATAATAATAATAATAATAATAATAATAATAATAATAATAATAATAATAATAATAATAATAATAATAATAAACCGTCTTGCCGGTAGGTGTACTGTTGCCAGCAGTATGCTTACCGCTACTCGTAACGACGTAGACGGTACAGCCAGCCACGCCAGCTGTCCGCTGTCCAACTTACCTGTCTCCTCTTCTACCAATATCCTATATTCCTTTATCCAAATTACCTGATTCCTTTATAAACTTCTCTCAACTCACCTTAAAGTCTAGCCGGTAGGTGCACTGCAGCCAGTAGTGTAACTATCGCTATCCGGAACGACGTAGACGGTACAGCCAGCGTCGAAACTGCCCACATATCTGCAGAATCACAGGGAATCTGTGACTGTGGGCACGAATAACCCCTTTGGGAGATTCGAAATTCTGTGGGAATAGAATACTGTGCTTGTTTGCAGTAGGACAAGTGCAAATGTCCTCTCTGACGAGTCTCGATCAGATGAAGACCATAGGCTAGGTGGAGAGGACAATGAACGAATGCCTGATAACGACCGCGCAACGATGATGGAGTGGACCGATGATCTTCGGAACGATATTTTGCAGTGTTATGGCAACAGCTCGCCTGCAAGGAGGGGATACATGGGAAGGTTTCATGCTTTGTGGATATCCATGCATCCTGAGCATGTTCTTTCCGTACAACACCTGCGGGATTATGCGTCATACCTGCACAGGAGAGGGTACACAAGAATATCTTCCCGGATCCCAACACCACAGCGACCAATCACAGAACAGCTGCCGCTCCTCGCTGAAACGAGTGAGAATGGCTTGAGTCAAAGGGCTTTTCTCAAGGTGAGATTTAATCCTAAGCCTGAACAGCTCGCCCAACTGGATGCTGGTCTCGATGAAGAACTTCCAAAGGATGCCGACATCTGAACCATCCACTGCGCTTCTATGCGGCTGCCTCTACCCTTGTGCCGTCAGGTCAAGGTGCCGAAACTTCTCGCAGTGTCGTGGAGTTGAGGCGACGCATAGCGCAGTTGAAAACAAAAATAAAAATATCAAGACAGGAAACATCCCGCATTCAGTGTGTGTTAGAATATATAAGAGCCGGAAGGCCGTTTACTAGGCGTGTGCAACGAGTGGAAGCCGTTGTAAGGTGCAAGCATCACATACTGAGCATAGCAGTGCTACAAAACATCAAGCAATACGCCTTAGATAATATACGGGCATTCGCGACACTTAAAAAGTCGTTGCTGAGTCGAGTGAGGTGGATAACTCATAACTCAACCTTTCAGAGAAACCCCTCTCGCATACTCCAACTACCTAGGCAACCAGTCAACGACCAACTAAATGTCCAACATGTCGAGCGTTTCTGGAGGGAGATCTATGAGGCTAGACCCCAGTTTAAAGAAGCCATTCCGGGCATGGCACACTTTACGGCTTACTGCAATGCAGAGCAGAGGTGTGCGCGGCAATCACTGATGCTGAGGTTGCGGAAGCCCTTCGAGGTTGCCGCAACTACGCTGCCCCAGGACCGGACGCCATTCATGCCATCTGGTGGAAGAGTTTTCCATCTGTCCACCGCCGGCTGGCTCGAATATTTAACCAATGGTTGAATCATGGGGAGCCAATTCCTCAGTGGTTTGTCGAAATGAGAACCGCACTGGTCCCAAAGAAAGGTGACCTGTCCCAGCCAAAGAATTACCGGCCCATAACTTGCCAGAACACCTGCTACAAGATCTTTACTAGGATTTTGTATGCTAGGCTGTTGCGGGCAGTGGAAACAATATTTGGGGAATTCAGTGAGTAGCGCGGTTTCAGGGGAAAAATGGATGGATGTAGGGAGAGTTTGTTGATTGACCGTTGCGTTACACAAGACGCACGGCAGTATCTCCGAAATCTGTCCATGGCCTGGATAGACTACCGCAAGGCGTTCGACACGACGTCGCATGATATGTTGCGCTGCTTGTTCGGCAAACTTGCTGTACCAAAGCCGCTAGCGAAATGTATAGAACATCTGATGTCATTGAGGACACGGTTTGTCATAATATCCGGCGGCCGAACAACCCTTACACAACCGATATCATATAGGAGGGGAGTCTTTCAGGGAGATTCAGTTAGCCCTCTCCTATTTTGCCTCTCGCTGCTACCGCTGAGTGCAGCTCTCCGAAAAACCCGAGGTTATCTCTGTGGGTCACCCTCAAACAGAAGAGACAGGATTAGTCATTTATTTTATATGGATTACTTAAAAAGCTATACATGTGGTGAGAGCGAGCTCCAACAAGCTCTTAGGGTGGTATAGGAGTTTACGCTTGACACAGGGATGGATCTTGGCTTGGACAAGTGCGCTGTGGTCCATATAAAGAGGGGGAGACTTCAAGGGTACCCAAATGATGCGCAGCTCATCGACGGACGCACCATAAAACATCTAGGTGCCGGAGAGACTTATACGTACCTGCGTATTGAGCAACCAGGTATTCAGGACGCTGCAAAAACGAAAGAGGCCCTCCGCGGTAGGTATAAACAGCGGCTTCGGAAAATCTGGCATTCAGAGCTGTCCGGGCCAAACAAGGTGCTGGCTACGAACATACTTGCCGCTCCAGTCATACGTTACTGTGATAAAGTGGACAGTGGAAGAGTTGCGCCAATTGGATAGAGATAGCCGCAAGCTTCTTCAGAAACATCGAAGCTTGCACTCGAGGTCGTCAGTTCCTCGCTTATACCTCCCAAGACATCTCGGAGGTAGAGGACTACCAAACATGGAGTGGTTACACAGAAATCGCAGGAACCGGAGCATTCCTGTTTAAGGCAGCAGGTAGATTAGCAGGTGAGCTCGGACAATGCTTCGATCACAGGTCGCGAAGAAGGCAAGATGATCGCCCGTTGGTGACTGACCTTGACATTCCGACCTTAAGAGCTACAATTAGAGATGCCCTACAAAAACACCTACTGGGGCAGCATCTTGACAAGCCTTTGCACGGAATGTTCTTCCGGCTTATAGAAGAACACGACTTGTCAACGAGGCTGACATTTTCTTTTTTTAAATCAGCGGGGCTCCGATCGGAGATTGAAGGGTTAATCGTGGCCTGCCAAAATGGTGTTATAAACACCTTGGTCTACCGCAAGCCCGTGATGCGGGTGGACGTGGCAAAAGAGCTGCAGAATCTGTAATCAATCGCCGGAGACTCTTATGCATCTCTTGAGTGCATGTCCGGTGATGGCGTCTGCCAATTACGTGTACCGGCATAATGCGGCCCTTCGAGTGTTGTATTACAATCTTCGACATTCGTATGGGATAGACCAAACACCAGTGTTGCCCCACCAACCGGGGGATATTGAGTCCGTGGTGGAGAGCGAGAGATGCCGTATATACTGGAATTTCCCGGGCTCCACTGTCAGGCCAGTAGCCGCTAATAGGCCTGACATTATCCTTCTCGGCAAACAAAATAATATCCTGTTTGTTATAGAGTTCTCGGCTCCTGCTGAGGCTAACGTTACTATAAAGGAGAGGGGAAAACGGACCAAGTATAGAGACCTTATGTTTGAGCTTAGATAGCTTTATCCGGGATACAATATACGACTCGTCGTTCTGATTATCGGCTGTCTAGGGGGTGTACCCAATACGCTGCTGCAGGCACTCGAGCAAATTCCCGCATGCCACGCCGCTGCATATTCACTGGCTTGCTGGATGCAGAAACCTGTCGCCCTTGGATCTTTACGTCTCCTCCGTTCTCTGAACCTGGATTAATGATTTCCGTCCCCGTGCTCTCTTACCACCGCTTGAGCGGGGCGAGCGCACGGGTGTAATGATGTTGGGTGGACATCAGAGTGTGTCGGAGCCTCTGACGGTTGCCAAACATATTTATTGATTAAAATAATAATGATAATAATAATAATAATAATAATACACTTTATTGGCTCCTCAGATACACATATACATAAGGCAGGTCAAGTGTTCCCAAGAACAATAAGTATATAAAACAAGTATAATAATAGGTTATATAACACAGCAGAGTTGTAAAACAAACAAACAAATACACAAAATGGATTTTACACAATACGTCACCCGTCCAATAAAAGTAACTAACACACAAATAAACAACACAGCATAACAAATCAAAACATGTTACATGGCGTCATCCAAATACTCCTGAACACCGTAATAGCACTAAAATTTCCGGAAAAAACTAGTCCGTTTTTCTTGGCTAACGAACTTCTTCAAGCCTATTACTAAGGGAAGGTTCTGCCCATATATATATATATATATATATATATATATATATATATATATATATATATATATATATATATATATATATATATATATATATATATATATATATATATATATATAAATTGAAACTGACTTCCGTTATGTTCCAGGGGGGCGGGCCTGCTTTTTCAAAATTCAAAAGTCAAGATCTTCTCAACAGCTACTTTTTTCTACGAAAATTGGCTACACAGATAGCCATGGTTGTTAACACTTATGAATTTCCGTTATATAGTTGCTATACAATGTATCATATTGGATGTTCCAATTTAATCAAAACTTATGTTTAATTCCAGAATATGTCATGAAAATTCACTACCATACGCACTTGATGGGTACAGGCTTTTTTGTTACTTAATTTTAATATTATGGGATTTTTTTAGCGTGTAAAAAAGTACAAGATACTTATATTTTTAGATTTCCGACACACATTGTTTATTTAATAACCAGAAGTTTAAATTTCATTCATAATTATAGTCCTTAGCTAGTTCATGGGTAAATTTATGGTGGCATCGTTTTAGTTCACTAGCATTTTATATGATTGTAAGAGACAGACATACTTGTTTACCAAAATTATTCCGACTTGCCACGCAAGCTTCTTCTCAAAATAATTCTAAGTGGCAGTTGTTTACGTATATTTTCTGTTATGTTTTATCTGTGGTTCAAGAACCTTTACACACAATAATGCAGCCATTTTTTTATTTGTTTTAATTTATCTTGAGGTCCACAAAAATATTTTTGTTTATGTCATTATGCCAGTACTACATCTAAAACGCCATGAATTAACTCCTGCGATAATGAAAGATAACAGATTTTTAAATGGCATTTAATTTAAGAGTTTTACAAGCCACTGTTTTTGTGTTGGAAATCGTTAATTATTTGCTACTACTTCCTGATGTGATAACGTAGCGTAACTTTTAATTCTCTTGCCATCTAGTCATGGTTTTTTTTATGAAACCGTTAATTAATGACAATTGTTATAAGTGTTAATTCGCTTTTGATGTTAATATAAAATACACTTTTTCCAAAAATATGTGTGCCGGAAAGGCGTTCCAAAGTTACTCCACAAAAAAAAAATATGTTAACTTGACACTATGCAGTGCGCTTTTTTGACTAAAACGTGTGCATTGCAATTTTAAATTTAATAAAACAATAAAAAGTGATAATTAATTATGCCCATGCACACCTTTAGCATATCTATTTTTAAATAGGCACATAATTTAATAAGCACTTGAATAAAGTAGAAAAAACAATTCTGATATATCGCTGTAAAACCCTTTAGCATATCTATTAATAGCAGTTCTGCTCTTCGTAATATTCGACGTAATGGACGAATTCGGTTGGTAATATATTTTTTTATAATTGATTGTCTGATCAGCAAGAAAAAGTTTTGTTTTGCATGATATCAATGGAAGATTTTCTTATAATTCAAGGAGAAACTCGCAAATAATAAGTAGTCAATGACATTGATTTAGACGTAATTACACGTAAACTTGAAGATTAACAATTCACAAATTTTCGTAAAATAGCTTTGACAGTAATATTATTGTTTATTAATCAATGTATGTACATTATATGTTTAAAATTTAAATAATTTCGAAAGTCAAGAAATTCTTATGCTGGTATGTAAATAGTTTCAAAAACAAATCATTTTAATATTGTAAAAACAATAATTATTAATTATCATCACCAGATAACTAGAATTGTTGTTTACTTTTTCTATCGTAAACCTAAGTACACAATTTGGTTATCATCGTTTTTTTTTAATTTCGGAGATACATTTTTTTCCGAAAGAAAACCCAAAATTTTCTAGAAACCCCTAATTAGATTTTCCTGGCTAAAAAACTTACCCAATATGCATACAAAAGAAAGGTACCTGTTAAATTTTATCAAAATCGCCTCATGATTTTTTAGTTATCGGTGTGATACATACATACATATATACGTACGTTCATACATACATCCATACATACATACATAAAACATACATACATACACACACAGCCACACGCACGCAGCCAACCACACCAGTGAACCATATGTGGTCGTAAACGTTGGACAATGACCAATAAAAGGACTGCAAATTTGTTAGACACAATGAAATTTCGGTTAAATAAAGATATAGATTAGTTTGTAAGAGGGTTGTTGTATTAGCTAGGATAAGTTTTGTAGTAATTTAAGTAAGCTGACTTTACAAAATTTTGATGTGACATGTAAAAATTACCAAAGAGAAGTCACAGTTTATAGTTGTACAAGTCAAATGATGAAAAAAGTTGCTGGAAAAACATAGCTAGAGGCACAAGCTAAGTAATTTGAGTGCAAATAAGGTCTTAACGCGCTACAAAATTAAATGATTTAAAGTTTTATTGAATATTAGGATACAAAAATCAACCCACGCCAATTTTGAACAAGGAAAATAAACATTAAAAACATTTATATTCTAAATAAACTGCCACAAAACTGTCCATTGTTTAATGGAAAAATTAATGACAGGTGGAAAATTTGCCTAGGAACAGTCATTAAATGAAAAATTTGTTTTAATGAAAAAAGGAAGAGCTCATAATAGTAAATATTAATAACTTGACAATGACAGCTTAAAAATGTCCTAGATAGTTACCTGGATTGCATTGTATCCATGGAAACAGAGAGTCGACAGGCGAAAATCGACAGGAATTTGTTTAAAAACATTGAAACCCTTCTTGTTCGGTCGGCATTGAAGCAACACGCTGTTAAACCTGCGCTTGAAAAATCTAATAAAAAGTGCTATTGCAACTAAGTATTCGTTGAACAAATTAACGTTGTGTTATGAGGAGCCTGTAGAACATAAATTGTAACGCCGGTATGATGACATAGTGAGCACAAACACATTTATATCACTGTGAATCAAGTATTATCATCCAGCTATAGCAGTTGTCACGGGTTTTCTTGATAAAATAATGAAAGCTTGCCCGGCTTCTGGCCCGTCACAATGTGGGAAAAGGGAGGTTTCGGAAAAATAAAGAAGGAAGGAAACGGAAATTAAACAAACCACAGGGAAGAGTAAAAGAAAAAGAATAGAGAATGGTTTCACGCTACACCCGGGAATTGGGAACTTCAGCGTCGGCAGTTGGTACCAAGCTCCGCAGGTAGGTCACGACTATTTGCCTATTTCTAGTGACAGGTGCAACGTGCAAGTGAAAGAGATGTAAAAGAACAGTTTTGGGGTTAGTAATTTACAAATTATTCGACAACAAAGTATTAAAGGTAATTATCCGATAGCTAAATAAATACAACGACATCAACGGTAAGTGAAATTTTAATCGCTGGAATCATAAATTAACTGTTGTCTTTTTAGGCTGACACTCAGCGATGGTAAAAAGTGTGTTACTGTGTCCGATATAATTGTTAATTTGACTTAATCTAACAAAGATGCAGAGATGCCCTTTACAGTCGACTGTTCGAGTTTACACACAAATACAAGGTTCAAATATTAACTTAAAGGTATGTATAGCGTAATAATCAGCTGATTGTAGGTGAAATTCAGCAACAGTTATACAAAACAAACAAAACTTCGTGGACTTATCTGGATGTACGTCCGTGTCCTTCAACGTCTTTGGCCCGCAGGAGTGAGTGCTGACCCAGTAAAGGCAGAAAACCACCGGACTTCAGCCCCCCCAAAATCCAGCTTCTAGCTGCAGTCAACTTTACTGTTTAGTTACAGGATTATTAATTTAAATATCATTTCATGTGAATATTAATCATTTTCAAAGAACAAAGAAAAACTCTTGATAAGAAGTGATACGAGAGATGTTAATATTTCCTTTTAAGTGAATTTTATTAAATTTCAGAACTTATATCTGGTAGAAAGAGAGAGAATGAAAAGGAGGACACTATACACTGAAGAGTGAGATAGAAAAACATGGATAGTCAAAAGAGTGAAGGAGACAGTACATACCTAAGGGCAATTGCTTTTATTAAAAATGTAAACAAAACATCCAACTTATTTGTTTACGGTTTTGGACTTAGTTTTTTTTTTTTCAAGTGAACTTAGATGAAGAGGGTTGTTTATTTGTATTAAACCTTAAACTACACAGAAGTGAAAGCGTAATTGGCGCCTTTTCAAGGTTTTACAAGTGTGCATTACAAACTGTTTATATACCAATGCAAACTATTAGCTACAGAGTGTTCACAAGTGAGTATTATGTCCCTATATTTACTATGTTTTTCCACCCCGGAAGTTAACAAGCTGTCAGAAATATTAAGAGAGGTTTAGAACCGTCTCACAGTCAACGGTTTTTAGCACTAAAACCAAACATATTTAATTGTAAAACGTAAAACAAACTTATGTGTAGCCAATTTAACCTAACATTATAATTGACATTAGTGAAGTAAACTAGTTTTTAAGTAAAACGAAGACATATTGCAAACGGCGAACTCGCTGAAGGAGATTGATCCGATTTTCAGTTCTTACACAAATGCAGGGGGCGTCCTATACTGATGCGGGTTGTGAAAACAGAATCCATTTGAACTTTGTAAACGTGACATGTGTTGCATAAGGTTGTTTTAAAATTAGGAAGTACTTAATGATAATATAAATTAGTAAACTAAATTTTGTTACACCACTACATAGTATTTTATATGTTTTAAAAGTAAGTAATATATCAAAACGTTTTAATTTAAAAAGGCCGATAATACATAAAAAGACATAGGTTCATTAATGTTCATTGTTTAGGGGAAAATATAAAAACAATGTAATTAAAAGATTAATAAACTGTTAGATAATTTTTGAATTAAAAAAGATTATTAATGGTTTGATAATTATATTTGGAACCTACAAAAGAATAAATATAAAAATAACATCGAAGGAAGGTGTATGCTATATTGTAAACAGGTAATTAATGTTTTAATTGGTACACGAGGTATATTTATTTAATCGTTATATTTTCTGAAATATAAAGTGCTACATAAAAACATAAAATGGGTATACATACCTTAAATAACACATAAGAAAACCAAACACACACACACGCACACACACACACACACACACACACATCAATAATACCTGAACACGTTTAAACATATTAACGCCTACATTGAACAAAAAAGGAAAGGACAAACTAAATACAACTTCAAAGAAACTATATACACTATATACCATATATAACTACTACTACTACAATATATATATATATATATATATATATATATATATATATATATATATGTATATATATATATATATATATATATATATATATATATATATATATATATATATATATAGGGTGCCCATTATCTACCTCGGTATAATGGGTAACTTTGTTATTTCTAAAGATACACCTTTGGTTAAAGAATTTCAAGATCAGTTTGATGACACGAACAAACTTCTAATGCATCGCCTACTTTCTGAGATAATTTGAAAAAAAATGAAAAAAAATGCTTTTTTCATTCTTGTCACGGTTAATGGTACAAAAGAGATGTACAAAAGAAGTCAAAGGCTCATTTTGTAAGTATGTTTTCGTAGAACAGAATGTCAACAAACAACACATGCCATAGTTCGCAAGAGATAATACAAAGTTGCAATTTTTTAAATGGCAATCATAGTTGGATGTGACGTCTTTCAAAAGCTTATTTTTTATTCCAATTATATAAGGTTTGATATGGTTATTTCCATTAGTTTGAGCACGTTTAATAAAAACTATTTATTATAAATCATTTGCAAAATTATGTACCTTAGCACATAATATGAATACATCCAATTCGATGTAACAATTATGCCAGTCATGTATCTATTGGAGAACTATTTTTATGAGTAGGTGTATTTTTATTAGAATAAGTATAACAAACGAATTAAATAACTTATTGTATTAACAAAAAAAGAAACGTTATTTGGAACACTTAAAAAAGAAAAACAATAGAAAATTAAATCTGAACAAAACTTATCTACAGCAAATGTTCAAAGTATCAACCATCAACTTCTAAACACTTCTGGCACCTGTGAACTATTTCTCTCTGGACTTTTTTGATCCGACTGGTGAGGAATACTCCTTATAGAGGCTTGAATCTTATTTTGTTAGTACTTCAATATTCTCAGGTTTTTCTGATACACTTTATTTTTTAAAGCACCCCACCAAAAGAAATCGAGAGGCGTCAGTTCCGAAGATCTCGGCGGCCACAAAATAGGCCCTGTATTTCCTGTTAATCTGGCAAAATGTTCCGTTAGATATGCTGACCTATTTCTAGAATTATGGTCAGGGACACCATAGTGCTGAAAATGTGTTGAGTTCTTAATCGTACTTAGAGGTAAATTATTCAACATTTCTCTCAATTCACTTTGCAAAAATCACAAATAATGGTCGTAAGATTATGGTACCAATAATTCCGCACAACACATTTACTGAAAATACGTACTGGTCTCTTCTTTCTGTAGTAAGATGAGGATTTCTTTGGTCCCTATATACTGTATTGTGCAGATTAAATATCCCGTTATTAGTGAACTAAATTCGTCGGCTCAAATCTTCCAAATATAATGTATTACTGATGCTACATTTGTATGGGCGATAACTATTCTGTTTAAGAATCAAACTTGCATTTTCTTTTGAAACCCCGTACTCGTTCTCCAATTCTCTGGTAGATGTACTTGGTTAACTTAATAAACGAATGCCAAAACTCTTTCTTCGTCTTTATATTTTAACTTCTCAGTTTTTGGTTTGTTGGCTGAACCGTAAACCTTAAGATTGATTTCCAGTTTCGCAAAAAGTCTTTTATCGGGCTACCTTCTTTCCATGTATCGTTCGAAATACATTTCACTAGCTTCATCGACATTTCTCTTACTTCATAATAACAGAAAATCATGTAATTTTTCTCTTGATTCGTATACGTTAATGCTTGTTTAAACAAAAATATGCTGAAGAACTACATAAGTTCAAAACTATGTTTGACACAAGCTTGTACAATGATAGTTGATTGTTACATCGGATTGCTTGTATTCAATGCCTGCCTGGTACATAATTTTGGAAATAATTTATAATAAATAGTTGTTGTTAAATAAATCTCAGACTAATGGAAAAAACTATATCAAACCTCACATCATTGGAATCAGAAAAGAAAAGAAAAATTTGAAAGACGTCACAGTCAACTATGATTGCCATTAAAATAATACAACTTTGTGTTATCTCTTTCGAACCAAGCATTCCATCTATTTTTTGTTGACATTATTCTCCAAAAAAACATACCTACAAAATTAGGTCTTGATCTCTTTTGTGCCGTTAACCATGATGGAGACATGAAAAAATGATGAAAAAACCGATTATTTTCAGTTTTATCTCAGAAAGTAGGTGATGTATTTAGAAGTTTGTGCATGTTATCAAACTGTTCTTGAAATTCTGACCAACTTTGCTAATTTAACCGACGCTGTATCTTCATAAATAACAAAGTCACCCATTATACCGAGGTAGACAATGGGCACCCTGTATATATATATATATATATATATATATATATATATATATATATATATATATATATATATATCACACCGAGAACTCAAAAAATAATGGGCCGATTTTGATTAAGTTTGGCAGGTCTTTCTTTATTTTACTTGCTTTCAATTTGGAGCGACAAAATAATAGAAAATCAAAACACGGTTTTGTATGACGTGATGACCAAGAAGGAATTAGGTAAATATGCAAGTATCAAATTTATTTCTTAATTAGTGACGTACACCACTCGGGGAAATGTCTTGTTCCATCACAATGCATTGTAATAGCAGAAGATAACACCATAATAAACATTTCGTTACGGTGTGTCTCCTATTACTTTTAGAAATTATATACTAAAAATAAACACGTGCCCTAACGAAAGAAAATCCTGAAAACACAAATATAGTTTTGTATGTGATATATGTAACTCGCAAATTTATTTCTTGGGTAGTGACGTACACTAGGAATAAAAAAATGTCTCGTTTTATATAATCTACCTTTGCTATTGCAATGTAAGAGCAGAAGATGACACCATAAAACACATCATTACTGTTTGTCTCCTATTACTGTTAGCAATTAGAAGTCAAAAATAAAACGGGTTCTGAAGTAGGAGATTATCCCTGTAACAATATATTTCGAGTATAATGTTGATTGTTTAAGGTGTAATGTTAAATTGCATTAACTAAAACATTTACGAAATGATCTGTTTCAATGGAGTATTAGAATAAATATAAACATATTACTATCTCCAGAATGTAAACTAAAGCTTCTCTTGTGGATTTTCATTGGAAATTCACTAATAGGGAGGTAACGATGGTGAGGTTTTCGAAAAATTTTTTGAAATGAGTTAGTTAGCTAAAATGAATTAGATGGCCTCGGAAGCTAAGTTCATTAGCCACCGATTTTTTTTTTTTTTTTGAAATGAGTACGATTAAATGTTATATATATATATATATATATATATATATATATATATATATATATATATATATATATATATATATATATATATATATATATATATATATATCCAAGCGCACACTGAAAAAATACTCAACCGATTTCAACGAAACTTGGCACATTTCTTCACTTGGTTAATATCTTGGACGAGTTTGCGGTAAATCCGCATAACGGACATTTATTTCCCCAAAAAAATATACAGATATATTTTTGAATGCGCTATATTTTTGAAGCAACATTAACAACCATTTTGGTATGTCAAAATTTTAGCATCCAGTGTCTCTTTGCAAGTTTTAACTATACTAGTTTGGATAAACCTATCAAAATTGTGACTTGGACAAGTTCTTTACTTATTTGTCAAATATTACAATGGACAATTATTTCAATAAATATTACTATTACTATTATTAAGTATTAGAGTAACTGGAATAAGTAATATAGTGGCACTTTACAGGTAGTTAGAAATGGTGTATATAAACCTGTGAATTTAAAGTAATTTGGTTCACAAAATTTGTTGTTTTTTTTCAAATTAAAAATAAAATCTAAAAGACATGAATTGAAACAAGTTAAGTAGTTAAACTCCAATGCCTAGCTAGCCGCCATGCGTAGATTGATACATACTACATACATACATCATAATTGAACGATAATCAAACAATACAAGTAACACGCGTAAAACATACCAGCCGAACTACGCACGAGAAATCTCAGCCACTTAAATCCCGAATATCTATTAAATCGTTTGTCAACAATTTCGACGTTAGAATCACAGATGACATAAAATCAAACATTTGTGAGTTTATTGTGTTTTTAGGTGGGGGATTTAATAAAATGTTTAAATACACTATATTTGTGTTTTGATGAACAGCGCTAATTAAAGCTTTACCCTGAGAATATAGTATATAGTGAAAATATCAAGGTGTATGGAAGAAAATATGACGTTTTTGCAAACCATAATTTAACAACTGTTTTTCCCAGAATTTAAAAATTTGCTTCTTGAAAATACCATAAACATTATGTATTAGTGAATTTTCATTCAGAAAATTTACTAATAGAGAGGTAACAATGCTAAGACTTAGGGCATATTATGCTTTTAAAATTGAAAACTAAAGAATATTAACGTGTTTTGTTTATTTTTCATGGTTGGACAGTTCTGTTTTGAGGTTAAATGGTAAATGAATGTATGTACATCAAAGAATAAGATGAACGTTAATATTTGTTGATTAATTGTTCAAGTAGGTAAGTTATTTGAATAATGAATTGACTTCTTGGCTATGAATTAAGTTTCCTTCTGATAAGCTTTTGTAACTTTAATGGAATTTGTAATATAAGTTTCTTTTAAAGAGACTTGCAGTACCCAGATTCACCAAATTTTAGTTTTCTAGAGTCATAGAAAACTGAGTTTTAGGCATTCGAAGATTTTTCTTAAAAGGAACTAGAATATAAGATTTGAATATTTTTTATGATAGGAGAGAGAGCGAGAGAGAGAGAGAGAGAGAGAGAGAAATTCGTTAAATGAGCTTGTAGTAAGACCTCTAAACCCGATCTTCGACGTTTTTTTTTTTTTTTAATTGAAAATATTACTTTTAGTAATTTTCCTTACTAATAGTGTATAATCCTTATGAAAGTTCACTATTATAACGCACTTGCTGCGTCCCGAAATTTTATTTCATTCATAAGTAAGTGTCATATAAGAATATGAATGAGAAGATACGAAAGAATGAAACAAATCGGCTCACGTCTATGAAAATGATTTAAAATTTTTTGATGTTTAAACTTAAAATTAGACGTTATCTACGATCGAAATCGTCAAATGTGTTTCAATGACCGACGAACTATTCATAATTCAATAAATTATGTAATTAGCTGTTTTATGTGTACATCTTGATGAACGACTGGACTTGAAGTGTCATGTAAACAGTCTAGCTGCAGGTCTTAATTCTTTTTGTATGCCATAGGAGTGATTAATCAAAATATTGGCATAAAAGGTGCTATAACAGCGTACCATGCATATCTGTCTTCTAAACTGAGATATGGGGTAATGTTTTGACAAAACTCGGTTGAATCTGACAGAGTGTTTTTGATTCAAAAGCGTTTTATAATACTTTTATTTCACCTGAAACATAAAGATTCTTGCAGAGAGAAATTCAGGCGGGAAAATATGCTTATGCATCTTAAAGACCTGGGCAGATGGAAAAACAACCCAGCAATGGCAAAATCTGCCAGGATTAGCACACACTAAGGCCTTGCAGAGTCAAGGACTAAAAAACTTTTAGAGCCAGACAACAACTGGGAACTCTGGCCGGCCTGTATACAGGACACCGCCGCTTGCGTCACCACATGCACAGAATTTGGCTCGGTCAAGAAACTGAGGGCCGGCTGTGTATAGAGAGTGACGAAACAGCAGAGCACGTGCTATGCTCCTATCCGCCTGCGGACAGGACAAGACACCTGCTCTTTGACAATCCACAACTTGTACCAGACGATATGGATCAAATTTCGCCCACAGAGTTTTATTCTTAAAGGGAGCTAGACATATTTTTATGATAATAGATTTAACACTTGGTAACACTTTCGAAAAAATTGGGGAATTACATTAGTCTTGAATACAAGTAAAAACCTACATTTTATGCGTTAAAATACAACGTTGAATGTTTATACAAATAAAATAAAAATAAATAACAATCTAAACAATTTTACTGAATCGTTATTAACTTAAAAACATTTGCTACATAATTTAATAGTTTTTGTTTACTATGATTATTTATATTCTAGAAGAAAAACTAGCTATAAATAAATTCACCTTGACTCGGTATTGTCAAAACAGATAAAACATGGATAGTTTTCTTCACCCAGATGCCTACTTCAAACGATTTGAAAGTAATGCTATTATATAAAAGGAAGCAATTCACTCAGCATATTACCTAATAACATTACAAAGTCAGCAAATAGTCTGTTTTGTTCTCCTTAACCTTCTATGTTTTTATTAGTTATATACGTAAGCAAACCATTACTAAACGAAATAAATCTACAGAGACTATCTCGGCGTTTGCAAAAATTTCGGCTTATATAAATTAATTACACATATTTTTTAATATCGTACGCGTGCAAAATTTGTAATTGGTCTATTCATATAAAACTTTTCTGTGTATTTCAACATTGTAAGAGTCGACATAATAGGCTGCCATTCCAAATTAGATTTTAGCGTCTTTGGTGAATTTTCGTAGAAAAAAATTACGGGGAGATTCCGACTTTAAAAAAAAATTCTTCAAACGAGCCCTAACTAGGCCCCCTAGAACACATATCGGGGGCCAGTATAAATTTATATATATATATATATATATATATATATATATATATATATATATATATATATATATATATATATATATATATATATATATATATATATCCTAACCCATATGTCACGGACAGACAAGTCAGCTGTCAGTCGACAGGTTGTCATGTACCACATGTGTCACATGAATTCTTCCACTTCAAATTTTAAATTTTAACCGCGTTCTTATAAATATGACCATGTAACCAAGGTCTTTGTAAGTGTCCCGTTGTGCCCTGTGTGTTTGTTGTGTGTGAACTATTAAAACTGTCTCATTCTCTTTGTGTGTTCCCTTACAAGCTGTTTATTTTACTTTGTTCAGCTTTCGGTGGGTAATTCTAAGTTAGTCATGAATTGTATATCATAGCTGTAACTCTTTCCAGGCTCCTGAAGATGTACCAAAAAAGGTGCGAGAGCACGTTTTGGTAAAGAACTGGCGTTTTTTCAATGCCCATAGATTTCTGAAGTCGATAGTCTCTAATGAGACTTTAAACTTTGAAAACTAACCATAACGTTCCATTATTTCCTATCGGTCTGCTTATATATACATATATATATATATATATATATATATATATATATATATATATATATATATATATATATATATATATATATATATATATATATATATATATCTATATATATATATATATATATATATATATATATATATATATATATATATATATATATATATATATGTTGGACCAGTTTTGTTAGGAACGTTTTATGTTTATTTTCGGAAGTTTTCTTATTTTTACAAACAGTAAAGTTATTTTTGTGAAATATGGTACCTACATTGTTTCTACTATGTAGGTTATACTGGTAACCAAATTTAATATTTGCGATATTCAAAAAAGACATATTTGCTTTTAAAAACGTGTTTTGATAAATCACTGCCATAAAGCACCTTGCTGCGTCCAGACTTTTATTATTTATTGTTATTTTAATTGAAAACTTATGTTTCAAACAGCCTATATAAGTTAAAAGCAAATTGTGGAGTTCATTTTTATCTTGCGTGGTCATTGATTAGCCAACGACAAAGTTAGGAAAGAAACAATCTTCACTATAGGGCAATATTGCCTGATATACGTGCTCCCGTTTAGTTATTAAAACATCCATTTTCCACTTTTTAATTTAAAAAAAAGATGCTCATACATGACCACTTCTTAATTCCTTGTTACTATCAGTTGTGTATCTCTCAAGGAATATTTAATGAATACATATTTTCATCGGTATTTTACATATAAAATTAACTTTCTTTATTGCCAACAGTTGGTCAGCATAGCGAGAAACCTACGGCCATTTAACTTGTTTATCAATATAAATAGTTTCTATCTGGTTATAAGCGGTTCAAATATATAAGCGCAACGCTTTAGCATTTATCTTGCCAAAATCAAAACGAGTTTTTGCCTTCTGTTTGTTCCAAATACAACAATAATACCACACAGCTTAGTCTGGAAAATGCATCATTGATTTAGTGCAATTTTTTACTCACAGTTTCAATCAATGTGTAAAATTGTCACGTGATTTTAATAAATGAAACAAGGTTACATATGAGAAATAAAAATACTTTAACATTACGCAATAAGTCAGTAAAAAAAAAGGTATACGCGTCAGCTTAATTCAGCTAGGAATGCAGCCACCGACATATTTCCAAAAAAGGAACAAATTGAAGAGTTCTGGCAAATTCAATTAGCCACAACAGCCTCCTGCAATATTGGCGCCAGCTGGGTTGACGAAGAACACCGAGCGTGTCAGAGTTATGACCAAATGCATCATGAGCCGTTTACCACAGATGAGGCCACTGAGGTTATTAAAGAGCTTCATAATTGGAAGGCACCTGGGCCTGATGGCGTCCAAAACTTTTGTTTGAAGGAATTTGTGTGTACACATCATCTATTGGCGGTGTTAATAAATGATGTTATACTTGACCCAAAGAAAATGCCATTGTTTTTCACACAAGGAGATACGTATCTTCTGCCAAAGGACCAGCATTGAGCTGCAGACCCCAGCAGATACTGACCAATAACTTGTATTCCGACCCTATATAAGTTGATTACATCCTGCCTTGAGAAACGCATATATGCGCACTGTGTACGAAACAACATAATTGCGAGCCAGCAAAAAGGGTGTACCAAAGGATCTATGGGATGCACAGAACAGCTAATAATTGATTCGGTTGTGTGCAATAAAGCTTACAATGGACGAAGAAATCTCTTTGCTGCCTATGTGGATTACAAAAAGGCATTTGATTCGGTTCCACACGAATGGCTTATAAGTGTGCTGAAGATCTATAAGATCGATATATACATCCTGAGGTTCATTGAATACACAATGTCTACCTGAAAAACAAAGATTCAGTTACGGCTACAAACGGGTGATAACATCGTAACCAGCACGATACCAATTAGAAGAGGCCTATTTTGTAGTTCTGCCTCGCATTGAATCCACTATCAAGCCGCCTGAACTCCACCAGATATGGCTTCTGTATAAAAAGCAATACCAGGGAGCAAATGAGGCTAAATCATTTGCTATATATGGATGATCTTAAGCTGATGTCCTCCACAAAGAACCACCTGCAACTCCTTAAAATCGTGAAGGATTTTCCAGAGATATTGACATGCAGTTTGGGCTTGATAAATGCAGCACCTTATGTGTAGTCAGAGGGAAAATCCAACCAGGTGTATATGAAATGCAGATCGGCCAGCAAATTGCCTCGATGGCTGTGGAGGAGTGTTATAAATACCTGGGAATACAGCTAGCTAGGAAAATAAACCACTCTGTAATGAATAACGATCTGACAAATGAGTTAACGAAACGAGTGAAGCAGGGGTGGTGCGATCACATCTAACGGCAAGAACCCGACTAAAGATCTTAATACATATGCATGTTCTGCACCTAGCTACTCATTTGGGATTGTAAACTGGAGTAAAACAGACATCGAAAATCTACAACGGAAGGTGCGAACACTCCTCACAAAATCCAAAAAGCATCATTCCCGTAGTGCTATCGAGCGAGTAACCCTACCTAGACACCAAGGTGGAAGAGGAGTGTTGGATATTGGTAAACAGTTGGACCAGCAGATAGTGAACCTGCGTACATATTTCCATCAGCAGGCGCTTACTTCTGAACTACACCGTGCCATATGCGAGGCAGATGATTGAACACCGCTACAATTAAAAGAAACTGAAATACAAAGTCACAACAGGAATGATCAGGACAAGCTGCAATCTTGGATGCAGAAGCCTCTCTATGGGCGACATCTGAATGAGATAGAAGGTCTCATGGGGCACATGTCGATAAATCGGTGTCGAACTACTGGTTGGTGTCCGGACAGATTTTTCCAGAGACAGAGGGGTTTTGCTGGCCATACAAGATCAGGTCATCCCAACAAGAAAGTACCTGAAGTATATAGAAATCTCTTTGCTGCCTATGTCAATTACAAAAAGGCATTTGATTCAGTCCCACACGAATGGCTTATACGTGTGCTGAAGATCTATAAGATCGATACATACATCCTGAGGTTCATTGAACACACAATGTCTACCTGGAGAACAAAATTCAGTTATGGGGTTCATTGGGGTCTTGAGCGATTTTCGGGTTGTGGAGTGTGGTGTGCCGCAGGGAACGGTGCTAGGGTCAATACTTTTTACAATATATATATATATATATATATATATATATATATATATATATATATATATATATATATATATATATATATATATATATATATATATATATATATATATATAGGATATATATAGGATTTGTTCCTACAAGAAAAAGATGGAAAAATAATTAGCTATGCCGATGACACGGCAATATTTTACGAAAAACCTTCCTGACATTGCTTGAAACAAACTGTTAAAACAGATTTGATAAGGATTAAAAAATATTTTGATCACAAGCTGTTATCAATTAATTTTGAAAAAACTAAGTACATACCTTTTTCATGTACTGCGGCCACGCTACCGGAATACAGTAGTGTCACTGTTGGGGATCCTGAGGGTTTGTTGATAATATTAGCCGAAACAAAACTTAGATATTTGGGAATATGCACCCAGGTAATCGACTGTACCACGAGGCTGGCATACTGGATGTAAGACAATTATTTTTTAAATCGGCAATGATTAAACAGTTCAGTAATAGGTTAGGTCTAGCACCTATCGAGCACGATCATGAAACACAGCATGGAATGGTGGCGTACAGAATACCATTTACTAAAAAGAACATTGCACCAAGAATGTTTAATCTTCTTCCTGCTTCATTGTTTACTAACTGCAATATCGCAAATTTTAAGAAGCGTATAAGAGAGTACTTGCTGGATCAACCGAGGGCTCTCATACATGCTGCAATTGACGGAAATAACTCACAGTCCTATTCTTGAGCGTTGTGACGCATTAGAGCGCGTATAAGGGTGTCTGAATATTGATTGTAGTCTTACTGCTGCTGTGGACTGTGATGGATGTCTTAATGGATTTAATATTTTCATGTAGGTGTTTCCTCGAGTAGTTCTACGCATAGAAATGTCATGTATATTTGTGTGTATTTTTTTTCTGTGTGTAATTTTTAGTTTTAGGCATATAAATGCGATGTATACTTATGTGTAATTTGTTTTTTTGTGTAATATTTTCCTATGTATGCTCGCACACGAGTCTTTTGACTCCAGCGATGTAATTGTTTATTTGCTGTCTGCACATTATTGTTACTACTGTTATTATTTTACCGTTTGGCAAATAAACTATTATTATTATTATATAATTGGGAGATAATTCGGTCCAAGATGACGAATGTAGATTTGGGTTTCAGTCATCAGAGACTATCTAGCACGTCACACGAGGATGTCAAGCGTTTGCTGCAACAGAGTACAAAGAGATGCACGACGCAGTTGCCAAGATACTTCACCAAGAACTGGCTCCGAAACTGGGACTTTTAAACCTTAGTAAGGTATCCTACTATAGATACACTGCTGAGCCTGTTTTAGAGAACTCGGGATACAGGTTGTACTGGGATCGGACCGTGCTCACAGATCAACGAGTTGCACACAACAGGCCAGATATAATAAGAGTGGATAAGTCCTGCGACTAAGTGACGCTGATTGATGTGGCCATTCCAAATACTAATAATCTAGATATAAAGTACAACGAGAAGATCATGAAGTACAGAGACCTCGAGATACAAGTAAAGAGACAGTGGAGGGCTCATAGTGTCCGAGTGATTCCAATAGGCATATGGTCAACTGGTGTGTTCCTAAGAATCTTCGAGAGAACATTAAGATACTGGGTCTTGAAGAGCATTTTTATAAGGCTATGCAGAAGGCGGTACTACTTGCAACTGCCCACACCGTGCGGAGATTCCTGGGAAATGAGGATGTGTCGCGTTGTCGATCAGGGCCCTGAAGATATACCTGGGATGAGTGAATGTTCCCCTTTGAGGGAGTGTGAAAGTCCTTCAGGCTAAAGTCGATTATAATAATAATAATAATAATAATAATAATAATTATTATTATTATTATTATTATTATTATTATAAGTGTGCTGAAGATTTATAAGATCGATACTTACATCCTGAGGTTCATTGAACACACAATGTCTACTTGGAGAACAAAAATTCAGTTACGGCTTTCAGTTGTCAGAGATTAATGCCCAGTTTCACAAAGCTCGGTTAAATATTTAACGGACGGTTAGTTAATCAAGGCTTCAGAAGACCAATCACAAATTATGGTTCGGGTTTTTGCCATGGCAACCAAATATTCTGAAGCTGCGATTGGTTGCATTAGGCTTTGATTAACTAACCGGCCGTTAAATATTTAATCAAGCTTTGTGAAACTGGGCAAATATGCATTTAATTATTAATAATTGCTCAATTCGGTGATGACAAAAGCACCTATTTTTAAGCTTGTCATGTGTTTAACACAGTCATACAAACGGACCTCCATTTAGCATATCTATAGTACTGCGAACAGTTCAACGATTTAATGAACAAAAAATGTTTTTAATAACAAATATGTGTTTTTTTAAGAAAGCAGGCATCAAATTTGGTTACCAGTATAATCTATATATTAGAAACAATGTGCCATGTTTCATCAACATAACTTTATTGTGTGAAAATGTACAAAATTTTCCAAAAGTAAACTTAAATTGTTCCCGAAAAAACACGTTTCTTGGTCAACCTTATAGGTGAATAGCAAATTGAGCTGTTCAAATATGAAACATTTGATCAAAATTCGCTACCATAACGCACTTGCTGCGTCTAGAATTTCTTTTCTTACAAACATGCATTATATCTCGATGGAAAATGCAAAAATGCAATAACATAAGGCGTGTTTGATTAAAAAAAAAGGAAATTTGTATCACCAATGACTTATGGGCCACCCTGTGATTGTAGAAATATTATTTTAAGATGTAGCTCAAGACACCCTATAATTAATATATACAAATTTTTTTCATATCTTATATAATAACGGATATATTGAGCTTTATTGATTTTTTACGAAAATTCGACAAAAATTATATACCATTAAACGATAAACTCTATAGCTAAGGCTACTGCCAAGCATCAGAGAAAGGGTCTATTTGAAATGAATTTTCTGCAAATATTTTAGTAAAATGAAGGACAATGACGGTTGAAATTAAGACTTTAGGGTTTGTAAAACATTCTTCTTGAGACATTTTATTTATTTATAGCCCGTATTAGATTCAAGTTATTTGCCTAAATGTTGCCAATTTTGACATTTTAAATCGCCACTTTGACGTTTTGAGGAAAACCCCAATTTATTTTTCTTAAAATGCCTATAACTTTTTTGTCTTTTGACTTACATAGCTAAATTTTGGTAGGTAACTTACTTATAAGGATATAAATCAGCGTACGATTTGGTTGCCCTTACTTTGTTAATTCCGGAGATATAATTTTTTTTCGAAAGAAAATACAAAATTTTCCGGGAAAACCTAGGCAGATTTTCCTGCTTAACGAACTCATCTAAGCCATTTGCAAAAGGAATTTTTTCACCAAATTTAATCAAAATCGGCCCATTATTTTTTGAGTTATCGGTGTGATACATATACATATATATATATATATATATATATATATATATATATATATATATATATATATATATATATATATATATATATATATATATATATATATATATCTCTTTAGGAATATTGCACTATACTGTAATCACTTTTAAATATACACTTTATTTGTTTGCTGTACGTTTGTGATTTCTTATTGGTTTGCGTGGACTGCAGTTTCGAACCGTCCCGGTTCATCATGAGTAGCGTGCTGATGATGAACCGGGACGGTTCGAAACTGCAGTCCACGCAAACCAATAAGAAATCACAAACGTACAGCAAACAAATAAATATATATATATATATATATATATATATATATATATATATATATATATATATATATATATATACATATATATACATATATATACATATATATATATATATATATATATATATATATATATATATATATATATATATATATATATATATATATAACATATAAAAATTGAAACTGACCCCGGATATGTTTTCTGGGGGGCCTAATTAGCGCTCATTTGAAGAAATTTTTTCAAAATTCAAAAGTCGGGATCTCCTCATTAGTGAATTTTTTTAAAGAAAATTCACTAAAAAAGTGTAAAAAAATCGCACAACTCTCGAAAAACTCCCGAAAATAGCACCAAATAATGACGTTTCAGTATAAGTTTTGCTTACACACATCAATGAGGCAACTTGCACCAGATCATGGTGTGTGTAAAGAATCAATAAGAAAGATATTAAAGCAGTTTAAGTATCATCCTTACAAACCACATTTAGCCATCGACCCATTTTTTATGCCTCGTACATTAACACCTGCGGGTTACTTAGAACTATTAGAAAATCAAATTGTATCAAAAATAAACATGATTAAACCAAATCCAATGGATCTCCAAACTTTGCACCAAGATGACTGGTATCAAAAAGATGGTGCTTCACCCTATTTCTGTTAGCAAGTTCGTGTATTCTAAAATCACAACTTTCCAGGGCAATGAACCGGACGCGGGGTCCAATTGAATGGCCTCCAAGTCTCCAGACATGGCTCCCAATGACTTTTCCTTTTGGGGATATTTGAAAAGTCCTGTGTACTGTTATCTAATGTAGAGGAATTAGAAGCTCTGATTGAAATTTCGATCGCATATCTGCAGAATGCATTAGGCGCTTTTGTTAGTAGACCTAGGTATTGTCAAAAAGTTAATGTTTGTTATAATTAAGTAACTGAATCTTCACAATTTGTTAAAGTAAATAAAATAAAACGAAAACAAAAATGAATTTAAAAAAAAACAGCAAAACGAATAAATATGTTAAATGATAAGAATATTGTTGTACTTAGCCTAGTTAACTATATTACAACAAAAAAAAAAACGACATAATGGTTGGAGCCACGATGAAATAATGTATAGAAGAATACAGAAGTGCATGACCTAACGTTCGACCGGAAAATTAACTTGGACAATGGGCTAATGGATAACTATCCGCAGCCAAAATAATCATGAACAACAACACAATTTGTTCTCCTCACTTAAAGTATTGATTTAATTTTTTAATTTTCTCCGTTATTTTAGAATAAACCACTTTAAGATATGTATATCGTATTGTATTTCTAAATCAACTACATGCCAAATGGCACCAAATCAAATTTAGGTTGCCACTTAAAAAAATCAAAATAGCGGCATCTGACAAACACCAGTGGCACAAAACAAATGAACCTCATATCAAGATATGGGTATTTATGTATAATTTGACCCCACCTAATGCCAAATCTAAATGTCAGACAGTTTATGCATAATCCTATTTGGTGGAATACTATTTACGCACCCTGTATAATACTACATGTCCTCCTCACACTACCCTTCCCTTCCCATGCACATGCGGCATATATTCCATATACAAACACACATGATCGAAAACTACTTTCAGCATACTCAGATTCGAGCTGCGGGGTCCCAAAAAAACGTGTTAACTTAAGGTTTTTAGCGAATTTTCGTAACAAAACTTCGCTTATAGGGAGGTAACGACTTTCGAATTCGATTTCAACTGAGCGCGAATTACAGCTTTTGGAACCCATATCTGACGTTTTTTTAGAACTTTATGGATGTCAAGTTCTTTGGCGAGTTCTGAGAATCAAGGTTTCCTATGAACAATTGCAAACTTTCGTCTTAAAAATGGAATATCGTCGAAACCAGTCAATTTTTAAACTTGTGAAAATTCGCTACTATAACGCACTTTCAGTGTCTAGACATTTTAGTTTTGATTTGTGTTGTAATTTTTTTAGCTTGACCTCGTCAATACTTAGTTTTGCAAGTGATTTATATATATATATATATATATATATATATATATATATATATATATATATATATATATATATATATATATAAAATTATATTTTATTGCAGCAAAAATTATACAGCATATCACAAACATAAAAGCACAATTTTTATAACAAGTGCTTAATAATTATTACTAAAAGTCCATAATTAGAAGCTGTCAAATCTTGACGGAACGTTTTTTAATCATTTTCTACAAAATTTCTCTTGAAACAATTTCTAGGGCAATATTCTTTTGATTGCATCTTTTTGTACATCTTTCCTTATTTCAAAATTTGTGATCCATAACAATTAGTAAATACAGTTGCATAATATATACACTCTTTCCAAGACATTTGATAAGAGTTAAATAGATTATGCAACGGCTGGCAAAGTCAGCGACAATTTTATCCAGTTGTGTCAAGATTACTATGTAAAATGCGTAAAGACTTTTCAAAATATTAAATAATCACTTTTCGCTTGGATGAATATTATTGCACTAGCTGCAGGTCGCAATATAACCATAACAAACTGAAAAATTAGTCACGACATTGCTTCTTATTTCATCACAATTTGTTTACTTCCGCCTCCTTATATGCCAGCTTTTTTACTGAAGCGTTTCGAATGAACTTGTCAAGGTTACGGTGCTACTATTACGGGTAGCAAAGTACGTTACGCCATTTATAGAATGACTTGTCAGTTCTATGTTCGGCACGCAAATCTGTCTGATTAAGTGGAGGTACTGAGGTGTCAAATATTGAAGTAGCCACTGTTGCCAAATTGAAGTAGTCTATTGCTTATTTTAGATGAAATATATACTTCGCAACAAAAGCTGGATCTGAGCTGGTTCATTTCAGTCCCATTGATTATCCGGGCAAATCCTGAAACCACTGCGCTATAGGGTACAAATAAGTAATAATTAAATTTATTTATAAGAAAATTATTAGACTCTTCCGCACGTCACCGGAGGATGTCAAGCGTTTGCTGCGACGGCCTATAAAGAGAGGGGCGACGCAGTTGCGAAAATACTTCATTAACATTTGGCTCTGAAACTGGGACTTTTAAATCTTAGTAACGTACCCTACCATATATACACTCCTGAGCCCATTATAGAGAACTCAGGATACAGGTTGTATTGGGATCGGACCGTACTCACCGAGTTGTCAACAAGTTGCCCACAACAGACCAGATATAATAATAGTGGATAAGTCTTGCAAGCAGGTGACGCTAATTGATGTGACGATTCCGATCACAAATAATCTAGAAATAAAGTACAGCGAGCAGATCATTAAGTACAAGGACCTCAAGATGCAAGTGAAGAGACAGTGAAAGGCAGTGTGATTCCAGTAGTCATGTCGTCAACTGGTGGGTTCCTAAGAATCTTCGACAGTACATTAAGAGACTGGAGAGCACCTTTATAAGGTTATGTAGAAGGTGGTAATACTTGCAACTGCCCACACTATGCGGATATTCCTCAATGTTCCCCCTTGCGGAAGTGTGAAGGCCCTTCAGGCTACAGTCGATAATAATAATAATAATAATAATAATAATAATAATAATAATAATAATAATAATAATAATAATAATAATAATAATAATAATAATAATAATAATAATAATAATAATAATAATAATAATAATAATAATAATAATAATAAAAATCATAAGTATGTCTGGTCAATGGGTGTACTGCTTCCAGGGGTATGCCTAACGCTACTCGTAACGACGTAGACGGTACAGCCAGCTACGCCAGCTGCCCGCTGTCCTATTTATCCTCTTTTTCCTTAACCATATTACCTTACTCCAACCCCACCTGGACCACCAGGCTTAATTGATGGCACACCCATGGAAATGGAGCAAAACCAAAGCCTCGGAAAAATGCCGCTGTTTGGGGTTCGCCTGGGCATGTCTGGAGCCGGCGCTGGACATGACAGCATGCGGGACTTCGGTGGCGGGGTGCTGATGAGGCGGGCCCCTGTCATGCAAGAAATGACAGACCAATACCAACAGCAGGGGAGCTTAGGAAGACCAAGAGCTCCACCCACTGAGGATGCTGCGCAGGAAAATCAGCCAGCCTCACCCAGATGGGATTACCAAGACGGCGCATGAAATGGACTATGGATATAAACGAAACAATTATGCGCATTTACTACAGAGTAACACAACTTGGACAACAGACGACCGGGCATTGGCAACAACTACACACCGAATTTCTCAGAATGTACACACACATACAGGTAACTCAACAGAGAGTAGCGGATCAGTATCGTGCCATGCTAAGGATCAACTTTATTTCACAAACGAGACTGAATACCATCAAACAGGAAGTTGAATGTGAAATTACTAACATAGCGGTTACGAAAAAAAACAAGATGCCGTTTGATGGTAGTAATCTGCAACCTGTACATACTGTGCAAGAAGAACACATCTAGGGTACGCAAGAAAATGAGGAACTCATTGACAAATTATCCACAGAATTGAGACGTGCAGCCACGGAGTATGAAGGAACAAATCCTCTTAGTACACCGCCATTACATAGGCTAAGATCATCTAGAAAGCTGGCCCTTATATTGGAACGTTTGAACAGAATAATTTTGCCATCGCACCTTCTAGGGATCAACACATTGGAGCACATGCATACTCTGATTTACTGTGCAGCAATTAAAACTCTAGGCATTAAGATTTCTGATCGAAAGTCCAATCACAGCGACTCGCGTCAAAAGAGTACCCCTATGCGAAAAAAGGTTGATAAGTAGAGTGGAAACGCTTCGAAAAGAAATTAGACAATTGACGCAATACGTTGGGGGAGTACAGACAAGAAAATTGCAGAAACGAGTAGAGGAAATAATAGGCCGAGTATGACAATACTCAACACAAGATCCAGTCAACCACACTGCAGAAGAATGTTTGGACACCTTAAAACAGAAGCTTTCTGTATATGCAGAGCGCTTGACGAGATATAAAGCGAGCAACAATAGAAAGTGCCACAATACAATGTTTGAACGCTCTGAAAGGACTTTCTACCGTCAGCTTAATTCAGCTACGAATGCAGCCACCGATACTTTTCCAAATAAGGAACAAGTTGAAGAGTTCTGGAAAAGTCAACTAGCCACACGAGCCTCCTGAAATATTGGGCGCAGGCTGGGTTAACGAAGAACACCGAGCTTGTCAGAGTTATGAACAGATGCATCATGAGCCGTTTACTACAGATGAAGTCTCCGAGAATATTAAAGAGCTTCATAATTGGAAGGCACCTGGGCCTGATGGCGTCCAAAACTTTTGGCTGAAGAAATTTGGGTGTACACATCATATATTGGCGGTGTTAATATGTGATGTTATACTCACCCAAATAAGATGCCTTTCTTTTTTACACGGGGAGATACTTATATTGTGCCAAAGGACCAACAGTGTTCTGCAGACCCCGGCAGATACCGATCAATAACTTGTCTCCAGACTCTATATAATTTAATCACATCCTGCCTTGAGAAACGTATATCTGCGCACTGATAACGAAACAACAATATTGCGAGTCAGCAAAAGGGGTGTGCCAAAGGATTTATGGGATGCCAAGAATATATACTACTTGATTCGGTTGTGTACAATCAAGGTTACAATGGACGAAGAAATCTCTTTCCTGTCTACGTGGATTACAAAAGCGCATTTGATTCAGTTCCACACAAATTATAAGTGTGCTGAAGATCTATAAGATCCTGAGGTTCCTTGAATACACAATGTCTACCTGGAGAACAAAAATTCAGTTACGGGTACAAACGGGCGACAACATCGTAACCAGCACGATACCAATTAGAAGAGGTATATTTCAAGGCGACTCGCTAAGCCCATTGTGGTTCTGCCTCGCATTGAATCCCCTATCAAACCGCCTGAACTCCACCAGACATGGCTTCGGTATAAAGAGCAATGGCAGTGAGCAAATGAGGCTAAATCATCTGCTGTATATGGATGATCTTAAGCTAATGACCTCCGCAAAGAACCACCCGGAACAACTCCTTAAAATCGTGGAAGTGTTTTCCAGAGATATTGACATGCAGTTTGGGATTGACAAATGTCTCACCTTTTGTGTAGTCAGAGGGAAGATACAACCAGATGTATATGAAATGCAGAACAGCCAGAAAATTGTCCCGATGGATGTGGAGGAGTGTTATAGATACCTGGGAATACAGCAAGCTAGAAAAATAAACCACGCTGTAATGAATAACGATCTGACAAATGAGTTAACGAAACGAGTGAAGCAGGTGGTGCGATCACATCCAGCGGCAAGAACCTGACTAAATATCTTAATACATATGCATGTTCTGCACGTAGCTATTCATTTGCGATTGTAAACTGGAGTAAAACGGACATCGGAAATCTGCAACGTAAGGTGTGAACACTTCTAACAAAATCCAAAAAACATCACCCCCGTAGTGCTACAGAGCGAGTAACCCTTCCTAGACACCAAGACGGAGGAGGAGTTTTCGATATTGATAAACAGTTAGACCAGCAGATATTGAACCTACGTATATATTTCCACTAGCGGGCGGTTACTTCTGAACTTCACCGTGCCATGATAAAGTCGATGATAATAATAATAATAATAATAATAATAATAATAATAATAATAATAATAATAATAATAATAATAATAATAATAATAATAATAATAATAATAATAATGGTAATAATAATACTTAATTAGTCCATTAGTTACAATAATTGTAAATCAGACAAGTCATAAACTTCACAAGATAACGTACAACAGTCTATCACAAGGGTACTTAACAATATTGCCCAAAAATCAAAAATGTAAAGAAGTTAACATAACAACAAAATAGTTTACAGTACAGCTGCACAAAATTCACTCGAGATATAAAAACAATTACCAATCAAAGCAAGTTTTAGGTGTTTTATAATTTTTTTTGACAATTTGTGTTCCTCAGATAACAAGGTAGCTGGTTGTATAAAAAACAACCTGCATAACACGGTGACTTCTTAAGAAAGGAATGGTGATATTTATTTAGGTGAAAAGTATATTGTTCTCGAGTGTTGTATTTATGAACATCCTAGTTGATTAAAAATTTCCTCTTTTTTTATGAATATAAGTTACCAGATGGAACAAGTAGACAGTTGTTAACATCATAATATTTTCTTTTGCTTAAATAACTCACGACATGAGTGCCCATAAGGTAGATCGTATATTAATCTGAGTATTCGTTTTTGTATCACAAATATTCTACGGCAGTCCGAGGATTGGCCTCAGATAACGATACCGTAACTCAGATGTAAATAAACATTCAAGCTTCAGCAGACGGTCGGAGCTTAAACATGAAAATTGGATAAAACGCCGAATTTAATTTTTTGCACACGTGATCGATCTGATCTATGTATAACAGGCTACTATCAATCCTAAAACCCAAAAATGTTGTCACCTTTTTTAATTGAATGGCATTTCCGTTGACCAAAATTGTGCTGTCGCACATTGTCTCTCTTCGGTGGCAGTAATGCATTTTAAGAGAAAAAGTCTTTCCATAGTTTGAAGTCGGTTTGTATAACATCATTTGTCAAAAGACTGTACTACAGATTTTAATTTTATATCAGTTTCCTTCACCGTCTTGCCGTAGATAACAATAGAAGTATCATCGGCGTACATGAAGACTTTTTCGTCTTGTATATATTGCCCCAAATAATTTATATAGAGTGTAAACAAAAATGGGCCAATGATACTTCACTGGGAGTGCCCATATTTATACTATATATTTGAGAATTAATATTATTCGTTTTTACAAATAACTGTCTGTTGGTGACACGAAAGCAGAAGGTCGTTGTAAGTGTCTCTTCTCCCCAGCGCCCACATATTATCCTTAACAACAACAAAAAAAAAGGATTTACCGTGCCAAAGGCACGTGACAGGTCAAAAAATAAATTAACCACAATGTAGTCGAGGTCCATTTTTTCGTTTGCATATTGAATGTAACCCCTAAATGCAGTTTCCGAGGAATAATCGGTTCTAAAATCGTTTTGTGATGGCGATATTATGTTATTAGAGTTTAGAAACTGGTTTTTCTATAATTCTTGAAACAATACTTAATATCAAGATACGACGATAGTTTTCCAAATTGCAAATGCCTCCCGCCTTCAAACACAGCAACAAATACAGCAACTTTCAATATGTCAGAGAATTTTCCGAGACATATCCACGCATTTATAATATTTGTAAGTGGTGCGGCAAACTCAACAGCACACTGCTTAATCAGTTTTATGCCAACATCATCAAAGCCGCACGATTATTTGTTAGGAAGTTCATTGATGATTTCAACGACATCACATTCAGTTACAGATGTTATAAAAATGTCTTGGAGACGTATTCTTCCGCTGTGTAGCTATCAGACATCTAGCCTCCGAAATGCAACAGCAGGTATTGAACATACATTCAAGAATATTTTTACCTCTTTACTCATTGCACAAGTCTACTTTGACCTGTTGACGTGAAATTTCGCACTGACATTTTATTCGTTGCATATTATCGCAATATTTTGCTTGTCCATGGAAACCGCCAAGGCTTCCTAGATATCAATGCACCCCCGTAAGTTGGCCCAAGTCGTCATATTTTTGCCCCAGAATTATGTTACAAAAGAGTTTTAGGAACTGGGATAGACACCTCTACAAGAAAATAAGGAAATTTTGTTACATTATGTCAATTAGCTTATGTTATGGAAAAAAACTATACAGAGTACTCTGTGTTAAATTACTTGTAAGGAATGTATTTTCTAGCACCGGTCATAATATCATTTTATTATAAACATAATCTGTACGTATTTAACAGATACGTTCTTGGGTGAATACGTTTCACTAGCCAGATTATTCCCATTAGATTCAAAGTGTCAAGCGATGAGCGTTTAAAAATTGTTTATTTAAAGATAGACGTGCGGGGTGTGTGTGGTGATAATGTATCCCTCTTAGGCTCAAGGGCCAAGGCACTATTCATTTCATATTCCACTTAGAATCGGTTGAAGTAAAGCATACCTCCACATTTGTGCGTGAACCATGACCTGAGCTGCATTTATATATGCTCGATATTAGTGAAATTTACAGTCCACGTTATATACATTCATAAAAGGTAAGTCCTCTCACAGAATGCATATGTTCGTTCGTTTATTGTACAGCTATTCTTTGCCTAATTATAAATTGAGAAATAATTTCAATAAGTATATGATTGAGGATGGTTTTAGGAATTCATTTAATAACTAGTTTATATGAAAATAAATTGTAGTTCAAAGTCAGTTTATTATTTATACGAGGCTAAGTTATAAATTTAGAAGTAATTATCATATTCAAATAAAGGGGCTTTATGAAATAACTTGATAAAAAGCTAAGTTTAAATTACGTTTATTATTTATACGAGGCTAAGTTTTAAATTGAGAAGTAATTATCATATTCAAATAAAGGGGCTTTATGAAATAATTTGAAAAATAGCTAAGTTAAATTACGTTTACTATTTATACGAGGCTAAGTTATAAATTGATAAGTAATTATCTGATTTAAATAAAGGGGCTTTATGAAATAATTTAAGAATGAGCCAAGTTTGAATTACGTTTGTTACTTATACGAGGTTAAGTCAATATTCATGAATTAAGTAAGAGTTGAATTATGTCAGTTTGTTTAGAGTAAATAAAGTAGAGTCTGTTTGAAAGTAAACTGATGATAGTTTGGAAGCTGTGAGGAACACCTTCGCTGTTTGCTCACCCAGTAGGGCGTCATACTGGTAGAGGCGTTGGGTTTAGGCCCAGGTTACGTAACCGCAACACGGTTGTTTGTTTGCATCGATGGATTTCGGTAGGGGTACAGCTGGGCCCGCTCTAGGTATCCATTGCACCTACTCCCGTCAATAGCTGGATATTGAAGAGGACACATCGTAGAGAATACTCCGATGCGTCCATTGCACTTCTCAGTATTCACGGTGGTACCGTTGTTGCTTTTTGGTCGATCTGGTAGCTTGACCGAGACACTGTGGTCAGTTCATCCGTTGGTCTCATTGCACGTGTCAGTCCCAGTGTAGGAGTTGGGCTACTTGGAGAAGGGCACACCCTGGAGTGTGCATCGTGTGCCCATTGTAGTTCTCGGTATCCAACTCTGACAGTTACGAGCACCCTAGGTGAGGCATTGAACTGTGCCTCATTGCACACGTGGAAGCCGGCACTGACCTGGTGTCGGGTACGGCACCCAATTTAGCACACAAGCTAAACTATTGATTAAGTAATTGTTATTATTTGAGTAATTATCATTTGAGTAACTATCGTGTGAGTAACTACTGGAGTAATTATTGTCTGAGTAATTATTGTTTGAGAACCTAATGGTTGAGCATTTAGATACATTGTTGAGAAGCGGTTCTGAGGCACTGATGTGCGCTGTTGAGAGATTATAATGTGGCTCAGAGGAGCTTTGAGCAGGCACTGCTGTTAATGTTGGAGTTGCTCAGTGGATCGTTATGTCGAAACTGCTCTTAATGTTGCTCAGTGGAGTTTTGAGTATAAATAGCCATTGATGTTGAGTCGCTCAGTGGAGCGTTTAATTGGTAATTGTTTGATAAACTAATAATTGAATGCCCCTCGTATATATGTTAGGTTGTGCTTTAGATAAGCAATGGTGTGTTCAGGTATGTTTTTAATTACAGGTTTGTGATGTTGTTACTGGACACTTTTGGCACCCGCTCGCCAGACTCATTACACCCGTACATTAAGGCTTCGCCATCATTCTGGCAAGTAATAAACCTTTTGCCTTTTGCATGATTACTCTTATGTATGTAACAGAACTACTAAGTAATATGTCGACTGGTGATTGATTGTTGAGCTATGTAATTATATTATGTGACCGTTAGTCGATTGTTATTATTATAATAGGTTATATATAGGTTATATATATATATATATATATATATATATATATATATATATATATATATATATATATATATATATATATATATATATATATATGGAAAAAAAAAACGTACCCCTTACATACTGTATGACTTTTATTGTGATGATTACACATTCACCAGAAATCGACAACATCGACAAAAAAATCGCTGCACAAGGTTAACGCTGCATCAGACGATCATTCATAAAAACGTGCGTTCTCATACTTCCTTATGCTTACACTACTACAAAGATTTGGTTGAAAATGCATGACTCAGTAGTTTCAGTGTTATATACGTAAATATCTTGCTGCTTTGGTTATTTTTACTACAACAAATAAGACAAACTGTTATATCGATGCGTGATGTCTAGACTCTTTCCAACTAATGATGTAGTTTGCTTACCTAAGTGGACATGGTGGTTTCGTAGATGTCTTATGTTTCTACGTATATACAAACTTCGTCCTTAAAGGTCACATGACATCGAACAGATAACCTTCTAGATAACAAATTTTACAATAAACTAAAACTTATACAGGGTTTTTCACGATAGCATTAGAAGTTTATGACGTTCCCTGATATCCCAAATTTTGAAATTTTGGCAGCGGTCACAATTCGTAATTGTCTTTTATTCTAAAAAATATTTGCAAGGTCACATCACTTCCGGTTAGGCCGGAAGCAGTCATCAACTTTGCTAATTTAAATAGAATGCCATATTTTTTACTGCATATTCAAATTCTCCATAAAATGTTGTGAATATTTATATTAGGCTTTTCTATCCCTATCTTCAACTGTTCCAAAGATATTGTGATTTCTCTGTATTTCGGTGATTTTGCCACCTTATTTATAATAGTTTGTATTTCATATGTTTTTAAAGATAAAAGGCTCGAATTTAGAATTTCGTAACTTGTGGGAGGGAGCTTTCATATTATGTGCCTTAAGTTTACCTGTGTCATACAGAGTGTTCTAAATTTAGTTACTAACTTAGACATATTCAACGTGGCAAAAGTTTTTTTTTCAAACAGAACACCCTGTATATTATAAAAAATTTGAGTTCTAAATTTAATTCTACACCGGTTTGATATACGTTTTTCTATACATATCTTCAATATGTTGCTTGTTATTAGCATTTTTAGGTAACAACATCCTCTTCTAAAGAGTACACGTTAGACTACACAACAAATGAAGCTGTCATTGTCAGTCAGATAACAAAAGTCTAAATGTAATTATTTAAAAAAATAAAAAAATATTAACAATAAACAAAAACCTGAAGACAAATAAAAAAAAGTTAATTAAAATTTAAATGCTACGATCACTATAAATGTTCTATGTGACCATCATCTTGGTCAAGGCACTGCAAAATTGTACGGTTCATCTCATAGCTCTTTTGATTTCATTTGGATCCAAATCTCTAAAAGCTCTAATTACACGATATAAAAGATCCTCTCTACTTTGCACTGTTGTGTAATACACTTGACTTTTTATACGCCCCTAGAGATAAAAATCGGCAGGGGTTAAATCAGGAGAGCGGGGAGGCCATCTCCAAGGACCGTTGGGCCCAATCCATCTGTCTTCAAATAATTCCGTTAAGTGCCAGTAAACTTCACCAGTGGAGTGGGCAAGCGCGCCGTCTAGCTGATACCAGCAGCTTTGCCTTGTGTCTAGTGGTAGCCTTGCCAGAAAATTACGGACAAATCCCCTTAATAGTTCCAAATACTTTTCACCGTTTAAATTTTCTTCGTAAATTTTACCCTTATTAAAGTAAATTTAGACCTTATTGTCCATAATAATGCAAAGCACATTAAAACTAAAATTTGTTTGAAAACATCCGTCTCTAAATATATTAGGGTTTTCACTTGCCCAAAAATGACTATTCCTCCTATTCACAATTTCTTCCCTTCTAAATTTCGATTCGTGGGTCCAGATAATTTTAGAGAGAAAATTCTCATGTTGAATATTCAGAAACATATGTTCGCAGAATTCCACTCTTTTTAAATGGTCACCAGCTCGAAGTCCTTGTAGTACTATTTCTGAATATGGGTGCATTTTATGAGATTTATATATTCTATGCACAGATGAACTTAATATTCCCAAAGCTCTAGTAGCTGCAGGAATAGAGCTACGCGGGTAAACTTGAAAATAAACCAAAACGTTTATCTCATTATCTTCATTTTCAGTTACTGGCTTTGGATCATGTCGTGTCGTTTTGACACTTCCAGTCAATTTAAATCGTTCCTCTATCCTTGCGAATTTGCCGATAGAGTCGGATACCTCTCGTTAAACATCCTGCATGTTCTGGTTACAATCCGAGTGCATTCTCCATGAATATAAAATAAATTTAAAATATCCATATCAAAGTACTCTTCACTATTCTGCATTTTTATTGGCTTATTATTTCTATAACGTGAGTAATACAAACACACTCACATTAACTTTAAAATATAAATGACGCTTTAGAATTCATGTGTTGTCAAAATTCTGTTTTCTGACAGCCACAGCTGCCTTTATTCGGCAGCGTAATGTATATTCTCTAGAAAATGAGTTTGTTACCTAAAAACTCTAGTAGAAAATTACTCGTAAGAGATAGGTATAGGAAGACTTATATGAAACCAGTGTGGAATTAAATTTAGAACTCGAATTTTTAATAATATACATGGTGCACCATTTGAAAAAAATGACTTTTGCAACATTGAATATGTGTAAGTTGGTCTTTAAATTTAAAACACTCTGTATGATACAGGTAAAGGTTAGGTAGATAATATGAAGGCTTCACCCTAGAAGTTATAGTATTCTAAATTCCAGCCTTTTATCTTTAAAAACGTGTGAAATACAAAGTGTTATAAATGAGGATAGAAGTTCCGCAAAATGTAAAAGTGAAATGAAATAGTTGAAGATAGGGATAGAAAGGCCTAATATAAATCTTCACAAAATATTATCGAGAATTCGAATATGCAATAAAAAATAGATCATTCTATTTAAATTAGCAAAGTTGATGACTACTTCCGGTTTAACCGGAAGTAATGTAACCTTTAAACAAATTTTAGAATAAAAGACAATTACGAATTGTGACCGCTGCCAAAATTTTAAAATTTATGATATCAGGGAACTTTATAAACTTCTAATGCACGGCTATCGTGAAAAACCCTGTATACACTACCCATTTCTTAAGCTCCACATTCTTATTTAAGAAATTGTATTTGAAATATCTACAAAGATATTACAAATTAATATGAGGAGGTTGATGATGATGCTAGTTATAAAATAGTATTTTAAACCGTATGCTGTTAGCAAAACAAATAAATATATTTACAGTATGTTTTTCGTTACAAACACTCCACGCAGGATGCACTTGTTTCCTTACATTCGTTTACCCTTGATAGTATTGACTGCAAATTTAAAACAGCTTCAGTTTCGTATGACAAAGGCATTCGACGTAATTAGTCACTGCCATTGCTTTTAGAAAAACTCCAACGATATGGCATAAGTGGCACACGCTTTCAGTGAATTAAGTAATATTTGGCAAATAGTACCCAGTCAGTTACTTACACTGTCGATAGTACTAGATCTTGTTCTCAAGCTCTAGCGGTGCATTCCGGAGTGCCGCAGGGTAGCATCTTGATGCTTCTAGGTGTTGGATGTGATTGGTTCTTCTTGCTGACGATACTTCTGCTGTTATTTCTAACGTGGCGTATAATTACTGAGGGTGGCTGTTCAGAACTCGGTGGATACCATGCAGGCTTGGTGCTAAAAATATTGACTGAGCTTGAATCAGTGTAAATCAATGATAATGGTTTTAACAACGTCGACAATGATAGCGACTGTATTATTTTGGTGAGGCTCAATAGAAAATCTATATAGCAGCAAAAATCTTCAAAATTTTTGGGTATCTTTTCTCTCTAACTGTTCTTAGACCACCCACATTGCAAAGTTATCTGCCCGTTTATCATCCCTTTGTTTTATTGCACAATGACTTCGGCTAAGCTATTGTATTTTGTATTGGGGTTGTGACAGTCAAACAGCACAGCTGCAGAAAAGAGTTATCGGGATAATTGCTGGGGTGCCCTCCACTTATTCGTGTCGTGAACTATTTAAATGTTATAATATACTTTCAGTTAGTTTCCTCTACATATTTAATTGCTGCGTTTTTGTTCCCACCCGCCGTACGGTAAACTATGAAACAAGGCAAGATGTACCTGCTCAACGCACAAACATTTCGGATGTTCCTAATAAAGAGGGTCAGGTGAATGTGATTTATGCCAATTTCTCCAGGGCTATTGATACGATCAGCCATAGTATCATTTGGTCTAAGTTCGATATGCTGGGCTGTCTGCCCTGCTTAAACTTTTTAGATCGCATCTGTCGAGCGGAAAGCAGTATTTTGTGTACGTAGAACATCGTTCCAAAAACTGCCCCGCACTCTTCGGTGTTATCGTCTCCTCTTTGCGGATGACCGTAAATTGAATCCACAGATTGGTTCTGTTCAAGAATGATGTGCCCTTGAGTCAGACATTGACAGGGTGTATGCATGGTGAGATTGGAATCTGAACATCTCTGTGCAAGGTAACGAGTTCTTCCAGGAAGATATCCCACCCTTATACGTACTCAGATGACATCATTCGACGTTGCAGCGAGACAGTGACGACTTGGGGGTTATATTCGACTCACAGCTTCCCATTAGTTACCACGGTTCACAGACAGTTTCATCAGCTCTAGGCATAATTGGCTTCTTGATAAGAAATTGCAGTAACTTTGTCAATTTTCAAACTCAAGAAACACTCTAATATACTATCATTTACTTACATTAGGTCGAGGCTTGACTACTGTTGTCCGGTGTGGAGCCTATATTATAACCGCTATGTATCTAGTCTGGAGAGAGTTCAACCAAAGTTTCTTCAAGTTCCTCTATTTTGAAGTTAATGGTTCGTACCCGCCTAGAGGTGTCGAGCAACAAAACTTACTACTGCATTTTGATGAGATGTGATTACTTGGTAGCAGAGTATATCTGTCACTGAAATTCCTATACACCCTGCTACAGAACAGGGTGAAATCTCCATACATCTTACCACATATTAAGTTTCTCGTGTCTTGGCAAAATGCTTGTTTTTCTTGTATATTTTACTGCCCACTAGCTAGGTCCAATTTAATGATAAGATTCCCCCGTATTTCATTTCAACGAAATACAATAGCATGTTCCAAAGCTGTGACATAATGTCTTTCGTGTCACATGTATATATCTTTAGGGTTCTTTGAGAGTAAACATTATATTTTGTTATTTTGTCTTTGTACATCTTTTGTATAAAACCATAGGTCTTAACTCGACTTTGTTTTTTTTTTGTAATAATTTTGCTGTTATTTTTTACAGATGCTTATGTTTTAGTGAATTTTCTTAACAAAAATCCCCTGGTGAGGAGGTGCTGACTTTTGAATTGCGAAAATTTTATTCAAATGAGGGCGAACTAGGCAGCTATATATATATATATATATATATATATATATATATATATATATATATATATATATATATATATATATATATATATATATATATATATATATATATATATACAACGATAACTCAACAAATAATGAGCCGACTTTGATCAAATTTGGTAGGTACCTTCCTTTTGCAGGTGGCTTAGGTAAGTTCGTTAGGTAGGAAAATCGGCCCAGGTTTTTCCGGAAAATGTTGTCTTCTTTCGTAAAAAATTTGTTTGTGTCTGCGAAAACAACAAGGTAAGGGCAACGAAATTTGGTACGCGTGTTTGTATTATAAAGAGTGAACCATGTACCAAAATGTAGGTCTGGAAGCTTAAAGACAAAAAGTTATAGGTATTTTGAAAAAAAAGGGGGTTTTCCGCAAAACGTAAAAGTCGCTATTTGAAACATCAAAATTGGAAACATTTAGGCAAAAAACCTGAAACAAATACCTGTTATATAAAAAAAATGTCGCAAGAAGAGTGTTCTGCAAACCCTTAAGTATATCAGCTTCAACCGCCATGGCCCTTCATTTTACTAAAATATTTCGAGAAAATTAATTTCAAACAGACCCTTTCTCTGATGCTTTGGCAGTAGTTTTAGTTAAGTTTATCGTTTAACGGTCTATAATTTTTAGGTAATTTTCGTAGAAATAATTCGTTAATGAGGAGACCGCGACTTTTGAATTTTAAAATATTTCTTCAAATGAGTGCAAACTAGGCCCCCTAGAATCCATATCCTAGTTTACTTTCAGTTTTTATATGTTTACATATATACAGGGTGACGCATTTCTACGGTAAAGCTCAATATAATTGTCATTACATAAGATACAAGAAAAAATTGTATACGTCAATTATAGCGTATCTTAAACTGCATCAAATTATGTTGACGATCACAGGATGGCTCACAAGTCGTTGGTGATACCTACAATTTTTTTTTCGAACATCCCTTATATTATTGCAGTTTTGTATTTTTTAACGAAATATGTTGCATGTTTGTAAGAAAAAATCGACACGCGGTAGGTGCGTTTTGGTAACAAATTTTCATTAACCCTCGGGAGGTGACGTGTTTAATTTATGCATTACCGGTGACGTCGGTCCATCAGACCGATATGCTCATATGGTTTCCAACAACCATTTCAATTAGAAGTTGATCATATTTTATCATATATTCTTTTAAAAATCAAACAAACTGTGAATTCTTTAAAAACATGTTTATTCCAAAATAGATAATACGGATACAATTATGAAATCAGGTAACAAAATAAAACATAATTCTTATAGAAAAACGAAACAAATCAAAGTTCACCTCTTAATTAAAATAAAACTAGATTTTTAGAGTCTTTGCTCGGAGCACTCATTGCAAATAATATTTGCATGGTCCAAACAAAGAAATTTATTGCAAAATCTGCAATATTTAGTTTTTCTATTTTGCTTGGATGTGCAAACTTGACAACGCCCAGCACGTGCTGGAGCGTCATTTCTTTGACTTTTAGTTGGAAGTTTCGACAGTTCCTGAATTCTGTCTCGAATATGGCGGGGAATATGACGATCAGCTTGTCTTCTTATCATATGATTTTTTGTAAGGCCAATGGAAAGATTTGTTAAAAACTTCCTCCTGACGTACAATTTATCCTCTTTTTGATTACATTTGTAAATTATAAACGAATTAATTCCAGCCGCATATAGCAGAGCATAGAACACAACCATAAGCCATCTTCTGGTACTGGGCGCTACATTATACTTTGAAGTCAGCTGATAGACCATATTAGCACCTATCTCTGTTTTGTTATAGTCCATGGGCTTTTATGTGGTTTCGTGATTTTGATCAGCATCATGCATGGAAGAAATCAATAAGACATTTTTCTTAGGTTTTGGGACATGCGATATCAAACACAATTTTCCCTGAATGCAAACATACTTGATGGAATAGGTTGATCCTGTGCACCTATAAATTTTGCTGGTAGTTGTTTCTTGTTTTTACAAATTGTCGCTAAAAGAGCTAATCTGTGTTCATTTAGTAACTTTTCACATAGGTCAATACTAGTAAACCAATTGTCTCTAGTACCGTTTCTACTAGTTCCGCTGATGGGCTCAACAATCCTATTTACCACATCAAGGGCCGAGTTGCTAACGGTGTATGGGGAATCCTGTGACAAGGTAGATTTTCGTATTTGCCGTATAAAACATTATGGCATCTGCTAATGCAAAGATTTTAACTTCATACTTAGTCGGCTTTGATGCCATGTATTACCAAAATGAGCATTTTCCGCGAAACGCCACTAGTATTTCGTCTATTGTTGTGTGATGGGAGAGACTCGAGTTTTTCTTACAATTTTCATTTATTTGATGGAAGACGTCACGAATTGGATCAAGTTTACCTGTAGCTTTTCTAACATCTCTCGTTTCACGATCATCAAATCTGATATGTTTTAGAAGAAAAAGGTAACGTTGCTGTGACATCGTCACGCAAAACAGTTCTGGTGAATCCCCAGCCGTGCTAAAAATCCCCTACCAATTTAGTCTATTCATATTCTTTATTCCAGCCAGGTACAACAGGCCAGTTGGTCTTGTATTTGTTTCTTTTTTTATAGTTTCCAACAGCAAATTGCTGGATGTGCTGATTTGTATATTTTACAATAGTTTCAATAACACACTTATCAAAAAAAGTTCTCCAGATTTCCACAGGGTCAGTCAAATTTCCGGTAGAAAGTTTTGGACCAGGTAACTGAGTAATAACTTTTTTGTTCTTGCCCTATAGGATCGTAGGTTCTTTGGTTGGCATTGTTTCTTCCATAAGGTAGTTTTGTCTTTGCCGGTTTAAAATAAATCATGTCTATTCTTGGAATTATCTTCATTGCCATCTACTTCACTCTCACCTTCTTCAGTTCGGTCCCTTTCAGTGACTTCCTCTTGAATTTCTGACGTTTCAAATTCTTGTTCGCTTTCAGAATCTGCATCTCTCTGTTCAATGTAGTCGTTAACATCACTGTCGTCGTCACATTGCGATGCGTATCTCAATATTAGGTTATATTTTAAAAAAAATACTACCTCAAAAAAAACACGATCACTTTCGGTGACCTCGGTCTAAGATTTCGTATATTACTTAGGTGACGCACGGTCTGAGAGACACCGTAACACGTGTACTACGCCTAAGAGGCCTCGAACTAAACCGACTCGTGGCACCACGATAGTTGGGTATATTTAACACATGTATCTGGGCGCACATATCGCTCCACCCTGCGTCGGCGTAATGAACTACATTTGTCTTCGGCATCGGTCTCACAGACAGTACGTCACCTTCCGAGGGTTAAATGCTTTAAATTTCAATAACCCAATTTGCTATTAACCTAGGTTTCGTTGGCTAGGAAACCAGTTTTTTCGGAAACATTTTAAGTTTATTTTCGGAAAATGTTTGTACATTTTCAAACAATAAGTTATTTTGATAAAATATGGTACATTGTTTCTACTATATAGGTTATATCAGTAACCAAATTAATGCCTGTTTGCATTAAAGAGGCATATTTGCTATTAAAAACATTTTTATGAAAGTTCACTTCCATAACACTCTTGCTCCGTTCAGACTTTTTAATGTTTGTGTGGGTTATTGTGTATTATTATGCTGATCTATTGTGTTGTTTTTAATGTCTTGTAAGAGGTAATTGTTTCTGTTGGACATAAATAAATAAATATAATGGATGAGGACAAATAAAGAGGATAAGTTGTTATATTTAAAAATGTGCGAAGAGTATCCGGCATCAGTGAACTACAAAAATTAATTTAGTTCAACCAAGCTTCCACATAATCAACGCACATCACTTAAAAGATCGTCTGATCTTAAGATTATTTATGATTGGTGAGTTGAACATTTAGAGAAAATGTTGACTTCTGCGGAATAAGTTCTAATCAGCAGGAAAACACCAAATACCATTTTATTTGGAGTTTTTAAAGTACGTGCAAAGTTATTAAGTAGAACATAATAGAAACAATATGACTGTAAACATTTCAATTACTTACATATTTACACATTATACATACAATGACGTGAGATGCTAATTAAATATTGTTCGATAAATACTATCATTTAAATTTGTTTAGATAACAAAAGCATTTATGTTATTATGGTCGCCAAACGTAGACAGAGCAATTTTGATAGTGTGACACTTGTGTATTAATAATCAATTTGTTACAATTACTGATAATTAATTATATGCAGTATGCACTGTGTATGTGGTATACCGGGTGGTGCTACCATAACTCCTCTGAGTCAGATGGAAAATTTAGGGGAATTTAAATTTTCAAGGTGATTCTCCAAGGGGATTTCTTCCAGGGAACTTCTTTCTTGTTTTGATACTATTGAATTTTTAAGCTTCAGTGGTTTCGTAGTTCCATTTCCAGATGTTGCTACCAGGACCATAATTGTATGAAAGGGGATTATTCAGATGCTGTTAGACATGTTTATACTGAGAGGCTGAACTTGGGTGTTGTAGGTTCACTGGGAAGGTCCATTATCCATTTGTTCAAACTTATCTTCTGGTTCTTCACTTGTCGAATACTGACAGAATGGAGTTTCCAAACTCCATATTTCTAGGTGAGCTTGACCAATTGAACTGCACAGGATGCTGATCTGATTCATCGTTTCGCTTCTGCAGAGGTAATCTTTAGGATAACTGCTTGGCATAGTGTGTTTTGTAAGTTATAGCTTTTCATTGTTAACGGTTGAGTGCGAGTATTTAATACGAGGGATAATATTAAATAATTTTGACTAGGACCTTGTTTTACAGGAAATGCACAATGCACAAGGGTCATGATAATTGTATGGATAGACTCGACGAATGAAATTCCAAAGACAATTACTAATGTATAATTTTTATAATAACATTTTATTATGGATACCTCCTCGTATAAAACTACACTATTTGTATCAGGTTTGTAAGGAAGATTAGTCACAAAGCTCCCCATTCTTTTTAATTCTTCTAATAAGTCTAATACGGATGGTTTTTAATTTGACAAAGTTATTTGATTAACATACGTCCTGAAAATACTTTTGAAGCTATATTATTTTTTCTATGGTTTGCTGTAAACCCTTTCAGTCCTGATTTTTTAATTTACAAAATAAATTTTTTACATGCATTAACAATTATTTACAGGTCCCTAAAGAACATACCCAACAAATCTTGCAAAATTTTTCCTACAGATAAAGGAAGTCGTGGTAAATGCCACCAACAGGTTTACTAGTATTAGGACAGTGAATTATGAAAATGGCAATACATTTAATTTAAAGTTATATTTTCTGTGAAAATATTTAAAATAAGTTAATTATTATGAAAGTCTTTAAAACAATTTCTAAATTTTGATAAACAAAGGTGAACTTGTCACTTTTCACACTGAAGTCGAGAACGCCCTCCACAAGTTTCTAGGTTACATCTTTGTTCGTGTCCATTTACATGGCCTGGCCAGTGTCCGAACTTGTCAAATCTCATATCGTGTACAGGAATTGTTTGAAGTTTTTGCCGTTTTTTCACGATAGGTGATATGTATACGTGTGTGTATTTTATGTTGGTCCCCTTATAAACCATATCAATATATATATATATATATATATATATATATATATATATATATATATATATATATATATATATATATATATATATATATAGGGTGACTCGTTATAGTCAAATTTTGTGAGCATATAGTAGACTTAATTCTAAGACACAAAACACAAAAGTGGGAGTTTAATGTTTATTCCTTTCGAAGTTACAAGCCTAAGAAATTATATTACAAATCTTCAAACCATAATCTATGGGAAATGCCCTGTCCCTTGCTGAGTACAATCGTGTGCCTATGTGCTAATGGATGAAGCAAAAAAAAATATTTCACACTGATTTTCTGTTGTCTATTGGGCAGCTTGCTAAATACGCTCCAATAATTCCAATAATCTTCTTTGAAACTTTGCGTATACCAAATCTTTTATTTTCTCCAAAAAAATAATAGGTTAGGTTAGGTTTGAAGGTGGAGGGACCGGTATGGCCCACTCACATTCAAACCTAACCACTAGTGTTTCAGCTTTCTTGAATATGCAAAATATTATTTTTAAAGACAATGGAAGCAGAGTTGATTGCCTGGAACCTGTAGATAAGTTTGATATTGAATATCCACATTTTTTTTTTCATTTTTAGCACCGTTCAATGTACGAAATTCATGAAGTTGCATGTAGGGGGAAATGCTACTTTATTTGGTTGGAAGTTGAGTGCCTTGATGTGGAAGATAGGATAAGTAGACCAGGTAAAATGGAACAGTACATAACCAAAACACTAGCGACTTGCTACACTGACAATGTTGTAATTAAATAAAAGCTTACATGACTAATTAGGCACATCTCGTCAAAATTAAACCCGGTGGTTTGTAGACCTCCAGCTTGTTTATGTTGATCTTACCTGAAACAAGAAAATAAACGTCAACAAATTTGTAAAAAGTTCGGGACGCAGTAAGTACGTTATAGTAGTGAATTTTTATCAGAATAATACATTAGTGATTTAGCTGTATATTAAAAGTTATAAAAAATGACTTTATTTAATTAGGGACAATAAAAGATAAGGTAAAGAGAAAGGAAAACATGAGCTCTCACATAAATACAGTAATTCGGATACAAAACTAAAACAAAGCAATTGATAATAAGGAAAATACACTTAACCAAAAATATACTAGAAACCTGAACATTAAAACAATCCTGTGGTTCATGCATTCAGGGTGATTGTATGCATGCAGAAGGGGAGGGTGATTGCGTGCATGCAGAAGGGGAAGAAAAACTCACATGACGAAAAGGATTTATGTCCCCTCACCCAAAAACACGGGGGCGGGGTCTCCTTCCCCTTGTGCATGCATACAACCACATCCAAAGCATAAAGCACAAGAAATATTTCTTGGGACAACCGCTAAGGAAGTTACGGGACCTGTGGCGAATATGGGTGTTGTGCGGGGTAGACAGGGTTTTAAGGGGGTATTGCTAAAAAAAATGTGAAAAACGCATCTTTTCAAAGTCCGACTAAGTGGTTTTTTAGCATTTTCCGCTCATGTTTCCCCCCGCCCAGTACCCCTATCCATTCTGGTTGGTCCCTTAGCATTCTTGGGGGTTGTTTGCAACAAATTTGTCTTGTGGCTTGTGCATCCAAGGGGGGTTCTAAGCATGTTTCTGAAAAAGATTTTAAAACCCTCCGTGGAGTAAACTGCAAAGTTACCGAAATTACATTCCACTTTGTCGCATTAATGTCTTTTTCCGATAATATAGAATACAGCACTAAATGAAATAGGTTCACTTGCATATTCATTTCTTTTAAAGTTTTATATTAAATATTTAAGCACAAGATAAGTATAATTGGGCGGGGCGGGAGGTAGCTGGGGTGGATTAACATTTTGGCAACACAAACTTGAAAACTGGAAAAGTTATTTAGGGCGCGCCAGCAGTCATAAACTTGATTTCATTACAGTAGTAGTCCGATCATGAAAAACTACTTCTAACTGTATGCACACAAAAATTAGTAAATAATATTTCATTCACTAAAAATAGGAAAAAGTATTTAAATTTATTTGTTTGCATTTTTTCGTAAACTTTAATACAAAAAAAATTTCGGGCGCAAGTGCGTTATAGTAGCGAATTTTCATAAGAATTGTACACTATAATTAAACGGCATATTAGTAAAGTTAATACTTTAAACTTACACTGACCTTGAAGAACGATTTTAGAGGTCCTAGTACGCGCACATTTGAAGAATTCTTTCGAAAGTATTACCATCGATATCTCTCCCTTATCAAAAAAATCTTGTGTTCTAACTCCTTTTGAGAAAAATGTCCAAAACTCAATTTTCTATAAAGCTAAGGAATTAAATTTTGCTTTATCTGTAGATAGTGTAAGTCTCTTTAAAAGAAACTTGTATCTGCCAAATTATAAACTTGCCAGTTATTTTTCCTTATTAATCGCCTGAATGATGTCGTTTTAATCAACCTAACCAAACCGGTTTTTTCAATATCAATAATAACAAAATGTCTGCTGAAAATTATAATTTCCGACTCAAAGGTGACAAAGTTATTGAGGCGTTTTAAAAAAAAAGAGATCTTGCTCAAAACGTGTGAAATCTGTGCACTATTGTTTCTCCAAATGCTCAAATAAAACAAACAAAAAAGATGCATTCATCGAGCTGGATTCGATCATGCAACCTTCTACGCAGCAGACCAGCACGCTACCACTGAGCTGTCTGATCATACGTCAACCAGGGTTTTGTTTACATGATACTTGACACAGGCTTCATGCTCGGGGTAGTATATTAAAAGTATATATAACAATTAATTAGCGAATTAGTAGAATTGCAATTGAAACACATACAGGGACTGTTTGGGTCTTATGTTTAAGTTAAAAGATAAAATAAACTATTTTAGATTCATTTTTATAGACTTTACTTGATTTTGTTTACATTTATACTATATTATAAAACACTTTCAGTCTAAAACCACAGCATAACATATCTATGCCGCGCTTAAACTGTATTTGGGGCCATTCATCAAGCTACAAATATAGTGTATTTTAAAAATTAATTGAGTCCGCCAGTTAAATAACGATTACTTGGCAAATTTTTTATCTTATGTCTGCCATTTTCCATACCTGTGGCCGAGATTTCACGATTGTTGGTTCGGGTAGTACGTTTTATGCCTGGTATTTATTTACTTTGGTGACCGTTGATATATGGTTTACACCTGTTGGATGAATCAATCTACGCGTGGCAGCTGTCTGTCAGACATTGGACTTTAACCACTAAGTCGTTTCAAGTCGTTTATTTCTAATTTGGAAAAAACTCTAAATATTGTGTACTAGATTACTCAAAATTCACAATATAGGTTTAGTTCCACCATTACTAGCCACAGTCTCATTCCAGTTACTGAAATACTTGTATTTTTTGAGTTATCGCTCGGATACACACACACATACAAACACCAATGTAAGTGGGCTATTTCGGTCCCGCCACCTCGACCTTAGGTCTATTGTGGCTTACATCTAATTGCTTAAATTTTACCCATTAATTCCAGCTCCCCGTGGGAGTCAATCCTTTTTAGGGTTACAGTTGGTTTCACAGGTGTACTGCCACCTAAGTCAAGTTGCTCTCCACCGGCTTCGTCAAGATTCGATACCCGCCAGTGTTTGTTTAAATTTCACCCAACAAATAGCGCTCCTTGCAGGAGACAATATTTTTGAGGATGAAAGTTTGTTTGACGTGTCTACTGCCATCTGAGTAGAGTCGCTTGCCCACTTCGAAGCTCACAGAGAGATAGCCTCTCTCAGGGTTCGTACTGACACGACATCCGTCAGTGTTTGACTCGAGGCGGTATCATATGGAGTCCCCCACCCGAGCAGCGTCCAAGCGAGGTCGCTTGACTGCTTCGAAGCTCACAGGGAAGGACTCAATTTCCAATCGACTTCTAGAAATCTAGCTCTCCTTCGGTTTCGTCTACACCCGACACCCATCGATGTTAGACTGAAGGCGACATCTTACCGAGTCCCGCTCCCGAAGCATACAGTGGGGGCCTCAAAACCTGGGTCTATACCACCTCCCTTCCCACAGATATATCAACCCCCTACGGGTTCGTTTGGACCCGACACCAGCCAGCGCTTGATCCAAGACGGTATCACCAAGCGAGGTCAAATGTCTATTTCGAAGCCCAATCCGGGTGTATAACACTTCCCAGAAATATCTGCCCCCCCTTCAGGCTCGTTTAGACCAGATCCCTGCCAGTGTTTGACTCCAGTTAGTCGCCTCTTACAACAGGCATGAGTTACCTCGAGACCATATTTTTATTTCATCCCCGGACCCACAGGGAAAAGAACCTGACTTTGAGGCATTTCCGTAGCTAGGAGTAATGTTGGCTCCCTTTGTCGAGTTGGGAGCCTACTGTCTCCACACAAAAAAGTCACGTTATTTAATTGCCACACCACGCCTTTAGAAAAATAAACCTGTATAAAACCTGCTCCAATTGATGAAGAGCGGAAACTTAAACACAATGAAAAGAACTGCTGGACACAGGAAGTCATCGCTGCGAGAACAAGGTAACATCGCTTTTAGTCTGTGATGATGATGTCGTTTCCAAAATTGAAACTTTTTTAACGAAAATATTTTAAGCAAGACGGATTTGCGTTTACTTTTATATGCACGACATCAAAATAACTGTGTAGCTATCAACTTCTCAACGTCAAACAAAAAACCTTCAGAATCCCAAAGAAATTTTTAGAACCGATAAATTTCAATAAAAATAATCACAATTTTATAGCGAGAATAAAGTGAAAAAAGCTTTCTACTGTCGCAATGAAACATAAAGGCAGAATGAATAATCCAGGTCCAAAGTTCTGTCGAGCGCCGCCAAAACTAGCAGATGTGAATCATGATGAAGCGAAATGCAAAAAAATTCTTGGAAAAGAATCCAGTAATTTCCAGTATTATACGAATATTTTGATATAGAAAGACATAAAAGCATATATATGTAGTAGGTAGTTTAAATTTGTTACGCCAGTATTATTTTGCGACGTCAATTTATAAATAGATTATTTGATTTTTATGCTAAATTTATACTTCAATGAACTACGAATTTTTTTCTGAGACGGCTTTAATGGTCGGACGTCCATTCAAATTATAGCTGATAATGCTAATAGAAAATAATACATAAATTTCAGCTAACTCCCCCAACACAAAAACCTTCTTTTTGGAATGGTTAATAATTATAGATAAGGAAGCCAAGAAACCCAAAACAAAATTAGGGATCAAAGCCTTAGTCATTTATCGGTTCAATTTTATTATAATTATGTTTTTTTTTTAGAAATTCTATCTCACTGACAATTGGAAGAAATTATAAAAAAAATTCTCACGATTATTCAAATCTTGTATTGATCTCTTACAATGACTTAAAAAAAATGTATATAATATATATATATATATATATATATATATATATATATATATATATATATATATATATATATATATATATATATATATAATATACAGTGTGAATAAAATGGAATGAAATTCATTATTCAGTAAAACATAGTTTTTGTGGAAAACGCTGAGACGTGAAGTTTAATTTGTCTAACATTATCTTATAATCATAGTTAAAAAAATTAAACTCCCACCATTTTATCCATTCCTTTTAGTAGCAACCCTACATTTTTTTCATCACAATTCGATGGATCAAATTTTTCTGAATGCGAATGCCCATATGTATGGTCTGATATTACAGTTTTCAAAATACAGGGTGGAAATTTAATATCGGAATATTAAAACTGAACAGTTTACCCTGAAGGTATATATATATATATATATATATATATATATATATATATATATATATATATATATATATATATATATATATATATATATATATATATATATATATATATATATATATATATATATATATATATATATATATATATATATATATATATATAGTGTGAATAAAATTCATTATTCAGCAAAACATAGTTTTTGTGGAAAACGCTGAGAGGTGAAGTTTAATTTGTCTAACATTATCTTATAATCATAGTTAAAAAAATTAAACTCCCACCATTTTATCCATTCTTTTTAAAAGCAACCCTACATTTTTTCATCACAATTCGATGGATCAAATTTTTCTGAATGCGAAGATACCCCATATGTATGGTCTGATATTACAGTTTTCAATACAGGGTGGAAATTTAATATCGGAATATTAAAACTAAACAGTTTGCCCCGAAGGTCCGAAATGTATATATATATATATATATATATATATATATATATATATATATATATATATATATATATATATATATATATATATATATATATATATATATATATATATATATATACAGTATGAATAAAATTGAATAAAATTCATTATTCAGCAAAACATAGTTTTTGTGGAAAACGCTGAGACGTGAAGTTTAATTTGTCTAACATTATCTTATAATCATAGTTTAAAAAATTAAACTCCCACCATTTTATCCATTCTTTTTAGTAGCAACCCTTCATTTTTTCATCACAGTTCGATGGATCAAATTTTTCTGAATGCGAAGATACCCCACATGTATGGTCTAATATTACAGTTTTCAATACAGGATGGAAATTTAAGATCGGAATATTAAAATTAAACAGTTTACCCTGAAATTCAAATTTCGAAAATAAACTTAATAAAAACCTTCCTTTCTTATTATAAATGTTCAAAATGTTCTCCATTCACTTGTACACAACGAAATAATCTGCTCTGGAATTCTTCACCGACTCTTATCTTAAATTTCTTATCTTGTCTTTTATCTAAAACCTACTTGGTATCATTAATCGTTTCTTATTAACTACCAATTTTTGCAGTGTGAAAGGTGAAATTTAACAGTTCTGTTTTATTTTGTAATGTATTGTGTTGAATTCACGGTCTCCTAATAAATTAGTCGTAATTTTGTTCCGATAATTTCAATAATTTTTGGTCTAATAATGCGCTCCTTAACTGAAATTCTGCGAACAGAAATATTAATGATGATTGGGTATGGTGATATGTGCAGAACACGGGCACAAGTTGTTAACCTATTTAATGAAAAACATCCAGATTTGTCCCCACTAACCCAGGGAACTGTGTCTAAGATACATTCACAGTTTCGTGATTATGGGCACGTTAAACCACTGCATAGGAGACCCAAGTTTGTTGAAGAAGATGTAAAACTCAATATTTTATTGGCCTTTAAAAAATAACCAACAACTTCTACCCCTCAAGTTGCACGGGAAAATGATGTTGGTCAATCAACAGTTTTAAGGTGTCTCAAAAACTAAAAAAACGCATCCCTACAAACTACAACACGTTCAAGAGTTGATTGACGGTGATTCTGATAGAAGACTGCAATTTTGTGAACGACTGCTGTACATGTTACATAGAACTGTTATTTCTTCTGCTGACGTTCTTTTTTCCGATGAAGCAACATTTCTTTTGAATGGCAATGTAAACTCAGCGTCCTCAGAAGTTGAACGTTTGGGCTCGTATCATTGATGATCACGTAGTTGGACCTGTTTTTATAGAAAACATAAACGGTCCAAGACATTTAGAGGTGCTAAGAGAACAGGTTGTCCCAATCTTAGCAGAATTGTATCCAAATGTAATGAAACCTTATATTCCCCATGAAAGGATATGGTTTCAGCAAGACGGTGCACCGCCCCACTTTGTTCTTCAAGTACGGGAGTATTTACACGAAGTCTGTCCAAAAAGATGGATTGGACGAAGAGGTTTCGTAGAATGGCCCGCTAGATCACCAGATCTTACACCTCTTGATTTCTTTTTATGGGGATACCTTAAAAAACAGAGTGTATAAAACGCAACCTGCTGATTTAGACGATTTGAAAATGAAAATAACAACAGAAATTAGGAACGCAACGCCTGGCGTGTTGAACAGAGTTAGGGAAAAATTCTAGAGCAGATTATTTCGTTGTGTGCAAGTGAATGGAGAACATTTTGAACATTTATTATAAGAAAGGGACGTTTTTATTAAGTTTATTTTCGACATTTGAATTTCAGGGTAAACTGTTTAGTGTTAATATTCCGGTATTAAATTTCCAGCCTGTATTGAAAACTGTAATATTAGGCCACACATATGGGGTATCTCCGCATTCAGAAAAATGTGATCCATCGATCGAATGGTGATGAAAAAATGTAGGGTTGCTGTTAAAAAAAGGATAAAGTGGCGGGGGTAAAGTGGTGGGAGTTTAGTTTTTTAACTATGATTATAAGGATAATGTTCGACAAATTAAACTTCACGTGTCTCAGCGTTTTCCAAAACAGTCGCCTAACTTTTTTAAATGTTTCTTTCCTTATTGTTCTAGCTGCAACAAAAATGTGTTCGGGTCATCTAATGATTCATTTTTCGAGTGATTTCATAAGAAAAAATCGCATGCGTTTAAATCAGACAACTGAACTGGCCACTGTATTTCTCCCCGATACCTAACTCATCTGTTTGGGAAAACGTTATTTAATACATTTCGGACCTTCGCGCCAAAATGAGGAGGTGCTTCATCTTGATGGAACCATACATCCTAGTAGTCACCATAGCGATTTTGTAATTCCGACAAACATTATCTCTTAATAAATTTAGATAATTTTCTGAGGTCAAATTTCCTTCGAGAAAGAATGATCCAATTAAATCATCGCCGATAAAAGACATATGTTCGACACGAAGATAAAAAAGCGTTACAAAAGACGATGCAGCACTAAACGTCTTATTGGACGTGGAGTTAATTAATTATTTATTATGGATTTTTAAAAAGCAACCGTGGTTTTATCATTTTTTTCTCATAATTTCTACTATACAACCCCACTAAATTTTTATGGCCCTGTGTGCAGAATAACTCGTGAATTAAAAAAATAAGGTTTACATTTGGCTTTCAAGGAGTTGAATAATTTAAACGCCACACACATATATTGAAAAAGTTGTTCAAACTTTTATTCGAAACATTAACTGATATTTGTTTTCTTTTCAGGTTATTCTCTCATTATTCCACGTATATGCCTACAGTGCACGGCGTATCGAGCGTCCATTAGAAGTATCTACAAAACTATACCGATTTTTAATCTGAAAATTTGGTCACTTGGGTTTTCTGGATAGCTGAATTTAACAAAAATATACACGTCATCATACCACTTCCGGTTATACCGGAAGTGGTTACTAACTTTGTTTTTTCAAATGAAACATGACATTTTTGAGTAGAGTTTTGGATTTATCGTAAAATTTTAGGTTGACTTTTGATAACATACCATATGTAAAAAATCAGCCGTTTTGGAGTTATATCGATTTTTTTAAAACTTAAAAAAAAATTATGTATGTATATTGAGTGGTATATCTCCGGCAAATATGATGTCAGCGATTTGCAATTTCGTCTGTGATTTTTCAAGATACAAGAGTATCGTGAAAATAGGCAAATGCGTTGATAGCATATACAGGGTGGAAGAAATTCACATACCAACTTGGACAATTTCGGACCCCTATAACTGGCTTACTTCAAATGGAACACCCTGTATATTTTTATCTTATTGCTTAGATATTTGCATTATCTTTCGATTTATATCAGCATGTCCTATACCTAAATGCAACAGTTATCCAGATACTGGAACATTTGTATAATGATAATGTTATAAGGTGCACAATATTTCAGTAGAGTGCCTTGACGGAAATGTTATTCTTAGCAACGCCATTACTTCATGACAGTTGTTTATAACAATCAACAAATATGTCGCGTTTGGGGTTTTCTAATGAAGATTTTCTAAATTTATTAGTTACATACGGCGAATGCAATCGCATTATGAGTAGAACCTGCCGAGTTTTCGCTGAAAGGTATCAAGATCGCCCCAGACCGAATAAACATACCATCAAACGTCTGCTTAATAATTGTATAAAGTTTGGTTCCTTTCAACCAATTGTTAGCAGGCAAAACCGTTATACCGAAGACGATGAAGCCATGGTACTAGGATACTTCCATTCGTATCCTGAAAATTCCCTACAAGAGGCTGAAAGGGATCTTAGAATATCAACCAGGTCTATCCACAGAATCTTAAGAAAGTATAATTGGCGACCTTTTAAGCTCCATTTGGTTCAGAATTTGAAAACTGAAGATTTATTGTGTCGTGTGAATTACTGTGAGTGGTTGCTGACAAGAATTCAAGAAGACGATAACTTTGTCAAAAGTATAATATGGACTGATGAAACAAAGTTTACAAAAAACGGCGTGTTTAACCGCCATAACAGTCATTACTGGGCTGCAGAAAATCCGCATATCTGCAGAGAAAGAAATTACCAAAACCGGTGGAGCTTTAATGTGTTCTGTGCCGTCAAAGACTCTCGTATTTTGTGTGTGTATTTTTATAACGAAAACTTAACAGGGGATCGATATGTGTGGTTGTTAAAAAACGTAGTGAGAGATGCTTTAGAAACTTTAGAAATTAGGGAAAGATCAAACGCTTTTTATCAAATGGACGGTGCTCCACCACATACTACTCATCAAGTCAGTGCGACATTAGAAGAAATGTTCAGTGGGAAGTGGATTGCGAACAATGGGCCCTACAAATTTCCACCACGCTCCCCTGACTTAACTCCATTAGATTTTTTCATATGGGGCTTTATTAAAAATAAAGTTTATAAAGACCCTATAACCACAAAGGAGAATATGCAAGAAAGAGTACGTGCCGCCTTCAATGAAATAAGCAGAGAAAGTATAAAACGTGCTACGAGCAATGAAATTTTAAGGCGAATTAATTGCTGTTTGCTAAAAAATGGAGCTACTTTTGAACATCTTTCTTGAACACCCATTGTTTATATACATGTTACTTATTAGATTGTTCCTTATCATTCCAGTTGCCACATTTTTTCTCACTTTCATTGGTTTAGTTGTGTAGTACTTAATAAATTGTTTATCTTGTTGCCTAAACAGATTATTATTATGGTATTCTCATTTATAATTTTGTTCTATGGGGTGTCCAACAATTAATAATTATTGAAGTTCATGAAGAATAACATTTCCGTCAAGGCACTCTACTGAAATATTGTGCACCCTTAGCCTTATAACATTATCATTATACAAATGTTCCAGTATCTGGATAACTGTTGCATTTAGGTATAGGACATGCTGATATAAATCGAAAGATAATGCAAATATCTAAGCAATAAGATAAAAATATACAGGGTGTTCCATTTGAAGTAAGCCAGTTATAGGGGTCCGAAATTGTCCAAGTTGGTATGTGAATTTCTTCCACCCTGTATATGCTATCAACGCATTTGCCTATTTTCACGATACTCTTGTATCTTGAAAAACCACAGACGAAATTGCAAATCGCTGACATCATATTTGCCGGAGATATACCACTCAATATACATACATAATTTTTTTTTAAGTTTTAAAAAAATCGATATAACTCCAAAACGGCTGATTTTTTACATATGGTATGTTATCAAAAGTCAACCTAAAATTTTACGATAAATCCAAAACTCTACTCAAAAATGTCATGTTTCATTTGAAAAAACAAAGTTAGTAACCACTTCCGGTATAACCGGAAGTGGTATGATGACGTGTATATTTTTGTTAAATTCAGCTATCCAGAAAACCCAAGTGACCAAATTTTCAGATTAAAAATCGGTATAGTTTTGTAGATACTTCTAATGGACGCTCGATACGCCGTGCACTGTATATTGATTACCAAGGTGATATTTTAAAGGTCACAAATATATTAAAAAAAAAAAAAAAAGTGAAGAAAATTATTTACTTAACCCCACGTTGTGGAGTCAGTGTAATGAAATAAAGTTTCTCTTTTTAATTTAACACTAAAATAATATAAAATAAATGTAATATGATATAACATAACACAAAATATCTCAGGGTTTTGAGTTCAGGCACTAGCTGTTGGTTGGTCTTAAGTGGTACAAATAAAAGCAGGCATTATTAATAAAATTTGTTTATTTAAAAAATTATTGACTCTATATAATGCAGGTGGTTAAGGTTTACTGAATTATATGAAAGAAAAAGAAATAGAATTTAAATATTGGTGACACTGTAAAGATGTATTGTGGAGCACAATTTATACAACAAAATGAAAGCCACAGATAAACAGTGTACTTAAATTTCAGCCCCAGGTCGAAGGGGTCCTTCTTGATGATGTTGTTGAAGGAGACTCCTTATTGATGTTGTCCTGGGGTCCTTGCCAACGGTGGTGTTGAGGGGGCTCCTTGCTGACAGCGTTGTTATTGAAAGCCTCCACGGTGATGTTTAGGTCTGCTTTCCTACCAGCGGGGATGTTGTTGAATGGGGCCCTGCCCTAATGATGGTGTTGCAGGTTCCTCCCTAACGTACGGTGGTGTGATTGAAGGGGCCCTGATGTACGGTGTTGTTGGATTGAAATTTAACGGTGATATCTCATCTTTTAAGGTCGATTTAGAACAGAGAGCTCTAGCAGATGTCGCAGGTATTTAATAATTTCGCTTATCGAAACACGTCATAAAATTAGCTCGAACGCAGGCGTGCTTCCATGAGTCCATCGCGGTAAAGGAATCGAGCGCGGAGTTTGACGTCACTGAGGGAACTTCGACGCTGACGTCATAAGAGGGGTCGATTCAGGAGCTTAAAAGGGCAAACGGCGTTGCCGCGTGTGACATGTTACACTTGACATGTTACAATGTATATATATATATATATATATATATATATATATATATATATATATATATATATATATATATATATATATATATATATATATATATATATATATATATATTCAAATTATTCCCATTATTCCAAATGTATGCTTGACCCGATATATACAGGCCTCAATTTTTAAACTTCCCACCTTTAATATCTCTGCATTGGTATGTAATATTCAAATTCCGCGAGAGAGTTCGTTTTTATTATAGACGAGGAAAGCTTTATGTGGTCCTTACCTCATCTCTAGGTCAACCAGCTAGCTGACTTCCTAATTTTTTTTCTTAATAGGGTAAAAGGGGACATAGCGGTACCTCATTTTAAAGGTACTTCAATTACCTTTACAAAGGTTTTTTTTAAATTCTTAGAAAAGTAGTTTTCAAAACATATTTACAAAAATAGAGAATTGGCAGGAAATAATAATTATTGTTATCAAAGGTTGATATTTTAAGAGGTTCCGTAACGAGCTTTTTAGATAATTTAGAAGTCACTCAAGAGCGAAGAACTTTGCTTCAAGATAGATAGTTTAGACAATTAGGACCTCAATAACCGGCTAGATCCTCTGACCTAACTCGTTTATATTATTACCACTGAGACAGAAGTAAACGTTGGCTTTCTAGGGGTAATACTATTAATTCAAAAATAAATTAGGCCAGAGAATAATCAAGACAGTTAGTGAACTAGCCCCAAACGGAATCCATGCAGCTATTGTATACAAAGCATAAGCTAAAGAGATGCTTAGAAGTTATTAAAATAACCTGGATCATCTTTTGAATTAGTTTTGAAACATGTCCATAGTCCGTTGCATAAATGTTTTGTTTTCACCTGTATTGTTATTCAGTTTGTTTAGTCTTCACATTTAGATTTTATTTAACCATGAAACCGTTTCTTAATTTTACCACAATTTTTAATTCATAAAGTCCCCATTACGTAATAAATAAATCAATGGCATGTTTTAATTTTAATTTTGACATGTCTTGCAATTACCTGGGTTTAGGTATAAGGTCATGTATAGGCACATTTCAACTTTAATCTGTTCGAGGCTTATTTTAAATCAAACATAAATTCCTTTACGTGTTTCTTTAGAGTCGATGAATAAAAGGTATACTAGTTTTATGACCTAAACTTATTAATCCACTGAAGTTTTATTCAGTCCAGAAAACGTTGCAGTTGGCTGTACCTAAAGTTTTAAATATGCTAACGAGAATGCTCTTTTCGAACCAAATAATTTCCAGGAATATTGGTATCTCAAAAACCACAGCAGCTTAAAGAAAATTTGTATCCATGCCTGTCGTCGTTCAGTAAGAGTGATATCCATAAGCGTCTAGTGTTTTATCGTTGCCCTTTACAACAATTTACTGAACAAATAATTTTGTGAACTAATAGACTCGTTTCACGATCTGTGGTATTTCAGGTAGGCGCAAATCTAACTATTCGCGTCGAGATAATCCACATATTAAGTTAAAACAGACCCCAAACAGGATTTGATTCAATTCAATGGTGTGGAATACAATGTAAGGTAAATTATTCGCCTGATGGTCGCTTTTATTTATTATGAGAGTCTTACTGGTTTTTATCAGTGGTTCAGTAAATAATATTAGACTACCAAACGTGAGCTACGTGGTTTCCACAAGATGCTCCGCACTCTTCAACAATCTCACAATAGCCAACGGTGGCCGCATTTTATAGCCTGGTACGCACCCGGACATCACTCAGTTAAATTTTTCTTACAAGGATTAAAAAAATATGCTTATTTATCTAAACCACCACAAAACAAAAAACAATTGACTAATGTGCTAGGCATTTTAAGAAGTAGGTATCAACAACAGCCCTTTTTCAGGTGTGTCTACTTAAAAACATTGCCAAATGTGCATTAATATTGACGGAAGTCATGTAGAACACTTGGGTAGTCTTTTTTCATCTCACAAATTCCATCAAATTTTGTTATCTCTTATGCTTGTTATTTTTTGTTTGCCTCTCAAAACTTGCTATGTGATTTGCCTAATTCTTTTTTCATTGAATAAACCTTTTTATGACACCTAACATAAGTATTCTTAAAAATAAACAAATATTATCTGAGTGTGAATAAGCCCAATATGGCGGCCATAAGAAAAAAATTCAGAACGGTATTTCAAAAATAATATACGATTCGATTTTTTTTTGACCGTATTATGATTAGACACGTTTTGAGGAAGTGTCTCAATAGTGGGCCAGTTTTGAAGCTTTGGCTCTTATATTACAGACATGCCCTATTTAACCAATATTTTAGTTTTAGAAACAGCGAATATATATATATATATATATATATATATATATATATATATATATATATATATATATATATATATATATATGTCCGAATTTCATACCTCATGCGCCTTTATATCGCTTTAATACATTACAGCACCCACTCCAGTGACGGAGCATATGAAACAGCAGTTACATGGCAATAAATAAAAACAACAGGATATTAATAAATAATAGCAATAACACGTGTTTTGTGAATAAAGTAAAACATGAAATAAGAATAAGTACACATCAATTAAATTTTATTTTCACAAAAACAAGTTGAAATGTAAATACAAGCGACCTTAACAAATAAAAGATAATAGAATAATTTCTCTCATATAAAGAAACATATAACGATTACATATTATCCTTTAAAGATAACAGCGATAGAGAAATCTCAGTGAAATCGACTGCTACTATAGTTGAAGATTTCTGTAATAAAGTTACACTCCAATATTACACTCCAGTGTTTCATATCCTGAAAAAGCGTGAGAGATAGTGCGTAGAAAATCTATTTAAACTAGATTTTAACAGCTACCTAATAAAAATCGTTTACATCATAAAACAGCCAAACATTAAATACGATAAAAACAAATGATTGCACATCCAAAGCCTACTGTATCAATTAATATACGATACAGTAAGCGGAAAGCAAGGCGTGGACCCGATCAAAGTCCGGAATCCCTCTCGTTTTAAAAATAGAAGAGGTTTAGTAGATCCAAGCGAGCTGAGTAGTGCAAAGCCTAGACACACCTGCCTAATCCAAACATTCTTAAACTGCGCAAAACAAAACAAACACATCAAAATACCAATCGAATAACCGAATTAAACCGGAACATTTTATTAATAATTAGCATTAAAAACTGACTGGGCCTTCCTTGTTTTTTTTAGATTGACGTCAATGCTCCACGTTTTGTTACATGAATGGATTATTGACAAGTCTGTGCATATTAAGTGAAGGAAACTAAACGCAAAAAAATGTCCAAGTTTCGATTAGCAGACTTAGTTATAATTCTATTTGAAAATCGTCCACCTTGCACAACTAATATTCGTTGAATAAAACAGAACGGTATAAAGACTTCCAGTAGGCATTTTTACGCTGATCTCACGGTAACCCTTCAAATACAGGCTGTTAACGCAATCTATTTACATGTTCAAAATACAGATAACTTAATTTCTTTGGAAAAATTTACGATGCTTATTTTTTATACTTCGCCATCGTCACAATCTAAAGGTGACGTCGCCCTGTCGTCGCAATCACGACTATCACTGTTTCTTTCTCCAGCAGTTCCTCTTACTTTATTGTGCTTCCGTACATAATCAACGTCCCAAGTTTCCCAAATATTTGCTTATAATTAAATTCCGCAACAGCATTTACAAGGTTGCAAATGCAAATGCTGATGGTTCTTATTGTTGTATCTCAAATAGATTTTTTTGATAACAAATTTTCGATTGCAATTAAACCCTGTAGTATTTTAAAAAGTCTCGACGCAGCAAGTGCGTTATGGTTGCTATTTTCCATGGTTTTTTATGAAAACTATATATATATATATATATATATATATATATATATATATATATATATATATATATATATATATATATATATATATATATATATATATATATATATATATAGTCTGGGGGCGGAAGATAGCTCCTCACTGAGGCCATATTATAAAATGTTGTTTTCTAGAGGCGTTAGGTTCTCTACGAGAGAACATTTTAAAATTGATTTCATTTATTCAGGGTGGCTATATACAGAGTGTTGCACCAAACTTATATTTTTTTTTAAAGGAACGCCCTGTATTTTAGTGCAGATTTGGATTCTCCTCGCTTCATACATTACCTGAGTCGAGTTTCACCCCTTTATATAGGGTACTTTTAAAGATATGGCCATTTGCTTCGCTGAATCGACATGTATTGATCACTTATTATCTCCCAAGGACTATTTTATGGCAATACACTTTCGACATGTGGTCTTTTTTATTTTCATACCGAGAAGTATCCGTCAAATTGGAAATCATATACAGCATGACCCAAAAAGAGAATCGAAGACTTTCTCGAAATTTTTAATGGAACACCCCATATTTTATATCGCTTTCGGGTAGCTTATTAACTCCTTAATTAATTTTATTAGGCTTTCCCTATACTCAAATCGACTCGTTTTAAAGTTATCCTAGGTGTTATCAGAAAATACCCTTATTTCGTCACTTACTTTCATTAATTATGTTGACTTTGGATATGTCTCGCCCACTAACTAGGTAATAACTAATTAACTATTCATATTTTGATTTTGATGGATGCAAAATTTTATTAGGTTTTTTTATGATACAATTTTTTAACAAGTTAAATTAAATACAAAAAGAGGTACAGCAGGTCAAACTTTTTATTTGTACACACTCTTATTTTATGGTAATAGATGAAAGCATTAAGAAATCAAACATTCGGTTCACAAATTTATTAAAACTCATAAAACATGTTAACAAATGTTTCCGTTTTCCTGAATGCAAATTCGGAGTCGTCGTTCAAAGTTTTCTTTGACACTGTTTAACATGAGGGGGCTAATACTTCTAAAAGCTGATTGTATTCGATTTTTCATATCATCCGCAGTTGAGGGCAATTCTTCATATACTTTTTGCTTCACATATCCCCAGAGGAAAAAGTCTATTGGGGTTAGGTCGGGCGATCTTGCTGGCCATCGACCGATCCATCGGTTTCATAACCAATGGTTTAAGTATTGTTTTACGTCTCTGTGGAGGAGCACTATCATGCTAAAAATACATTATTGCAAGCGGTTCAAGGTCAGCATCCTCCATTAAATTCGGCAAATCATCCTCGAGATATCTGCAATAGCGTTCTCCGTGAAGTCGATCTTCAAAATAGAATGGACCGATAACTTTATCGCCTATAAGTACCCTCCCCACACACACACACACACATTCAACGACCATTCATGTTCAAAATCCAGTTGACGTACCCAGAGTGGATCTTATTGAGCGTAATAATGGATATTGCGTTTGTTTACTACGCTGATATTGTTAAAAGTTGCTTCGTCGGTAAGAGAACCGTATTGTAAAAGTTTGGAATTCCAACGGTCATATTTGAAAAAATATTAAAGAAATTGATTCTATTTACTTGATCTTCAGCAGTAATTGAGTGATCAAGGTATAAATGATATGAATGAAATTTGTGCTTTTTAATGATCTTGTTGACTTGAGATCTGCTAATACCCTGAAATAATGCAATTTGCCTCGTACTTATCTGTGGATTCTCCTCAATTGATAACAAAACCTGGAATTCTGTATTTTTATTGGTTGACGAATTTCATGCAATTTTGTTTTCTATTTGGCGCTACATGTTCTAACTTTCTCAAATGCTTCTGGTCTTGGATGTCGAGCTGAAGGATATTTCTGCCTGTAGATTCTGTAGAACTGGCCAGAGGACAGTTTCCATCTGCATGTCCTTAAGCGTGCACCATGTTAGCTAACGCTTCATTAGTAAAATTAATTTTTAAATGTAACGTTGACAAATAAAAACAGAACAAGGAACAACGAACAAGAAACGAATAAGAAAAACCATTAATAAACAAGCAACAATGATTAACACTAAACGCGAAAGTAATACCAAAATTAGCAAGCACTTGGCAAAACTTTAGTTGCACAATGTGTCAGATATTTATTTTATTGTGTTACTTATGTTTTAACTTATCTCCAAGGCTACCGTTATTTAGACGATGGTATGAACGATATTAAACACATTTCAATTAAAATAAAACTTTGAACCGGTGTATCTCCTTTCGTATTTGATTTAACTTATACAAATTTGGTATCATAACAAGGCTTATGAAATTTTGTATTCACCAAAATCATAAAAATATACAGGATGTTGCATTTAGAAAAGAAAAATATTTTTTTATGAAACCTAAATTGAGTTGAATTATAATTTGTTAATCACTAGGTTAACGCATCATCTAATATTGTTCTCATGCTGGTCTGTAGAACTATTTAGAAGAGTTAGCTAGTTAGGGGACGAGGCATATCCAAAGCCAACATGATTAATGAAAATAAGTGACGAAATAAGGGTATTTTCTGATAACATCTAGTTTAACTTTAAAACGATTTGATTTGAGTATAGGGAGAGCTTAATAAAATTAATAGAGGAGTAAATAGGCTAGACAGCGATATAAAATATAGGATGTTCCATTTAAAAATTACAAGAAAGTCTTCGATTCTCGTTTTGGGTCATACTGTATATGATTTCCAATTTGACGGATACTTCTCGGTATTAAAATAAAATAGACTACATGTCGAAAGTATATAGCCATCAAAAATAAATGGTTACGTTAGTTCTTGGGAGATACCAGGCGATCAATACATGTCGATTCAGATAAACAAATGGCCATATCTTTAAAAGTACCCTGTATAAAGGGCTGAAACTTCCCTCAGGTAATGTGTGAAGCGAGGAGAATCCAAATCTGCAGTACAATACAGGATGTTCCATTAAAAAAATATAAGTCTGTATATAGCCACCCTGTATAAATAAAATCAATTTTAAAATGTGTACTCGTGGGACACTATCGCCTCTATTAAACAGCATTTTAAAATATGGCCTCAGTGAAGAGCTATCTCCGTCCCCAGACCCATGCGACACCTGTGTGTGAACGCAGACATCAGAGTAGGCATAATCATATGAAGGCACCTTGAAATCAGTATAGTAGAGGACGCCTTGGGAACGACGCAGTAAACCGAGTCAGCAGGACTTCAGGTCACCTCTACAAAACAATAGAACCACTCCCGAGTTGATTTGTTATAAATAGGCAGCCCGCCTTCAGCGTGCTGTTCATTCATGTTTCTTCAGTATTACTCGGCACATCGCGTGCTATTTTATTATGTCACACTTATGTTAATATTTATTTAATTTCTTCCGATTTCTGATCCGATTATGTAATACCATTAATTTTTCCATAAATTCAGTAATAGCACATTAGATTTTTGTTGCCCAACTTAGCGAGACCGTTCCATCCTTAATACAGACGTCTGTGCAACTGGTTTCGCTTTTACGGCATCGTTAGACAAAAGGAGCATATCTGTCTCTACGTCTGTATTGATCGAATTTTGGCTTAAAATTTTAAAAAATGTTTCTAATTTTCTTGAAAGAGAAATTGATTTCGAATTTTTGTCTGAACAAATTTCGAGCAGTTTTGATGGGACATTTTTAATAGCAAAATTCGCGAAAAATAATGCTTTAACAGGTTTTCACGTAAATATTTTTAAGGGGATTGTCGTGAAAAAAATTCTATGAAATTTTATACGAATTTTTTTTAGCCATTTTCTTCAGAAATGATATTTTTCAACAAATCTTTGTGGAAAAATAACAGTTTTGTAAGTTATTTTGTGGAAAACATTTTTTTTAGCGAATTTGCGCAGAAAACATTTGTTTATGACGAGATCATGACTTTCTCGAAAGATTTCTTCAGATGAACGGGAATTAAATACGAGCCATATAATATATATCCAGGTCAGGTCAGATATATACAGGAATTAAAAAAAGAGGAAAAAAATGCCGTCGACTTTGTTTTCAAGGGGGACACATGATCGTCTTAGTTTTGGTGCCATGGAACCTAGGCACCAAAATTAGACAGACGCGTAAAGTACCCTTAAATTTTAACTGGCACCCTATGTTGAGTGACCCCTCATTTTAAAGCTTTCCAATTCTGCTCACGCCATACAACTTTCTTAGTTTTGGTTTATACATGGTAATAAAATCATCAATTAAAGAATAAGACAAAATATCAAGAATGAAATAATGTTCATTGATTGTTGTTGCCCTTACTTGGTGAAACTGGTCCATACTGCATACATACTTGGAGTTTACTTCTGTGGCTTCACTGTTGGGTTTCGTTTCTGTAAGTGAACGACGTAGCCAGCGCGTAAGCTAACTGGAGCAAGTGGCCCTTCTGAATTCTAGATGTTCTAGGATGTTCTTCGGTTGATTCAGTTTTTGTGTCTAAGAATGCTGTGAAGCAGCGAAACCGGTTGCAGAAACGTTGAAGAACGTCGTAGAACATGTAGAATTCAGAAGGGCGACTAGCTCCAGTTAGCTTACGGGCTTGCTACGTCCTTCACTTACAGAAACAAAACCCAATAGTGAAGCCAGAGGGGTAATCTCCAAGTCTGTATGTAGTAAAAGAATGGTATTTAATTAAATGTTCAAATTGTTTTCCCCACTTCCTTACAATTATAAAATATTTGCTCTACTTGATCAATTCAACTTTCTTACATGTTTTACTTTAAACGAGACAAGGAAATATCCCGTAATATCTTCACAAAGTCGACTTAATTCCAAATCGTAAAAACGGTTTATACAAGTGCTGGAAAAATGGAAATAATTAGTTTGTTCTACAAGAATAACATCTGTGTACGACAGGTAGCATAGATTTGCAATGATCGTCATCCTGAGGATAACACTTCGCATCCTATGTCCTGCGTATAATGCATACATTTTGGGAAACTGGATGGGTTGCAAAGAGAAAGCATCAACGTGAGCAGGTCGTACGTAATTAGGCTAATCAGGTAGCCGAATCTTAAAATGTAATAAGTATCACCCATACAAAATTAATTTGGTCCGGAACTTAATGAAGAAGATCTTGATCGCCGTGTGCAGTTCTGTGGAGAAATAAGTGATCATGCCAGAAGGAATTCAACCTTGTTGTACTAAAGCTGTTTTCCGATTAATGTATTAATTAAATAACATTCTTTCATTCATTGATATTTTGTCTTATTCTTTATTTGATGATTTTATTGCCATATCCAAACCAAAGCTAGAATTAAAAAAAAGTCGTATGTTATCGAGGGCAGAATGGAGAACGCTTTAAAATGAGGTATCACTCAACATGAGGTGCCATTTAAAATTCTTTACACCTCTGCCTATGAGGTAGGTTCCAAGACATCTAAACTTACGCCATCATGTGTCCCACTGGGAAACAAAGTTGACGTATCCGGACTTTTTTCTTTCTTTTTTTTTAATTCTAGATTTTCCAGGTGGGAAGTTGTAATTGGCACACCCTGTATATATATATATATATATATATATATATATATATAAATATATATATATATATATATATATATATATATATATATATATATATATATATATATATATATATATATATATATATATATATATATATATATATATATATATATATATATATATATATATATATGTATGTATGTATGTATGTATGTATGTATTTATATATATATATATATATATATATATATATATATATACAGGGTGTGCCAATTACAACTTCCCACCTGGAAAATCTAGAATTAAAAAAAAAGAAAGAAAAAAGTCCGGATACGTCAACTTTGTTTCCCAGTGGGACACATGATGGCGTAAGTTTAGATGTCTTGGAACCTACCTCATAGGCAGAGGTGTAAAGAATTTTAAATGGCACCTCATGTTGAGTGATACCTCATTTTAAAGCGTTCTCCATTCTGCCCTCGATAACATACGACTTTTTTTTAATTCTAGCTTTGGTTTGGATATGGCAATAAAATCATCAAATAAAGAATAAGACAAAATATCAATGAATGAAAGAATGTTATTTAATTAATACATTAATCGGAAAACAGCTTTAGTACAACAAGGTTGAATTCCTTCTGGCATGATCACTTATTTCTCCACAGAACTGCACACGGCGATCAAGATCTTCTTCATTAAGTTCCGGACCAAATTAATTTTGTATGGGTGATACTTATTACATTTTAAGATTCGGCTACTTGATTAGCCTAATTACGTACGACCTGCTCACGTTGATGCTTTCTCTTTGCAACCCATCCAGTTTCCCAAAATGTATGCATTATACGCAGGACATAGGATGCGAAGTGTTATCCTCAGGATGACGATCATTGCAAATCTATGCTACCTGTCGTACACAGATGTTATTCTTGTAGAACAAACTAATTATTTCCATTTTTCCAGCACTTGTATAAACCGTTTTTACGATTTGGAATTAAGTCGACTTTGTGAAGATATTACGGGATATTTCCTTGTCTCGTTTAAAGTAAAACATGTAAGAAAGTTGAATTGATCAAGTAGAGCAAATATTTTATAATTGTAAGGAAGTGGGGAAAACAATTTGAACATTTAATTAAATACCATTCTTTTACTACATACAGACTTGGAGATTACCCCTCTGGCTTCACTATTGGGTTTTGTTTCTGTAAGTGAAGGACGTAGCAAGCCCGTAAGCTAACTGGAGCTAGTCGCCCTTCTGAATTCTACATGTTCTACGACGTTCTTCAACGTTTCTGCAACCGGTTTCGCTGCTTCACAGCATTCTTAGACACAAAAACTGAATCAACCGAAGAACATCCTAGAACATCTAGAATTCAGAAGGGCCACTTGCTCCAGTTAGCTTACGCGCTGGCTACGTCGTTCACTTACAGAAACGAAACCCAACAGTGAAGCCACAGAAGTAAACTCCAAGTATGTATGCAGTATGGACCAGTTTCACCAAGTAAGGGCAACAACAATCAATGAACATTATTTCATTCTTGATATTTTGTCTTATTCTTTAATTGATGATTTTATTACCATGTATAAACCAAAACTAAGAAAGTTGTATGGCGTGAGCAGAATTGGAAAGCTTTAAAATGAGGGGTCACTCAACATAGGGTGCCAGTTAAAATTTAAGGGTACTTTACGCGTCTGTCTAATTTTGGTGCCTAGGTTCCATGGCACCAAAACTAAGACGATCATGTGTCCCCCTTGAAAACAAAGTCGACGGCATTTTTTTCCTCTTTTTTTAATTCCTGTATATATCTGACCTGACCTGGATATATATTATATGGCTCGTATTTAATTCCCGTTCATCTGAAGAAATCTTTCGAGAAAGTCATGATCTCGTCATAAACAAATGTTTTCTGCGCAAATTCGCTAAAAAAAATGTTTTCCACAAAATAACTTACAAAACTGTTATTTTTCCACAAAGATTTGTTGAAAAATATCATTTCTGAAGAAAATGGCTAAAAAAAATTCGTATAAAATTTCATAGAATTTTTTTCACGACAATCCCCTTAAAAATATTTACGTGAAAACCTGTTAAAGCATTATTTTTCGCGAATTTTGCTATTAAAAATGTCCCATCAAAACTGCTCGAAATTTGTTCAGACAAAAATTCGAAATCAATTTCTCTTTCAAGAAAATTAGAAACATTTTTTAAAATTTTAAGCCAAAATTCGATCAATACAGACGTAGAGACAGATATGCTCCTTTTGTCTAACGATGCCGTAAAAGCGAAACCAGTTGCACAGACGTCTGTATTAAGGATGGAACGGTCTCGCTAAGTTGGGCAACAAAAATCTAATGTGCTATTACTGAATTTATGGAAAAATTAATGGTATTACATAATCGGATCAGAAATCGGAAGAAATTAAATAAATATTAACATAAGTGTGACATAATAAAATAGCACGCGATGTGCCGAGTAATACTGAAGAAACATGAATGAACAGCACGCTGAAGGCGGGCTGCCTATTTATAACAAATCAACTCGGGAGTGGTTCTATTGTTTTGTAGAGGTGACCTGAAGTCCTGCTGACTCGGTTTACTGCGTCGTTCCCAAGGCGTCCTCTACTATACTGATTTCAAGGTGCCTTCATATGATTATGCCTACTCTGATGTCTGCGTTCTTGTATGGATACAATGTTGCACAATGGCATATTGTTGGTGGTCCATTTATCTCCTCCCCCCTTTGAAGAACGAAGCTATGGTTCGTTCCTATTTTCATGGAAAATCCGGTTTCGACGGTGCTTGATTTACCTTCTTTGGTTTTCTTCCATTTTTCCATCCCCAGTTTGGTTATTGCTGTTACGATGGCTATTATTACAGCCACGCATAGTAAGGTGGTCCATATACTCAGGTGATATATTGGTGAATTGATCTGGCCTGGTATGTTTCTTTTTATTGATTGGAGTTGGTTCTGGATATGGTTGATTTCGTGCAGCTGAACGATGGTTAATTTCAATTCTGGTAGTTCTTCGGGTATTTCGGGTTCTTCTTGTTTGGGGACTTCTTTTTCGGTAAATTAAATATTTGTTGGGTTTCCAACGTTGTTGGGGTGGTCTTATAAATGTTGGTTCCTGTTTGTAAACGGCAATTTGGTTTAAGGGTCATTAATTTTGTTCCCCTTATGATTTTGGCCCGTTCTTGTTCCTCGCACATTACTCTGACTCTTGTTTCATCTGGCGCTATCACAATGTATTGGCTGTTTCCATATTTTGAGACGGTGGTCTTGTTAATTTTGACTGTTTATTGTTTGCAATTATCTATTGGTTTTTGAAAATTGATTAGCTTGATTTCGAATGGATTTTGGTTGCTGAGTGTAGTTGGATTATCGTTTGCGCAAAAATATATTTGGTTCTTTAAATTTTGACATTCTTCATTTCGGTAAGCATACTTTTTGCTACTCAGGATTAGTATTTGGTTCTAGGAATTATCATTGTGAATGTATAGGGATTTTTGTCAATTTGAACCGTTTTAATTTTAAATATTTTTTCATATATGTTTAGATCATTTGTGGTTATTGGTCTTGAATTGGTTACCTAATTTTGTATTTTGGCAAGTTCTTTTATTATAAATTTGGGTTTTACTATGGATATGTAAAATATTCCTAATTTTGAAAAGGTAATAGCTTTTTCTGTTGTCAGAATTATTTCCTGAACGTTATTTAATGAATACCCTATCTGTGTCAACAATTTTAAGTGTTTCATTCGGTGGTAATGTGTTAACTGTTCGCTCTTTAGGCTATCAAAGGTGTATTCTAATTCGTTTATTCGTTTTACTAATGTTTTGGTCTACTAATATTTTGGTCTTTCATGAATTTTGTTTTGGTATTTAGTTAATATGTCTTAATATGTATGTGTTCACCATCTTCGGAATCGAGATTACCTGTGATTGAATTGAAAATTGATCCCAATCCGTTTACAATGCCGTGCCGTTTTCTGTTATTGTTATTAATGTTGATATTTATATCACTACTAGCTATATTCGGAAAGATCGTGTTAAATATATCATCTATGCTACTTATCGTAAAATTAAGAATTAGTATTAAATTTTGGTACTCTAGCTGGTAGTCTTTTGTCATTAACCTTATTGTCTCGGTATGATATTGTTTTATCTTGCTATAATCGTCATGTAATTGTTTTAAGTAATGTACGTGCAGTAGTTTCCTATAATCGTCATGTAATTGTTTTAAGTCATGTACGTGCAGTAGTTTCCATCTGTTGTTTTCGGAGTAAGCGGTTCCTATTTTTCTGAGTAGTATGCCTGGGTTGTCTGTCAAGTCTTGTATCTGGGAGTTTATTCCCGCAGTGAGGAACCTGAAAGGCGTAAATTACGTAAATGTGAAATAGTGTGTTCGTCATTTTTTTGATTGATTAGAATAGCTTTATTTGTTCTAACAGTGAAACTATCTAGTACGGTCCCAAGAATGGATTTTTTGTGTGTGTGAAATCCGGGATGAATCTTTTTATACACGATGTCGCCCTCTTTAAACGGTTGATTTGTATTTTTATTAGTTCTCTGCAGTATTATAATTTTTGAATTTTCAATACGACTTCGTACTATCTCGTAAATGATTTTCATTGGCTCTTTGTGTCTGACGTTATATTCTTGAGTAGTTATTACTTTTGGGTCTAATTAAACATTTCGGGTATATATCCATTGGTTTTCCAGTTAGCACCCGACGCTTTGATTTTTTTTTGGGTAAGATGGCTTCAGGGGTTAAGGGATAAATCAGGGGTGTTTTGGGGAAAATTGACATTTTTTCGTTAAAACTCGAGTAAGATAACGTTTGACAATATATATATATATATATATATATATATATATATATATATATATATATATATATATATATATGTTGTTAGTGCAACGCAAGTTCTCGCTGTTAATAGATAAAATAGCATATAAACGCTCCATAAATTATGAGAGAAATTCCGTGTTCTGCGAAACATTTTACAGTTAAAAATGGCGATCCTCTTCTCTATAACCACTGTACATCGACCACACCGACTAGAAAGTAATCCTTGTCCTCGTCCAATCTGCATTCTTTCTACATTTAAAAAATTTCCAAGACACCGAGTAGCATAATTATTATTTATCTGTTTTCTGTTGCTTGGTTGTTGATTTTCACGGTAATGTTATTTGCACAGTTATGCCACATTTATATAACTTAACGGCGGTGTCTTTTATGCACACAAACGTAATAATGACATGCGTAAACCATCTGAAAATTAGGGACTGATATTGTTACGCTATCTAATAACGAAAACCGTAATATTAATAAAGACGGATGCACATTTGTTAGACCTTACACCACTCAGACGAAAGCATAGTCGCTTACGTAATAAATATCAAGTTTATTAATTTATTTAAATACACCAACACGACACTTGTGCCATATACAGTGTGTCTAAGATAAGAAGGGCCACTATGGGGATTTCCAAACCGGTAGCGGATAAAAACTTGGTTAAATGGGAGAAAATTTGCGCACTCAAAAGCCCAACAAATTGGCGTTTTTTTTTTGTTTTTGAGATATTTTGAAAAATTGGGATTTTTCGATTTTGCATATTATTTTTTTCTGCCCTTAATGGTGGACCTACATCAATACCGATGACACTTCTTCACAGCAGCTTTTCATTTTCTTTAGCGTACGTAGCATTGCTAGTTTTTGAATCCGACGTTTCGTCTTTGCGGGACCATCATCACCTTTTTATTCCAAATTCAGCGATGTGTCACACTTTATGATTTAGTACCATTTTAGTCTTTTGTTCGACATTAATCAAGAAAATTCCTATTACGGACCTGTACATACCTTTTAAACTTAAGTACTAAACAACTATCTATATCAATTAACACTTTATGTCATTTAGGCGTTTAATAATAAACCAATGAATGAATTGAGGCAATCCTTTAATGAAATAAACACAGATCAATTAAACCTAAATTAAAAAGACAAAAGTATGCCTTGGAAAATAAATGGATGTGACAATAGCCGTATGTATATTGACAGTAACATTAATTTTTGACACATTAGTTTCTTGTTTAATTTATTGTGTAATATTTAGTAACTGTTTCTAGTACGGTAAAAGGTAAAGGTAAGATGCTTACTGGCAATTAGGCCATTGCTGACCCTTTTTGCTCATCTAAACTAACCTACCCTCCACTTTGAGCTCGATCTCAACGACGACAGTGATTTGAAAAATCATCCGCCGCCGGTGAGTCTCGAACCGTCGACCCTCGAGTCCGTATTGGAAAGTCATCGACTTTCCCGCACGGCCACGGAGGCGCTTAACAACTGTTTCTAGTAAATATGTTTTCTAACGAAGAAAGTTGTCATGTGGGCATGTTTCATTTCATCCAACCCAAATTGTTCTGTTGCGGAGTGTGTGTATTTGCAGAAATATCTGGAAAGAAGACAGCCAAATAAACAGACTTATACCAAATTAGTGACTACTTTTAAAGCTTATGTTTTTTTTTCAAACCTGTAGTTTCTCGGCAAAAGTCCATCAATGAGGAAGCAGTACATAACGGTTTGTTAGCAGTTACCGAGGGTCCCGGTACATCAGTCCGGCGGATTGAACGAAACGTTGGTATATCAAAATCAACGGCACATTTAATTTTAAGAAAACAAAAATTACATCCCAAGTACATAATTTGTCAAGGGTTCAAACCAGGTGATTTAGAACGACGTCGCTCATTCGTGAGTGGTACACAAGAAAATGGCAGGACAATTTCAATTTTCCATGTCAAAAAATATGGTCTGATGGAAGCATGATCACTAATAATGGTATTTTCAATAGAAGGAATGTTCATTATTGGTCTGAAACCAATCAACGCTCAAATAAAACGTCGAGGCCTCAACACCGTTTTACTTTCAATATATGGGCTGGTATGTTCGGTACACCTATTGTAGGACCGTTTCTGTTGGGTTATTATTACACGCCTAAGTGGCGTAAAGTGTTAATTGATATAGATAGTTGTTTATAACTTAAGTTTAAAAGCTATGTACAGGTCCGTAATGGGAATTTTCTTGATTAAGGTCGAAAAAAAAAGAGTCTAAAATGGTATTAAACCACAAAGTGTGACACATCGCTGAATTTGGAATTAAAAGGGCTGTCAGAATATGGTATCAGAAATGAGGGCCGTATTAAAAAAAATGATGGTCCCGCAAAGACGAAACGTTGAATTCAAAAATTAACAATGCTGCGTTAAAGAAAATGAAAAGTTGCCGCGGAAAAGTGTCATCGGTATTGGTGTAGGTCCGCCATTAAGAGCAGAAAAAATAATATGTGAAATATAAAAACCCAAATTTTTCTAAATAACTCAAAAATCAAAAAAAGAATTAATTCGGACATGTCTAACCGCCATTTTGTTGGGCTTTTTGAGTGCGCAACTTTTCTCCAATTTAGCCAAGCTTGTATCTGGTGGTGGTGGTGGTGGTGGAGGTATTTATGACCTTGGAACAGTAATTCCATCAGCCACAGACTTTTGCTATTTTATATACACAAATATATACAAATACCTTAATAATCTAGAAGATAGAATTATGTTACCTATATACAAATATACAATGTCTAAACTTATTTATACATATAATAATTTTGCTTTCTTTTTTCTTATTTTCCCTCTTGATTTTTTTTTTTATTTTCTTTAATATTTTTTACTTTTTTTTTAATTAATCTTGTTTTTTTGTTGCTTGTTTTTTCCTTGTTTTTTCCTTATTTTTTTAAATTTTTCTGTCTTTTTTTTTACTTTTTTGTTGTTTTTTTATGTTTTTTTTACTTTTTTTCCAAATCATGTATATGGGATAGGCAGGGACACACTTTTGCGTCCAGGGGCCCTTCAGGACGACTTCAGACAAACTGACTGGACAAGCTTGTATCTGCTACCGTTTTGGAGATCCCCGTAGTGGCCCTCCGTATCTTGGACACACTGTATCGGATGGGAGAAACTCAATAAACTCAAAAGAGAGAAACTTAAACGCGCATATACAATAACAAGATTTTAAAAAATCGGGGGGCAGCAAGTGCGTTATAGTAGCGAATTTTCGTACGAATTGTACAGTATCACTACGGCACATTACTAAAATTAATACTTTATACTCATACAGAACTTAAGGATCGGTTTTAGAGGTCCTAGTACGCGCAGATTTGAAGAATTCTTTCGAAAGTGTTACAATCGATGTCCCTCTATTATCCAAAAAAAAAAAATGTGTTCTAGCTCCTTTTGAGAAAAATTCCCAAAACTCAATTCTCTATGAAGCCAGAAAATTAAAATTTGTATACCAAGGTACTGTAAGTATCTTTAAAAGAAACTTGTATTACAAATTTCATTAGAGTTACAGAAGCTTTCCAGCACAAAATGTAATTCATATTTGGAAAAGGAAAGTATTTTATTTCTGAACGTCATCACGTCTGGGTTTGATATAATTAAAGGGAATAATTAAAAGGCTTTTACTGCCAGACAATTGTTTTATTCTCAACCCTATGCGTTTCGGCCTATTATTAAGCCATCTTCAGGGGTTAGGTCAGGTCCATCTTGCCGTCTGATAAAATAGAAAATAGGCGTCCTTTACATTCATCCTCTGACTGCTTCAAGTCTTGTGATGTTCCTGCTTTCTTATTCGATGCAGTTTTTGTTTGGAAATCTGAAGACAACAGAAGAAAACTCAAACCTTGGCAACATTTCATATAGCACTTTTCTGAAACTAAAGACAGGAATTAGTCTAACCTCTGAAGATGGCTCAATAATGGTCCGAAACGCGTAGGGTTGAGAATAAAACAATTATCTGGTAGTAAAACCCTTTTAATTATTCCCTTTAATCAGGAAAGTATCTGTCAAATTATAAACGAGGCAGTTATTTTTCCTTATTAACTTTAACAACCAAAATAAATTAAATTAAATACAGATGGTATGGATCTATTTCCCTGTTAACTAATTAGATTATCTAATGGCAATTACGTCACTTCGTGACAAGTGTTACCATCGATATCTCTCTCTTATCAAAAAAATCTTGTGTTCTAACTCCTTTTGAGAAAAATGCCCAAAACTCAATTTTCTATAAAGCTAAAAAATTAATGTTTGCTTTATCTGTAGATAGTGTAAGTCTCTTTAAAAGAAACTTGTATTACAAATTTCATTAAAGTTATATAATCGACCTAATAAAACCGATTTTTTCAATATCAATAATAACAAAATGTCTGCTGAAAATTATAATTATAGACTCAAGGGTGACAAGGTTATCCAGGTGTTTTAAACAAAAATTAAATCTTGTTCCAAACGTATGAAATCTGTACGCTGTTGTTTCTACCAGATACTGAAGTGAAATAAAACAAAATGTTACATGCACCGAGCGGGAACCGCACCCGGACGTCTGCGTATGTGGCGAAGTTTGTTTACGTGATTCTTGACACCCGGGAAATCATATATTGGGTGTGTATATATATATATATATATATATATATATATATATATATATATATATATATATATATATATATATATATATATATATATATATATATATATATGTATGTATATATATATATATTGAAAGTAAATGTAACAGCAAATTACAAAATTGAATTCTGACTTGAAACACATTCGACGACTGTTTCTATTTTAGAGGACGTCATATGTTTCAGTTTAAAGATACAAGAATAAACTAATTTAAAATCATTTTTATAGAGACGTGAGTTGATTTTGCATACAACATTTATTTCATCTTCCCATATTATAATATGAAACTTAAATCATGGTTTGGCACAAACGTCATATTTTCTTAAAAAAAAAAACCGATAATTTCTTAAATATTTCTTTGTTGCTGTCCTTAAACCTTGATCTTTCCACCAAATGCTACATTTGCAGTATAAAACTTTAGCTGGGGCCGTTGATCAAGCTACAAATATAGTGTATTTTTAAAATGTATTGAATCCCCACTTAAAATACAATTACTTGGCAAATTTGTAATTTCATGTCATTCTAACATCGTAATTGCTGACTAATGATTTCAACGGGTCTTGGGATTTCTGTGGCCGAGATTTCTCGATTGCTAGCTAGTTCAGGTAGTACGTTTATTGCGTCTTATTTGTATTGTTTGGTTATCGTTGATGGATGATTTATGCATGTAGTATGAATCATTTTAAGCATGGCAGCTAACTATTGTGTCTTTGACAGGCATTTTACTTTAACCACTTAAGTCGTTTCAATTCATGTCTTTTAGAGTTCATTTTTAATTTGGAAAAAACTCCAAATTTTGCGAACCAAATTACTTAAAATTTACAACAGAGGTTTATTTATATAATTTCTAGCTACGTGTAAAGTCTCAATCCAGTTACTCTACCTTCAAAAATATAGCGCATTCAAAAATATTTTTATATATTCGGGAGAGGGGAGTCCGTCAAGTTTCGTTCAAATCAGTATTTTTTCAGTTAAAAAATAAAAATAAATTAATAATAACAGATGACGAGATGACGTCTTCAAAATGTCTACGTGATGTGTGTCAATATTTCACATAAACATAGAATCAAAGTATCACAATAACTATAACAACAACTACAACAATAACAGCAATAAATCAGACTCTATACAACGAAAATACCGACTCACAAAACCATTGTAAGATGGACCTGAGTCAATGCTAAAAAGCCGTGTTATCACAGCCATCACAAATTAAACCAACGCAACAGTGACGACAGCAAAACGTTCTCCTCAAGGAGTGCTATCACCTTTGCTGTGCTACATTGAGCGGGGCGGGATTTATAATCCAAGAATACGCAGATAATATTGTCAACAGCAAAGGGCAAGCAGGATGCTGTAATATCCAACATATTGCAGACAGCCCTAAATATAGTAAAGACTGGTGTGGGACACAGGAAATTATTGTTAATCCTCATAAGACAGTTATTGTCCCATTTACGAAGAGACGGAAACTAAATTTAAAAGCTTTCATTCTAAATGAAACATAGATATAATTTTCCAATAAGCTTAAATACTTTGCGATCTTCTTAGACCAAAGACTGAATTGGAACAGACACTGGGAAGAAACTTTCTCGAGGGCCACAACGGCAATCTGGACATGCCGTAGACTGGTAGAAAAGGCATGGGGGCTGAATTCCAGTATGGTTTACTGGCTATACTAGACTGTGGTCAAACCCATGGTTACATTTTCAAAAACGGAAGAAGCATCAACACAAAGCAAATCGCAAAAATTGCAGAGGTTGATCATGATGCCCTACAGCTGCAATATAGTCAATGTTGAATCTTGCGCCACTGCTGAAAAAAACTACTCATCTGTATGGTATACAGACGGGCCGAAAGATATGGCGGGTGCAGGATTGGGAATAAAAGGACCCAACTTTAGACTCACTAAGTCCCTACGAAAAACTTAACGATCTTCAAACACTAAGTGAGTGGTAAGACACGAAGCAACGTGCCGCCACATAGTTGCGGAACCAAGTAGTATGTTGTCACGCCATCTCCAAATAACACAAAGTGTTAAAAAATAGAGACTGTATACAACCAACTAACAATTTAGTAAATTGTCAGCCCTGACCCATTTCTACCCTAATATAGGGACAAAGTATGTAAGGCTAGATGCAGGTGGCAGCACGTTGTGTCCTATCTTACCACTCACTTAGTGTTGGAAGGCTGGATACCATAGCCGTATTACTTTATAGGTGTATTTTCGCTACAATTAGTATGCCGTACTGACGAATATATATATATATATATATATATATATATATATATATATATATATATATATATATATATGTATATATAGATGGTGTTGTAGTGAAAAGAAAGAGACTGTTTCGCAGAAAATATATAAGCGTGGAGACCTGAAGCGGAGAAGTCAAATAAATTATAAAGATTTATTTCTAATACCCCTATTAATCAAAAGACTAATAAAACCCACTGAACAACTGGACTCCCTTTAGCAGAAAGGGCCTCTCAAAGTACAAAAAGCTGAAGCTGCTGTGATATTAGAAGAGTAAACACATCAGATGATTAGGACATACTAGATATATAAGGACGTTCTAACGTTCTAACAATATTTGCGATGGTGATAAGCCTCAGATTTAAAAAAATACGATTTTACCAAACTGCTTTGTAGACTCCTGTATAAATTTATAAAACGTGAAAGTTGTGTGGTACCTCAACAAAATCTAGTTTGATGCAGTCTCTTGTGTTCCACAAAAGTATGTCCCACATTCATCTGTTTAGGAAATGATCATAAAGCATGGTATAGCTTCTCTTAGTAACTCAGTCAACTAATCTGTTATAAAAGAATGTAAGGCTGTTGAACTTGCCAGGTTATATTCGGTACTTTCATACTTTGATGAATATTTATACGTGCAGTTCTATCTATAAGTTACTTAAATTAACGAAAACGGACACTGGCTTTCCATATTTCAATAATATTAAGTGGTTTGACCTTAAAATATGACATTTTGAAAGAATTATTAGGTCGAAACCCTAGTTCAAAAAGGCTTATCAAAAATTCTGCTGTAAGTTTTTGGCGTAAAACCCCAATAGTAAACGTCACGCCCAGTTTATCTTAGTAATGATAGGTGCAAGCAGATAATCGAAGCTAAAAAATGACTTTCGTTGATCAATAAGAGAAAAAGTCATTCATGTCGGAATGCGTGATATAGATCAGAAAGTCATATATCATGCATTGTTTGAAAACCTATCCAATAAAGTTTTACTATTTAGTCCAAAATTAGTCAAATTCCGAAGTGGTTCTGCTTGGCATTTCTAATGTCTGCAGTCCTAACTGACTCAAGTTTTCAAATTCAGCAAATTCCGTAGGAAAACTTGTTACACTATCTCGATTCCGACATGCATTGCAGATCTAAGAGACTAACACCTTATACGCTTGATCTTTTCTGAAAATTAACGCCGAAAATTACAAAGTTTTCACCATTGAAGAACGATAAATGCAAGCTAAAAGCTTTGTGGGGTTCGCTTACGAAATTTAAAACCACATGAAGCAACTTCTTAAGACATCACTTCGGCAGTATACACAAACACAACCTCGAAATCAATAATGCTCACGTAATTTGTGTCTAGGACACATATAATGGGGTTATTATAGGGAAAGAGGCATTTGGGCATCGGCAAGAACTAGAGATGTGGTTGTTAATCTTAGAGGTGTTGACTAACGGCATTTGAGTTACCGTTAAATTTTTTAATGTTGATGAAATCATTGTAAAGTTGTTTTGTTTAGTGTTACCAGGAGCCACAGTCACCTGCGTTATATTTTTAGCGGTAGCCACCATCACTTCAGTCCTGCCGGGACTTGCGGCATGATGTGAAGCAGGAGACACATACTGGTTTCGTCCTTCTGAGGACTTCTCAACATGCCATACCTGCGCTCCAACAAGTCGGCCTTAGGGCAGGCATTTCCACAATACGCAATTGAGAATGGCACAGAGCGCCTTCCCTGGTGTTGTGACGATCCTCGACTTCCACAGCAGCTTCCACGTACACACAGTTCTGCAAAAAGGAAGCTGTGGGAAGACAAGTAACAAGCAAAAACAACTACTGCCCTGGCTAATACCACGACGGGCAGTGAATTACATCAATCGCTAGCCCTCATCACTTTAGTCCTGCCGGGACTTGCGGCATGATGTGAACCAGGAGACACTGGTTTCGTCCCTCCTAGGACTTCTCAATCTGCCATACCTGCACTCCAACAAGTCGGCCTTGGGGCAGGAATTTCCACAATATGCAATTGAGAATGGCGCAGAGCGCCTTCCCTGGTGTTAAGACGGTTCTAGACTTCCACAGCATCTTCCCCGTATACACAGTACAGCAAGAAGGAAGCTGTGGGAAAAAAGCTAGCGAGCGAAAACAGCTACTCCCCTGGCTAATACCAAGACTGGCATTAAATTACATAACTCGCTAGCCACCATCACTTCAGTCCTGGCGGGACTGCGGGCTCCTATTTTAGAGGTACTTTCAACAGGTTAAGCAAATATTAAAGAAAATGAACTCTAAGGCCTTAACCCAAGTTGCGTTGTTCCACCTCAGGGCCTTAATCTGACTACTCCCCAAATTTCGTTGGATATCGTCTCTGGGTCTCAGTGTACCGCTTGAAGGTGCTGTGATATCTACAGTAGGGCGTCTACCTGGGCCGATATCGGATTAATTGGTTGAGTAAGGTTTATTCTGTCAGGTACGAAGTAACGGTATTACGCGGATTAAAAGAATTTGTTGGGTCAGATAATAGAGCAGTAAACCTGTCTTTGATATATTGGCCACCTTGTTTATTTGTAATGAAGATACAATAGGTTTCCAGGTAACCGGAAGGCGAAGGCCATCATCTCTCTTGTTTAAACGTTTGAGGCGTTTTTAGATCTCTATATATGGTGTGTAGGTTTTGCGCTCTTATGAAAACTGTTGGTTATTATTCACTAACCACTAAACCACAACAAGAACAGACAAGCTTCCTACCATACAATGAAGGTGTCACCAACAAAATCAGTCGAATTTTAGAACCCATAACAGTGTGTGTGTTGTCGTATTATATGGCTGTGGTCGTCAGACCATTTGCAGATTTTTACCCCATAACAGTAAAACCATCTTTACCACAGAACCAAATATAGAAAATTTTTTAGCTGATTGCCTTATCGCGCGTTTATTCCTTAACAAAAACCGCACACACATTGGCAGATTACACGTTGAAAAGTTACAGTAACTCAACAGTAAGAAATTGTCACGGCAACGCGTTTGTTTAATGGCTAAGTAGACTTTATTTTAATCTTCCCTCGTACATACGTATTGTAAAAAAAATTAACTGTAGGTAAATCTGTCATTACTTTAGTACTCCGAAACTGCTTTAAACCGGAAAACGAGAGAAAAGGTCAAAAAAACAATTAAAATACAGCTACTTTGAATATAAAGTATTGATTGTAAATTATTTTTATCTAGTCGCGACTTGGTAAGCTAAAAATAAACAAACAATGATGTTTAGCTACACGCGTCTGATTTTTTCCTGTCGATTTTGTATATTAACCATTCTTAGTTGTATAATTTTACTTTCTGCTTACGTTATGTAAAAAAATATATAAACGTATTCACGAGACACCCCTGACGTTACGGGTGGGAACATAGTGAGCTAGCTTTGTGTAGTTTGTAGTGTCAATAGTTTTAGTATTGTTTTTAAGATCTTCAACTACGGTACACCAGAAGAAGTAACTTTGACACACACAAAAAAAAAACGAATAGACAGATATTAGAACGTGAAAGTGAACGCGAATATCAAATTGTCTCTTTTCAATCTAAATTAAGTTAGGGTAGTAGTAGTGTGTATATATTTGTTATTGATAATTGTTAGTATATTGTATTTTCACCGAATTCAGGAAAATAGGACCTTTATTTGACATTTTTGGTGCCGAAAAAAACCGGGCCGTCAAAAGTGAATGGACAGCTATCGGTTAACTACAGTACGTAAAAAGTGAACGATTTAGAGGCGTCTGCTAAATTTAACTATCTGCAATGGAATAACCACCAAGAAGGTTACGGGACATGTGGCGAATAGGGGTTCTGGGCGGGGTAAACAGGATTTTAGGAGGTATAGCTGCAAAATGGTATAAAGGCAGCTTATAGAGGTTCGACAGAATTTAGAATAGGACGAAACTCTAACAGTTGAGTTGTTGAACGAATGGAATGCGTGGTATTTAGAATTAAAAATATTAGAAAACCATTCTTTACTTAGGTATGCGGTAAACCAAACAGATTCTAATGTTCAGCTACATATTTTTTCTGATGCTAGTCCAAAAGCTTTTGATGTAGCAGCGTATGTGAGAGTTTGCCATCATAACAAAATAAGAACTAATATGTCAATAGCAAAGGTCAGAGGAGCTCCTTTAAAGGTCACAGGAGATAATGTGATAACACTACCTAAGCTTGAGTTAACGGCCAGACGTAAAGTAGATATATATAATAAAAGGCATGAGTTTAAATAAAATTAATGTTTATTTCTGGTCAGATTCAAAAATTGCTTTGTATTGGATTAGAGGTGATCCAGCAAGGTGGAAACCCTATGTTAATAACAGAGTTAAGGAAATTAAAAATCTAACTGACAGTAACAGAGATTAGAGATACTGTCCCAGCGGATCTTATAACAAGAGGTATAAGGGCTGAGATTTTAGCTGAATCAGACAGGTGGAAATACGGTCCTGTCTGGTTAGGTAAAAGTGTGGGTCAATGGCCTGAATACGAATACCTGCTGTGCGACCAAAGTATATTGCTTAACACTGTAAGGGTTACAGATTTAAAGGGAAGTGTGTCAGAAATGTCTGATTTTGAGTTATTAGAAAATTTTTCTCATTTACCCACAATTTTAAGAATTTTAGCTCATATTAAACGTTTTAACCATAATGTGAAAAATAAAGAAGACTCATAAATAGGAAGATCTACATCCTTTCAGACAATCAAGCAGCACTAAAAATAAGAATCCTTCAAAATCGATTCTAAACTGACCTGGGACTGCAAAAAATCTTGGAAGCAAGTGGTTACGGACAACAAAGAAACTTTGATGTGGGTATCAGAGCACCAAGGCATTGAAATAAATGAGGAAGGCCTTGCAAAAAGGGCAGCAACAATACCATTCAATGGTCCAGAGCCCTGTTGTGGATGAACAAAAAGCCATGTAAGAATTCGACTTGATACTCGGGAGAGGAACCAAATGCTGCCATACTGGAGGAAAACGTCAGGCTTAAGACAGGCAAAACGCAAAAATCACCATATCAATATATCATTCACACCTTCGCAGACATGGTCAATATGGTATTCCCATTGCAAACGGTTATCAACGTATACGCCAAGAAACTTGACCATGCTGGAAGACTCAACATGGAATCCCACAGAAGACGCTTGCGCAGGCAGGACATCAGTGAATTTATTACCAAAGTACATAGACTGCGTCTTTCCATCGTTAGCAACTAATATGTGTTCCCTACACCACTTCTGGGCGTACGTCATTTCAGACATTGCTGAGCTTCACAGACAAGGTCTCCTCAGCATCAGCTGTCACAGCCAACGTTACGTCATCCGTAAATAAGACAGCGTCTAGATCTGACATGAGATGGTAGATCATTAATGTATAACAGAAATATAAGTGGTCCAAGAACGTATCCTTGGGTTATACTAAATGCACTGGAGTGGATATCTGCCGTTAAAAGTGCGGGAGGTTCTGCATATAATTTTACAACATTCGCCATAAATATAAAATAAATTTAAAATTATTTAATTTGTATAACTATACAACTGACTATTCATTTTCGACAAGAATACTTTCATCATACCGGTATAGTAGCTTGACAATCAGAATTTAATATAGAGATGCAATTATTTGACAGTTTGTTTATAATTTTTCGACAGCAATCTTATCGGGACTTTCTATTGAAGATGATAGAGTTATTTATTGAAAAAACACTTAGGTATGTATAGGTAGTAGGGAATATTATTTAAGGAAGGTACGTCCAATAATTTGTTCTCTGCGGGAAACTCGCGTAGTAAAGTAATAAGTGGTGACAATTACACAAACTGTATTTGTAGAAAAACTTTGGGAACCAAGTGAATTACTTAATTAATTCGATGAAATTTATAAAACCACGATTCATTCAAAAACTATGCTAGATAGGTATAGAGAAACCTAACACAGTTCAATAGACTTTTTATTGTACCATCAAGTAATGTTATAAGAAACGGGTGTTCCATTTGAGAATGTTGACATTTTCTAATACTAAATTCGAGGTCAGTTTATGAGCACCTGTATATATCTTCGGAAAAATTTTCAATGCGGTAGATACTTTAATGTTTTTCTAATAATGTCAGCAAGTTCTAAATTTATAGCAATAAGCATTTGGTAGATACCGCGGTCTCTATGAAGTTGATAAGTCAAAAATAACGTAAATTCACAAATATCTCAGAAATGGTTGAAAATTAGAACATGGTGGTTCAGAGAAACTTGAAATTTAACGTCGAATCCAAATATACAATAATATATAGGGTGTTTTATTTAAAATACGTGAGTTGGTTGCGGTTTCCGGTATAACAGGATGTGCCGCCATCTTGAAAGTATTTTTATTCGAAAAATAAACATTCACTAGGTCTATGCTGGAAATATCGGATCGAAATTCCTATTACAAATTGGAAAGTTTCTAATCAACGAGTGTGATGATTATTATTATTACCGACGTTAGTCTGAAGGGCTTTCACTCTCCCTCAAAGGGGAACATTCTCTCATCCCAGAACATTCACTCAGATACCAAATGCACTGAGCTCAGGTGGGGCCCTTCCCAAGTTGTCGGGCCCTGAACGAGAACGCGACACATCCGCATTTCCTAGAAATCTCCGCACGATTGGCAGTGGCATGCGGGATTTTGCTCGAGTTCCCGCAGCAGCGTATTAGGTACACTTCCTAGACAGCCAATAATCAGAACGACGAATCGTATATTGTGTCCCGGATAAAGCTGCCTAAGCTCAAACATAAGGTCTCTATACTTGGTCCGTTTTCCCTCTCCTTTATACTAAAGTTAGCCTCAGCTGGAGCCGAGAACTCTATAACACACAGGATTTTATTTTGTTTGTCGAGAAGTGTAATGTCAGGCCTATTAGCGGCTACTGGACTGACAGTGGAGACCGAGAAATTCCAGTATATAAGGCATCTCTCGTTCTCCACCACGGACTCAATATCCCCCGGTTGGTAAGGCAGCACTGGTGTTTAGTCTATCCCATTCGAATGTTCAAGATGGTAATACAACACTCGAACGGCCGCATTATGCCGATGCACGTAATTGGCAGACGCCATCACCGGACATGCACTCAAGAGATGCATAAGAGTATCCGACGATTGATGACAGTTTCTACAGCTGTCATCTACCACGACCACCCGCATCACGGGCTTGCGGTAGACCAAGGTGTTTATAACACCATCTTGGTAGGCCACGATGGACCCTTTAGTCTCCGATCGGAGCCCCGCTGATTTAAAAAAATAAAATGTGATGCATGTCAGAAGAACATTCAGTGCAAAGGCTTGTTAACATGCTGCCCCAATAGGTGTTTTTGTAGGGCATCTCTAATTTTAGCTCTTAAGGTCGGAATGTCAAGCTCACTCACCAAAGGGCGATCATCTTGCCTTCTTCCCGACCTGTGATCGAAGCATAGTCCGAGCTCACCTGCCGATATGCATGCTGCCTTGAACAATCATTTTTAGTATTATTATTATTCCTTTATATGCCGATTTCTTGGTAAATTTATCTAGACTAAGCGTTCCTGAATACCATACTTTATGTACTCGTGATTTGAGACGCATTTTGTAAACGGGTAGGTATAGTATACTCTCGATTTTCATGGTATACATCAGCTACAATATTATAGATGGTGGGTTTGGCAAGATTAAGCAAGAGGTTACAAATCAGTTTGGGGACCCAAATCGCTTGGCAATCCAGCATAGATGTCAACGGTATATAGCACCCTGTTTAGAAACCTAATAAGCAAGGCCCTTATATAGCCTCAAAGGTCTCTTGCTCTTGAACACTGAATGATTAGATGCCAGGAAGTTCCAGCTGTGTGACAAGTAGCACAAAGATCTGAGTCAATTTTACTTGATGTGTTTACAATGAAATCTGCAGGACTTCAAGATTTTTTGCTAGACGAAATGCTACAGCATGCTCATGACCTATTGTTAGGTATTCTATAAAACTTTTCCAGTGTACTGTATCGTCAGACCAAGCTGTGTGTGTGTGTGTGTGTGTGTGTGTGTGTGTGTGTGTGTGTGTGTGTGTGTGTGTGTGTGTGTGTGTGTGTGTGTGTGTGTGTGTGTGTGTGTGTGTGTGTGTGTGTGTGTGTGTGTGTGTGTGTGTGTGTGTGTGTGTGTGTGTGTGTGTGTGTGTGTGTGTGTGTGTGTGTGTGTGTGTGTGTGTGTGTGTGTGTGTGTGTGTGTGTGTGTGTGTGTGTGTGTGTGTGTGTGTGTGTGTGTGTGTGTGTGTGTGTGTGTGTGTGTGTGTGTGTGTGTGTGTGTGTGTGTGTGTGTGTGTGTGTGTGTGTGTGTGTGTGTGTGTGTGTGTGTGTGTGTGTGTGTGTGTGTGTGTGTGTGTGTGTGTGTGTGTGTGTGTGTGTGTGTGTGTGTGTGTGTGTGTGTGTGTGTGTGTGTGTGTGTGTGTGTGTGTGTGTGTGTGTGTGTGTGTGTGTGTGTGTGTGTGTGTGTGTGTGTGTGTGTGTGTGTGTGTGTGTGTGTGTGTGTGTGTGTGTGTGTGTGTGTGTGTGTGTGTGTGTGTGTGTGTGTGTGTGTGTGTGTGTGTGTGTGTGTGTGTGTGTGTGTGTGTGTGTGTGTGTGTGTGTGTGTGTGTGTGTGTGTGTGTGTGTGTGTGTGTGTGTGTGTGTGTGTGTGTGTGTGTGTGTGTGTGTGTGTGTGTGTGTGTGTGTGTGTGTGTGTGTGTGTGTGTGTGTGTGTGTGTGTGTGTGTGTGTGTGTGTGTGTGTGTGTGTGTGTGTGTGTGTGTGTGTGTGTGTGTGTGTGTGTGTGTGTGTGTGTGTGTGTGTGTGTGTGTGTGTGTGTGTGTGTGTGTGTGTGTGTGTGTGTGTGTGTGTGTGTGTGTGTGTGTGTGTGTGTGTGTGTGTGTGTGTGTGTGTGTGTGTGTGTGTGTGTGTGTGTGTGTGTGTGTGTGTGTGTGTGTGTGTGTGTGTGTGTGTGTGTGTGTGTGTGTGTGTGTGTGTGTGTGTGTGTGTGTGTGTGTGTGTGTGTGTGTGTGTGTGTGTGTGTGTGTGTGTGTGTGTGTGTGTGTGTGTGTGTGTGTGTGTGTGCAAAATGGTATAAAGGCAGCTTATAGAGGTTCGACAGAATTTAGAATAGGACGAAACTCTAACAGTTGAGTTGTTGAACGAATGGAATGCGTGGTATTTAGAATTAAAAATATTAGAAAACCATTCTTTACTTAGGTATGCGGTAAACCAAACAGATTCTAATGTTCAGCTACATATTTTTTTTGATGCTAGTCCAAAAGCTTTTGATGTAGCAGCGTATGTGAGAGTTTGCCATCATAACAAAATAAGAACTAATATGTCAATAGCAAAGGTCAGAGGAGCTCCTTTAAAGGTCACAGGAGATAATGTGATAACACTACCTAAGCTTGAGTTAACGGCCAGACGTAAAGTAGATATATATAATAAAAGGCATGAGTTTAAATAAAATTAATGTTTATTTCTGGTCAGATTCAAAAATTGCTTTGTATTGGATTAGAGGTGATCCAGCAAGGTGGAAACCCTATGTTAATAACAGAGTTAAGGAAATTAAAAATCTAACTGACAGTAACAGAGATTAGAGATACTGTCCCAGCGGATCTTATAACAAGAGGTATAAGGGCTGAGATTTTAGCTGAATCAGACAGGTGGAAATACGGTCCTGTCTGGTTAGGTAAAAGTGGGGGTCAATGGCCTGAATACGAATACCTGCTGTGCGACCAAAGTATATTGCTTAACACTGTAAGGGTTACAGATTTAAAGGGAAGTGTGTCAGAAATGTCTGATTTTGAGTTATTAGAAAATTTTTCTCATTTACCCACAATTTTAAGAATTTTAGCTCATATTAAACGTTTTAACCATAATGTGAAAAATAAAGAAGACTCATAAATAGGAAGATCTACATCCTTTCAGACAATCAAGCAGCACTAAAAATAAGAATCCTTCAAAATCGATTCTAAACTGACCTGGGACTGCAAAAAATCTTGGAAGCAAGTGGTTACGGACAACAAAGAAACTTTGATGTGGGTATCAGAGCACCAAGGCATTGAAATAAATGAGGAAGGCCTTGCAAAAAGGGCAGCAACAATACCATTCAATGGTCCAGAGCCCTGTTGTGGATGAACAAAAAGCCATGTAAGAATTCGACTTGATACTCGGGAGAGGAACCAAATGCTGCCATACTGGAGGAAAACGTCAGGCTTAAGACAGGCAAAACGCAAAAATCACCATATCAATATATCATTCACACCTTCGCAGACATGGTCAATATGGTATTCCCATTGCAAACGGTTATCAACGTATACGCCAAGAAACTTGACCATGCTGGAAGACTCAACATGGAATCCCACAGAAGACGCTTGCGCAGGCAGGACATCAGTGAATTTATTACCAAAGTACATAGACTGCGTCTTTCCATCGTTAGCAACTAATATGTGTTCCCTACACCACTTCTGGGCGTACGTCATTTCAGACATTGCTGAGCTTCACAGACAAGGTCTCCTCAGCATCAGCTGTCACAGCCAACGTTACGTCATCCGTAAATAAGACAGCGTCTAGATCTGACATGAGATGGTAGATCATTAATGTATAACAGAAATATAAGTGGTCCAAGAACGTATCCTTGGGTTATACTAAATGCACTGGAGTGGATATCTGCCGTTAAAAGTGCGGGAGGTTCTGCATATAATTTTACAACATTCGCCATAAATATAAAATAAATTTAAAATTATTTAATTTGTATAACTATACAACTGACTATTCATTTTCGACAAGAATACTTTCATCATACCGGTATAGTAGCTTGACAATCAGAATTTAATATAGAGATGCAATTATTTGACAGTTTGTTTATAATTTTTCGACAGCAATCTTATCGGGACTTTCTATTAAGGATGATAGAGTTATTTATTGAAAAAACACTTAGGTATGTATAGGTAGTAGGGAATATTATTTAAGGAAGGTACGTCCAATAATTTGTTCTCTGCGGGAAACTCGCGTAGTAAAGTAATAAGTGGTGACAATTACACAAACTGTATTTGTAGAAAAACTTTGGGAACCAAGTGAATTACTTAATTAATTCGATGAAATTTATAAAACCACGATTCATTCAAAAACTATGCTAGATAGGTATAGAGAAACCTAACACAGTTCAATAGACTTTTTATTGTACCATCAAGTAATGTTATAAGAAACGGGTGTTCCATTTGAGAATGTTGACATTTTCTAATACTAAATTCGAGGTCAGTTTATGAACACCTGTATATATCTTCGGAAAAATTTTCAATGCGGTAGATACTTTAATGTTTTTCTAATAATGTCAGCAAGTTCTAAATTTATAGCAATAAGCATTTGGTAGATACCGCGGTCTCTATGAAGTTGATAAGTCAAAAATAACGTAAATACACAAATATCTCAGAAATGGTTGAAAATTAGAACATGGTGGTTCAGAGAAACTTGAAATTTAACGTCGAATCCAAATATACAATAATATATAGGGTGTTTTATTTAAAATACGTGAGTTGGTTGCGGTTTCCGGTATAACAGGATGTGCCGCCATCTTGAAAGTATTTTTATTCGAAAAATAAACATTCACTAGGTCTATGCTGGAAATATCGGATCGAAATTCCTATTACAAATTGGAAAGTTTCTAATCAACGAGTGTGATGATTATTATTATTACCGACGTTAGTCTGAAGGGCTTTCACTCTCCCTCAAAGGGGAACATTCTCTCATCCCAGAACATTCACTCAGATACCAAATGCACTGAGCTCAGGTGGGGCCCTTCCCAAGTTGTCGGGCCCTGAACGAGAACGCGACACATCCGCATTTCCTAGAAATCTCCGCACGATTGGCAGTGGCATGCGGGATTTTGCTCGAGTTCCCGCAGCAGCGTATTAGGTACACTTCCTAGACAGCCAATAATCAGAACGACGAATCGTATATTGTGTCCCGGATAAAGCTGCCTAAGCTCAAACATAAGGTCTCTATACTTGGTCCGTTTTCCCTCTCCTTTATACTAAAGTTAGCCTCAGCTGGAGCCGAGAACTCTATAACACACAGGATTTTATTTTGTTTGTCGAGAAGTGTAATGTCAGGCCTATTAGCGGCTACTGGACTGACAGTGGAGACCGAGAAATTCCAGTATATAAGGCATCTCTCGTTCTCCACCACGGACTCAATATCCCCCGGTTGGTAAGGCAGCACTGGTGTTTAGTCTATCCCATTCGAATGTTCAAGATGGTAATACAACACTCGAACGGCCGCATTATGCCGATGCACGTAATTGGCAGACGCCATCACCGGACATGCACTCAAGAGATGCATAAGAGTATCCGACGATTGATGACAGTTTCTACAGCTGTCATCTACCACGACCACCCGCATCACGGGCTTGCGGTAGACCAAGGTGTTTATAACACCATCTTGGTAGGCCACGATGGACCCTTTGGTCTCCGATCGGAGCCCCGCTGATTTAAAAAAATAAAATGTGATGCATGTCAGAAGAACATTCAGTGCAAAGGCTTGTTAACATGCTGCCCCAATAGGTGTTTTTGTAGGGCATCTCTAATTTTAGCTCTTAAGGTCGGAATGTCAAGCTCACTCACCAAAGGGCGATCATCTTGCCTTCTTCCCGACCTGTGATCGAAGCATAGTCCGAGCTCACCTGCCGATATGCATGCTGCCTTGAACAATCATTTTTAGTATTATTATTATTCCTTTATATGCCGATTTCTTGGTAAATTTATCTAGACTAAGCGTTCCTGAATACCATACTTTATGTACTCGTGATTTGAGACGCATTTTGTAAACGGGTAGGTATAGTATACTCTCGATTTTCATGGTATACATCAGCTACAATATTATAGATGGTGGGTTTGGCAAGATTAAGCAAGAGGTTACAAATCAGTTTGGGGACCCAAATCGCTTGGCAATCCAGCATAGATGTCAACGGTATATAGCACCCTGTTTAGAAACCTAATAAGCAAGGCCCTTATATAGCCTCAAAGGTCTCTTGCTCTTGAACACTGAATGATTAGATGCCAGGAAGTTCCAGCTGTGTGACAAGTAGCACAAAGATCTGAGTCAATTTTACTTGATGTGTTTAGAATGAAATCTGCAGGACTTCAAGATTTTTTGCTAGACGAAATGCTACAGCATGCTCATGACCTATTGTTAGGTATTCTATAAAACTTTTCCAGTGTACTGTATCGTCAGACCAAGCGGTGTGTGTGTGTGTGTGTGTGTGTGTGTGTGTGTGTGTGTGTGTGTGTGTGTGTGTGTGTGTGTGTGTGTGTGTGTGTGTGTGTGTGTGTGTGTGTGTGTGTGTGTGTGTGTGTGTGTGTGTGTGTGTGTGTGTGTGTGTGTGTGTGTGTGTGTGTGTGTGTGTGTGTGTGTGTGTGTGTGTGTGTGTGTGTGTGTGTGTGCGCAGAAGAAAGAAAAGGAAATCTAAGGCCTCAATCTGGCTACTCCTTAGAGTGGTGGACAGGGATAGGTTGGGCGACTGTATTTCGATTCCAAGGCCTCGATCACATTACTACCCATATCTAATTGGGAATCGTGTGTTTAACCTCTCTTCATATATCTCTCAGGTTTAGGGTTGAACACACTCATACACACCTGTATATTTTTAATCGATAACAGCCCAGTTCCTGAGCGCAATAGTATAATTTGTGGTTGTTTGAAATAAAAAGTTCTGATAGTGAATTTTCAGTAAATGTTTCAAATCTGAATAACTCAAATTTCTATAAACTTAGAAAGTTGTATATATATATATATATATATATATATATATATATATATATATATATATATATATATATATATATATATATATATATATATATATATATATATATATATATATATATATATATATATATATATAAACATATAAAATATGAAACTGACCCCGGACATGGGTTCCAGGGGTCCTAGTTTAAGCTCATTTGAAAAAAGATTTGTAAAGTCTCACCATCTATTTGTTTTTTTTTTAATCAAAAATTCACTAAAATTCCATAATTTAGTAGTGCATGGAACGAACGTTGACTTTCTCTTTACTGGTAATTTTTTTATATAAATAAATTTTATGACCATTTTACAAGGTTTTAAGCTTAAAAATTATAGCTCATAAAAACAAGAAAGATGTCATTTTTCATAGTATTAGAAAAAATATATATGAACTGAAATAACGTATAAATTAATTGCTAAATATAATTAAACCACACACCAAAATTATTATGATTATTATTTTCTTAACAAACGTTGCAGTATACACACATCCATAATGAAAATAGAAAGAATGTGGACGTATCAAGAGCGTTAGGGTTGCTAATGTTCATTAACAAAATTTCACAACCTCTTAAATTGATTCTTCCTGCAGCTTAAAACGTTGAAATTTTGTTGTCTCTGTAAAGGCAACATTTTATTGAAATAGCTATTATAGCATTGTGACTTTCGAAGACCTAAAAATTCTCAGAAAGAAAATACAGTTTTCTCCTGAAGAAATGGGGTGATTTTTCTGGCTAACAAAAGTTATCCAAGCTATTTACAAAAGGGGTATACCAGTGTACCAAATTTTAATAAAATGCTATTATTATTATTATTATTATTATTATTATTATTTATTTATTTATGTATTTGCTACACAATTATACACCATGTCTTACACAGAAACTCAAGCTTGTACATTTAAAATACATCATTTTAATTAAGTGTCCCTTCCAAATTATTTAGGTGCCAAATACTCCAGAAATGTCACTCTGAGATTTGTAATCAAATCTTCATATCTTTCAAAATGTACCCGTCACCAACATTTCTGTTGCTTCTGCTGATTTTTGTTATAAGCTTGAAACAAAAATTAGACATATTTGCTACCAAAGTCTTTCATTTATATGGATTTATAACACAGCAATTTTGTCACGTCCAGGGTCCGTCAACTGAAAATAACTTTGTTACTTCCGAAGACATAAACATTTTCCGAAAGAAAATCCAAACTTTTCCCGGAAAAACTGAGCATATTTTTCTGGATTACGAAACCTATCAAAAGCCATTTACAAAAGAGACATATGTGCCAAGTGTAATCAAAATGGTTCAATTATTTTTTATTTTCAATATTTAGCCATAATCGCGGAACTAGTTGAAAAAAAATTCAATTATTTAATATGGTTTTTATTAATTCAAGTATAAACTGTTTGTGATGGTCAATTTATTAACTGCAAAATAAAATTCAAGTATCCATCAATAGTTTTAACAAAAGGGTATTCAATCACATTTCAAATTACACGCCTAAATCCAACTAATTTTAACAAAGTCAAAATATAACTTAACCTTGGCAATACCTTTTTTTAAAATTCAAGGCTGTGATAAACTGAATGTACAGTGGCGTCATAACTATATAATATTTATTTCGAAATCAAATCACTACTACAAACTTGCACTAGGCACGAAATAAAAATTACAGACAAAAGACAAATTCTTCTAATTTAAACCAAATATTACTAAAAACGATACAGTCTAACGCAATCGCTAGTCATTATGTAAGATCCATAGTTATTTATCTTATCAGAAGTAATGAGATGCTTTCGTAATTTCAAATAATTAGACGCACTTTTTTTCTTGCCCAACAGATTGGCGAATATACATTGTTTATGAAAGTATTACATGAGTTATAATATATATATATATATATATATATATATATATATATATATATATATATATATATATATATATATATATATATATATATATATATATATATATATATATATATATATATATGGAGTCCCACGAGGGATGAACAAGCGAAAGTCTGGAGGTAGGGGACACTAATACCTATCATTTTAAGCCCCATGTATGTTATGCGATCCTTTGTAGTTTTCGAGATATGTTTTTTCTTTAGTTTTCAGATTTTATTACAATGTTGACGGTTTTAGTTAAAACTTTTTCTAAGTTGTACCTCCTTGAGTTTCTCCTAGTCAGTATTATTGTCAGAATGTGTACTCCCCTGTGAAAATATAAGGAACCCAAATTCTAACTCCTAACAGCTCACAATTTGATCATAAGTTTGAATATTTTTCACGGAATTTTCGCTCGACTTCAACATAAAAATAAAATACCTATACCTATGTGAGCGACTTGCAAATCATTTTAACTGGTGATTCCGTAGCTTTCAAAATAATGCAAAAAAATGAGTACTTTACTCAGTATTTTTCTCGTAAACAAAGGTCAAAGATGGTAGGGTCAAAATTACTACCGTATTTAATTAGAATTTTAGTAAGAGTTACCATTTAAATTTTCGACTACTGTGAGTACTACTACTAAATAAATAGTCAACAGACACGGATAACTCTGGTAAAAACCAAAATCAGGCTTTGAGTGGTGACAGGTTGATTATTAAGCAAATGAACTTCAGCGGGAGGCAGGTAGTGTTGATGAGAAACAAAGTTAATATGATAAAAGCGAGGCGTACGTCAGTTTGAGAATCCAAATTTGTGATCACAGTTTGAGCTATTAAGAGTTAGAATTTGGATTTCTTGTATTTTTGCAGGCGAGTACACATTCTGGCAATAATACTGAGAAAGAAAAACTCACAGAGGCACCACTTAGCAAAAGTTTTAACCAAAACCGTCAAAAATGTAACACAATCTGAAGAAATTAAATCATATCTCGAAAACTACACGGAATCGCATAACATACATAGGGGTTAAATCGATAGATATTAGTATCCCCTAACCTCAAACTTTCGCTGGTACACCCTTTGTGGGACACGCTGTGTATATATATATATATATATATATATATATATATATATATATATATATATATATATATATATATATATATATATATATATATATATATATATATATATGCATGCAGATTCTGCGGCGAGGGGGAGGAATCAGCTCTATATATATATATATATATATATATATATATATATATATATATATATATATATATATATATATAGATATATATATATATATATATATATATATATATATATATATATATATATATATATATATATATATGCATGCAGATTCTGCGGCGAGGGGGAGGAATCAGCCCAGCACATCTTGTGCGAATGTGAAGCTCTGGACCGCAAAAGACAACTGATCTACGGTCAGTCTAGACCGGAGACAGAGCAATATAAAACTTCACCCTACCAATCGCTGTGCAGACTAGTTTAGGCACAGTGATTTTGGAATGGGTGGAGTAAGACTAAGGGTATGCACAATCAACCAAACGTTGCAGTGCTATCGGGGCGGCAAGGCCGCGAACGAGCCCTGAGGGAACAAAAAAAATTTGTAACATGCAACATGTCACACGTGTCACCACCTTTTATTTAATTATAAAGCTTCTGAATCGGTCCCAATAGTGACGTCAAAGTCTGACTTCCACTAGTGACGTCAGAGTTGATGATACCGCATACATAGTCTGTGGTCAATCTTAACTCGATGAGAACGTGCCTACCAACACGCTCGCTCGACAATTAAAATGAGATAAGAAGTCTTTAAGAGCAGAAGAAATATAATGCTTGCTTATTATATGATGGCTTATGAGTTTCCTGAGTTATTATTAGTGTGAATTGCCTGTTATTTTAACATATTAAATTCCATTTCATTAATCGCTTGGTTAGTTGTAAATGCTGTGTGCCTTCTACAACGGCTGGTGGTAGCGTTCAAAGTTAGATGATTGCTTGCCATTGTACTCTACTTATTGTACCTTCAATAAAGATATTAAACATTAATTAAATCATTAAATACAGATACATTTTGTACTAGTACGAAACATGCTACCGCCTGCCCTGTGTGAAGTGTACAGAAAATGTTCCGATACTTATCCAAATGATTTTTTTGTTGTTGTCATATAGTCACCCTTTGGTTGGGACCCCTTACTTGGGACCTCTCAAATGGAAGCCACTATTCATAACCCGTTTGTTGAGACCTATCGATTGGGGCCCAACAGCCGCTCCTGAAGGACAAAAGAACCTGCAGCACCAGTCCTCCATCCATCTCCAACGAAGCTCTTCTATAAGAGACATCATTCCAGCAACTTCTGAGAAGAAGCACATGTGAACAGAGAGGCCCCCTCAAATCCTGGCCTGGAACATCTAACTTATCATCCCCAGGGCAGCCATCCAACCACGTCAACCTAATAAGAAAGCTAAGTACATTATTTATCTGTGCTACGTTAATCTTTTGACCACTTATCATAAATTATTTCACCTATTAGTATGAAGATATGTCTTTTAATTTTGGCCAAATAAGAATTAGCAGCATTGTACAACTTTAATAATTTTAAATAAATCAATTTTATTAGATTTCTGAATTTTATTTGTATGTCCTATATCCTACCAAGTGTGAGTGCTAAGGCCCATGCCCTGTTTTTAATTTATATTAGAGCTTATGCCTTGACTGAGCAGCCCATTTATATTTTACTTATTATTTATAAGTCAGGCATTTGTTTCAGCTATTTAATTTTCATTATACTGTCTCCACGACGTGGGCCTATAGTTTTAAAATTCATTACACTGGCGCCCAACGTGGGGCTTTTAATTTACATTATACTGGCACTTACAACGTGGGTCCGAAGCCTGGAAAGGCAACTGGAGCTCGTACTTGGTGTAGGGTGTACAAATGTCGGTTTATGCTCAAATATTTTTCTTAATGCAGTAATATGATGCATTTTTGCTACTTTTGAACGCGGGGTGACCTGTATGGCGTGCTGTTTTTTGCTTTTAATGAAATAATTGAATTACTTAGTCACACTTTGAGTTACCTTCTTTTATTGAATTTTTACAGCCGTTTTTTTTCTATTATTTATTTTTATAGTATCTTATCTGAGAGTACTATCATTTGTGATAATTTATTCTGAAAATACAGCATTAAAGTTTTGTTAAATCGATGCAAATTGACTTTTTGACTTTGCAAGGAGGATGTATTTATTAGCAGATTATTTTTGAAGCAAAATACTTTGTTTATCAAATTGATTAAGACAATATTTATTAGCTTTTGAAGCGAAATATTTCTCTGCGTTTTGATTAAACGTTCTAGAGAATTTGAGTTTTGAGAATTTGCATTTAGAGGATTTGAGTTTTTGCTGCTACCGCAGTAGTTTATTTGCAGTTGTTTTAGTCTCTGCGTTTTGATTAAACGTTCTAGAGAATTTGAGCTTCGAGAATTTGAGTTTTTGCTGCTACGGCAATAGTTTATTTGCAGTTTGTTTTAGTTTCTGCATTTGGGCTACACGCGTTAGAGTATTTTAGTTTTGTGCTGCTATTGATAAAGCAGCATTTTATTTACAGTTATTCTCGTTTTCGCATTTTGGCGAAATTCTTTAGAGTTTTTTTATAGTAAATTTGGGATTACTTTTATTGTCTCATAGTTGACATTTTTATTTGCTTTCACGAAGTTAGACAAAGAACTTTCCTTTCTTTTTCTTTTGAAAATTTAATATTAACGTTATGGACCCGAGGTATGTCCCTAAACTGAGTCCAAACAACATTAGATGCATAAGTCGTCTAATTTCTAATAACATCTGGACCCGAGGTATGTCCCTAAACTGCGTCCAAACAACATTAGATGCATAAGTCGTCTAATTTCTAATAACATCTGGACCCGAGGTAAGTCGATAAACTGCGTCCAAACGATATTAGATGCATATTAACCTGGTACATCTAATTTGACATTACATCTTGTCTGGAGGGCCCATTCTTCAAAGAAACCATCCATTTCACTTTTCATTCTTTTTGTTGATGCGACATTCCATCCTATTTCTTTCGGTTGTGTTGAGATACTTATGGTTTATAGAAATTTCAAAGTATACGGTATTTTGATATTGATAATTTTGTTTCAAGCCAGTAAATTCATTATTATTGATATTTTTATTTAACCTCGGCGTATTACATACTGCCCAGGGTATTTTGCTTTAGATGCTGCAATTAGCATTTGTATTTCTAGTTGTCCCGGGGCATTACGCTACAAGATAGCATTTTATAGAGTTGTTATAGAGTTTGTTATGTCTTGGGACACGTTTTGGAAGTCATCCACGAGCTCTTGAAATTCGGTTAAGGGCATAAGTTGGTGTGCATTTAGTTCCTGAGTCTCTTAATAGTGCTTTTATATAAACCTGTTGCCTTGAGGAGGACTCCAGAGAAATCTCCCGTGCACCTTCTTCCGCTTTTGGCAATATGTATGCATTTATATAACGTGGTTCTGAAACTTTTGCAATATTTTCCTTTAATTTTATTTAATAAACTCTCCAGCACAATCAAATCTATCTTTCATTTTTTAACCGCCAGCAGTGATATTTAGAGACCTCTTAATTAAATTAATTTCTGATCTGTGCCTATAACAGTGTGATGATGGCAGGTTATTGTGTCCGGCCCGTCGAACAGTCATTTTAGCAAGGCAGCAGCAGGTAGTAGTAAACTGGTGGTCTTATACCACCGTATTATTTAATCGTGAAGGATTAATCATCACTGGCGCCCTACTGTGTCTCATTTTATGTTTCTCGCTTGTTTTTATGAATTTAATTTCAATTTTCAGTAGTTTATTAATTATTTCAAGTTCCTCAAACGAGCCGCAGACTAGTCATTTATATCATTACAATCTTATGTCACCACAATTAGTCCTGGTCAAATTCTAGGAAAATTTAATCCGTTTTTTCTATTCCTTTTAGGTATTATTCCTTAGACTGCCTTTTATTTGGATTATTCCTTTTATTAAGCTATTGTCCTTTAGAGAGATTACTTGATTTTCTCTCTCCCAGCTTACCACTTGGAATGATAGCTCTTCAATAATTGTTGAGATGAGTTTGAAAATATAATAATCAAAATTTTTATATTTTTATTTAGGTGTTGTCCTTCAGACCTCCTCTTTATTTAATTGCTCCACTTTAATCTTCACTTGGGAAGCAATTGCAGGCGTTATTGACTTTCGATTTTATTGTCGACATTCTCTTTTGAAAGCTTTTGACTTCAGTGGCATTCTTGAGTAACGTTCTATTTGACTTGTCTTTGCTTTTTCATTTGATTGATTTTTCTGTACAAAATTTTCCTTTGAATAACCTCAGCATTTTTTTATTCGTATATTTCATTATTTAATATACCTACATCATGTGCTTCATCAATATACATCATAAGTAACATACATCATGTGCTTTTTATACAAAGTTGTGAACTTTATCTCCTCAATTATTCTTAGTATACAAAAATGTAGGTAAACCATTGTCAAATATTACTAGAAATGCCATATTGTACCGCCCTAGCGTGGTTTTTCACAAAACGCTCTCTTTTAGCGCCTATAACTCGGGAACTATTGGGAATACGAGAAAAATAGATAAAACCAATTTTATAGAAAAATTGATAATCCTTAATTATGTATATAATCAACTTTTCCCTCCGACTAACGGTTCTCGAGATATTAACGAAAAACAAAGAAAGTGCCCGATTTTCGCTAATTGCCGCTAGAGCTCGCCTCATATTCATGAGGACTTTCGGTATATTCATTCTTAGGTACATCTAAATAAGTGTGCGAAGTTTCAAAACTTTCGGATTTTTTAGGAGGTTGGGTAATTTTTTGAGGTTTTTTTGACTGGAGTAATGTTGGTAATGTTTATAACTTGATGCATTATTTTTTTATTCTGAAACGAAGGTTTCTAAGAAATTTAATTATTAATATTTTTCACCTCATAAATCTTTTCTTATTTCTGAATGGCCTAATATTTTACTTCGTATTGCTCTTATAAATCACGGTATGTGAATATAAACGTAAGACCTGTCTATAAGCAATATCACTATATTTTCAACTTATTGCACCTGATATTATTAACAGTACAACATTTGCAAAAATGTTTTGCATACAAAAACATAAACGAATTAGTTCTTAATAAAATAAAAAAATGAAAAAATGAAAATATATGATACACGTTTGGGGCTGAAAGGGATACATACAAAAACATTTAAAGTAGGTGTGATAAATTAAATGAAAAAAGCTTTCACTCGTGCAGTTCCGGCATTATCAAGAGGTTTTCAATATCAACCACGTCGTCGTTATAAGGAAAAACAAAGTGGTAGGAACTGCCTTTCACTTTTTTTTAAAACAACACTGACTTCTCCATTTTCAATAACTTCATTTATTTGCCCAATAAAATGTCTAATTATTTTCATTTTCACCAATTTGACGACGACAAAATCATCCACGTTAAAAGAAACATTCTCGGCGAGCTTCCCTTCTTCCTCAACCTCCCAATCGAAAGAACTGTGACTCTCGGCATATACAACATCCTCTTCATTGCTACGTTGCAACATTTTTTTTTAATTGCTTTCATTTTCACATCCGTGTTGATCTTGTTTAGTTTAATTTTTTTAATTCGCAGGCTTCCTCTATTTCATTTCTCTATGCAGTGGCAGTGATAATGCGACTAGTTCATATTTTCTTCCCTTTCGATTAAGCTGTCTATGAGGTGCCTTTGGAAATGGTTCAACGGAAGCAGGTGATATAATTATAGATGGGTCAGTGGAGCAGGACTGGTGTGGTTCAGCGGAGGGTCCAGCTTCTAGATTTGGCCCTTTCAGCTCAACTTGTTCGTTTGCATCTTCGTGGTCTGTTACAGACGCGTATAGAAAATATTGTTCCCCAAATATGTTTTTATCAAATGGACCAGCCTTTGAAAATCCGGAACAAATATTCTTGGGCGTAAAAGCAGAGTTGGCTAATTTTGGTAAATGATACATTTGAATGGTTTTACCCGGGTTTGATACCATCCAATCATTTTGGGCAACTTTAAAATAATTTTTCAATGGCCCGAATACCGAGATGTCTCAGGACTACAGCCTATGACTACAGTGTGGCGGAAATATTATACCGCCATTTTCACGGGCATGATATATATGACATCGATGTTAATGTGACTCTCGTGATTGTAAATTAGTCAGTAACACCGGGTTTTCTTTAGATGGACGTACTTTTTCCACAAAATGTTTGAATGCCAGATAAAAGTTATCAGATGTAATTCATCCACTTTTGGGACATAAGCCTAGGCATCCGGTAGGGTAATCTTCCAGCATAAAGTCCTTAAACGGAACCCTGGGAAATAAGAAAACCGGAGGTACGTGGTTAGATGAAGCAGAAACAAATGCCAACATTGTTACAAGCTGTTCCTGTTCAGCCGAGGTAACCTGACCTACTTTCTTGGCTCCACGTTCAGCGATAATGGAGGGTAGCTCAGTAACAGTGGTAAAGCCTGTTTCGTCAGCGTTATAAATTCTGTTTCCTGTAAATGAGTCCTTTTTAACACATTCTTCAAGTTTCCGACAAATGTCTTCACTGTCGTTGAATTAAACGCAGTTGCCCGCGACACGCTTATTTTCTCCGGGCGGCGCAGTGACAGCTCGGGATGTCTCTTCATAAACAGTTTCATCCAATCTACTTCTGATTTTTTGTCTGTTATCCAATTTTTTGGCATCTCTTTATTTAGTTTCCTAGCGTCATTAAATACAGCTTTTTAATAATCTGACAGCCGCAAACGCACAACAGGTATTAACTTGTGAACGTGAACAGTATTCACTGACACCACGAGGTTTCGTGGTACTGTTGCCTGCCCCCAGTGACATCTATCGGATAGTAGCATAAGTTTATATTGTTAGCAGATTAAAAGTTTTAGCAACTGTCCCTTACATGCCACTTCTCCCCTAAGTAATATAAAAACTAGCAGTTTTTACCATATTGAGTACTTAACAAAAGTTGAAGCTAAAGATGAGGCCTTGCTTTTCATAACATATAATAGATGATGTTCCATTTGAAAAAATAAGCTTTCGGACTTACAATGTGCCCAAATTTAATCGATATTTACGAACACCCTGTATAAGCAAACAAATCGTTTATATTATACCAATGTGATCATTTATGAACGAACAACATGCCAGAGTGGAGTCTCTAAATTTAAGAATCGGTGAAATAACGACATTTACAAGCTGCAGGTGTATTTTATATATTTTTTAGTAAAATTCCAAATATCTCTAAAACAAAGCACGATAGGCAAAAATATACTTCTACAAATTAGGCTCAAAATTAGGAGAGATACAAAAATTAAAAAATATACAGGTGTTCCATTGAAAAAAGTATGTTTGCTTTGTCCTGCAAATATGGGACACCTGTACAATCACATATATATATATATATATATATATATATATATATATATATATATATATATATATATATATATATATATATATATATGTATGTATGTATGTATATGTATATTTATTTGGAAAGGTTTCATCATAACTGTGAGAAATACTTGGTTGTCGGGTTTAACCGCGTCCAGAATTTGTTAAAACTCGCCGTTTCGGCTCCTGTTATGAAGCCATTTTCAATTTCTTAATGAAATATTCAAGGAAAGGAACTCTGCGGCTTCAATCTCTACTCTTTAGAGCGGTGAGTTAGGGTATTTTGTGTTGCTGTAGCCACCTCCCCAAATCTCACTGCAAATCGTCTCTAGGGTCTCCAAGTGTGAGACCTTAATTACCTGAGAGATCACTCAAAAGTGGATCTCTCAAATGGGGTCAAAGTGAAGCACATTGGGACTAAAAAAATCTGCATCTTTTTCAATGGGACTTTCCCTACATATTATTCCTTTTTGTGCAATTCTCCAAATGTTAATGTGACTATATAAACTATAGTTCAGCGAAAATTCAACAGTTTTGTGAAATTTTTACAGTTAAAATATTCCGGAAGAATCGTTATTGAAAATAAAAGTATTGAACTGAGCTCCAGGAACATCAGTTCCTTAGGTGCTTTTCGTCGTACAGACAGTTTACATCAATCAAGGTTTTAGAGTGGGATGCAGAAAACAATTTATAAAGATTAAAGGAAAATCCAGATAAATACTAAGAAATATATCTCATAATTACAAATTACACATATACCAATACATCAATTAAAAACGTTGTGGAAGTATTTGGCAGACGTCTTGCCTATATCTCACATGTGCTGGTGTTGATCATTGATTAGTAACGTACAAATGTTAAGTTTGTAAAATTACACTGTGCAGTAGTGTTTACAAAAAATGATCAAAACAGAAATCATAAATATTTATATTTTTGTTGATAACTTTATCTTCTAGGAAGTTTTGGAAAATAACACTAGCGTCGTCATGTTTGACTTGAGTTTGTTTTTTGATAATAATACTACATGGCATAAATAACAGAATGACACCGTGTCATAAGACGCAAGCAATGATGATATTTTAAAATTTTGTCATATAGTTTACTTTTTATAATGTTAACCTACTTCCCAAATTTGGTTACCATAGCTTTTTTATTTTGGGATCAAATTTTGTTTCGAAAGAAAACCCAAAATTTTCCCGGAAAACCTAGTTCGATTTTCCTGGCTAACGAACTTATCCAAGCCATTAACAAAAGGAACGCACCTGCAAACTTTATTAAAATCGGTCCATTATAATTTATCTATATATATATATCTATATATATATATATATATATATATATATATATATATATATATATATATATATATATATATATATATATATATATATATATATATATATATATATATATATATATAAATTGAAACTGACCCCGGATATGGGTTCTAAGGGTCCTAGTTCCCGCTCATTTGAGGTAATTCTTTTCAAAATTCAAAAGTCGGGATCTCGCCATTAGTAGCTTTTTTTTACGAAAATTCACTAATAACAGAAAATTAGCTACATTATAAATTACCCACCATTTACCATCGTTATTATTGCCTATAGAAAACAGTTTTAAAAAATTGTGTGGTTATCACTGAATTTTGTTAAAATGCTATCAAAAGTACAGTGGCGTGCAGATTTCAGGGGATACAAAAATATTTTTAAATGAGATACCTGTATATTATGTATAGTATTTTTGGAATGATCTTTTTCCCTGATTTCAAAAATAAACCATATGTTACTCCTAACTTATTGGAGTTATTAAACGTCGAATATGTCCGTAAAACTAGTTACTGTAAATATGGAAAAGTTAATTTTATGGAAGTAAGCTTTGAAAATGACAGCTATTATGTGTGATGAGTGACATTTCGTTATTGAAGTAATCAAATTGGTTTTAAGTGAGGAAGAAAAAGTCCAAATATTCACTTGTTATATAGAAAATAACTAAAATAACCGTGCGCATATAGGGTGTTTCATCCAAATCGTCCAACACCATCAGAAAATACGTTGAAAGTTTTAGTAGAAAAATGTTTGGGACGCAGCAAAAGCGTTATGGTAGTGAATTTTCATAAGAATAATATATAATATATTATTGATTTAGCCTTATATTAAAGTTATGAAAAATTACTTTATTTAATTAGGAACAGTAAAAAATAAGGTACAGAAGGGCACGCAAAAACATTTTCTCTCTAACATAAATATTCATGCAGTAATTTAGAAACAAAACTCAAACAAAGCAATCGATAAACGAGGAATATACTCAGCAAAAAATACACTAGAAAGCTGAACGTAAAAAAAATCCCGTGGTTCATGCATTGAGGGTGATTGTATGCATGCAGAAGGGGAAGAAAAACTCCCAGGACGAAGAGGGTTTACACCCTCTCAAACACGAAGGGTTCTCCATCCCCTTGTGCATGCTTACAACCACCTTCAAAGCATAAAGCACAAGAAATATTTCTTGGGAGAAGTCCCCAAGAAACTTACGGGACCTGGGGCGAATATGGGTGTTGTGCGGTGTAGACAGGGTTTAAAGGAGGCCAATTACGAGTATCGGCATAATGCGGCCGTTCGAGTGTTGTATTACAATCTTCGACATTCATATGAGATAGACCAAACACCAGTTCTGCCTAACCAACCGGGGAATATTCAGTCCGTGGTGGAGAACGAGAGAAGCCGTACATACTGGAATTTCTTGGTCTCCACTGTCAGGCCAGTAGCCGCTAATAGGCCTGACATTATCCTTCTCGGCAAACAAAATAAAATCCTGTTTGTTATAGAGTTCTCGGCTCCAGCTGAGGCTAACGTTAGTATAAAAGAGAGGGAAAAACGTACCAAGTATAGAGACCTTACGTTTCAGCTTAAGCAGCTTTATCCGGGACACAATATACGACTGGTCGTTCTTATTATTGGCTGTCAAGGAGGTGTACCCAATACGCTGCATATTCACTAGCTTGCAAGATGCAGAAATCTGTCGCCCTTGGGTCTTTAGGTGTCCTCCCTTCTCTGAACCTGGATTAATGATTTCCGGCCCCGTGCTCTCTTACCTCCGTTAGAGGGGGGCGAGGGCACGGGTGTAACGACGCTGGGTGGACATCAGAGTGTGTCGAAGCCTCGGGCGGTTGCCTAACATATTTTATAAATAATAATAATAATAATAATAATAATAATAATAATAATAATAATAATAATAATAATAATAATAATAATAATAATAATAATAATAATAATAATTCAGCTAGGAATGCATCCACCGATACTTTTCCAAATAAGGAACGAATTGAAGAGTTCTGGCAAAGCCAACGGGCCACAACAGCCTCGTGCAATATTGGCGCCAGCTGGGTTAATGAAGAACACCGAGCTTGTCAGAGTTATGAACAAATGCATCATGAACCGTTTACAACAGATAAAGTCTCCGAGGTTACTAAAGGGCTTCATTATTGGAAGGCACCTGGCCCTGATGGCGTCCAAAACTTTTGGCTGAAGAAATTTGGATGTACACATCATCTATTGGCGGTGTTAATAAATGATTTTATACTTGACCCAAAGAAGATGCCATTGTTTTTCACAAAGGAGACACGTATATTCTGCCAAAGGACCAGCATTGTTCCGCAGGCCCCGGCAGATACCGGCCAATAACTTTTCTTCCGTCCCTTTATAAATTGATCACATCCTGCCTTGAGAAAGGCATATATGCGCACTGCGAACGAAACAACATAATTGTGAGGCAGCAAAAAGGGTGTGCCAAAGGATCGATGGGGTGCAAAGAACAGCGAATAACTGATTCGGTTGTGTGTAATCAAGCTTACAATGGACGAATAAATCTCTTTGCTGCCTACGTGGATCATAAAAATGCGTTTGATTCAGTTTTACACGAATGGCTCATAAGTGTGCTGAAGATGTATAAGATCGATACATACATCCTGCGGTTCCTTGAACACACAATGTCTACCTGGAGAACAAAGATTCAGTTACGGGTACAAACGGGCGACAGCATCGTAACCAGTACGATACCAAATAGAAGATGTATATAACAAGGCGACTCGCTAAGCCCATTGTGGTTCTGCCTCGCATTGAATCTACTATCAAACCGCCTGAACTCCACCAGATATGGCTTCAGTATCAAAATCAATGACAGGGAGCAAATAAGGCTAAATCATCTGCTGTATATGAATGATCTTAAGCTAATGGCCTCCACAAAGAACCACCTGGGACAACTCCTTAAAATCGTGGAAGGGTTTTCCAGAAATATTGACATGCAGTTTGGGCTCCTTATCTGTAGTCAGATGGAAAATACAATCAGGTGGATATAAAATGCAGAACGGCCAGCAAATTGCCGCGATGGATGTAAAAGATTGTTACAAATACCTAGGAATACAGCAAGCGAGGAAAATAAACCACTCTGTAATGAAGAACGATCTGAGAAATAAGTTTACGAAACAAGTAAAGCAAGTAATGCGATCACATCTTAACATCAAGAACCTGACTAAAGCTCTGAATAGATGTGCATGTTCTGCAATTAGCTACTCATTTGGGATTGTGAACTGGAGTAAAACGAACATCGAAAATCTACAACGAAGATGCGAACATTCCTAACAAAATCCAAAAAGCATCACCCCCGTAGTGCTATCGAGCGAGTAACCCTACCCAGGGTGGGAGAGGAGTGTTGAATATTGGTAAACAGTTGGACCAGCAGATAGTGAACCTACGTACATATTTCCATCAGCAGGCGCTTACTTCTGAAGTACACCGTGCCATATGCGAGGCAGATGATTCAACACCGCTACAATTAAAAGAACGTAAAATACAAAGTCACCAGCGGACTGATCAGGACAACCTGCAATCTTGGATGCAGAAGCGTCTCCATGGACGACATCTGAATGAGACCTCCCAGGCACATGTCGACAAATTGGCGTCGAACTACTGGTTGGTGTCCGGGCAGATGTTTCCAGGGACAGAGGGGTTTTTGCTGGCCATACAAGATCAGGTCATCCCAACACTAAACTACCTAAGGTATATAGTTGGAGATAACTCGGTCCAAGATGACAAATGTAGATTTGGGTGTCAGTCATCAGAGACTATCCAGCACGTCATTCCAAATACTAATAATCTAGAGATAAAGTACAACGAGAAGATCATTAAGTACAGAGACCTCGAGATAAAGTAAAGAGACAGTGGAGGGCAGATGGTGTCAGAGTGATCTCAATAGTCATGTCGTCAACTGGTATGGTTCCTAAGAATCTTCGATAGAACATTAAGAGACTGGACCTTGCAGAGCATCTTTATAAGGTTATGCAGAAGGCGATAATACTTGCAACTGCCCACGCCGTGCGGAGATTCCTGGGAAATGAGGATGTGTCGCGTTGTCGTTCAGGGCCCGATAACTTGGAAAGGGCTCCATCTGAGCTCAGTCCCTTTGGCAACTGAGATACCTGGGATGAGTGAATGTTCCCCTTTGAGGGAGTGTAAAAGCCCTAGGCTAAAGTCGATAATAGTAGTACTCAAATCATTATAGACAGGATTCGACTTGAAATAATTAATCTGATCTTGAAACAGCGAGCAACTTCGATCTGTGATCGATCATCATCTGTAGAATTGTTATTTTGTAGAGTTATGATAAATAAACCATGTTTCACACAGCAAGTTACTAAATGATTTTAAACAGAACTAACATGGCCAACTATAAAGAATGTTGATAACTTTTCATGTCTTCTTTCTATTTGATACCGTTCAAATTGATACCGTTCAAAAAGGCCACTGGAATTGTTTTTGCTTACTTTCTGATTATCAGGAGTGAAAAGAGTTCAGTTTTTTAGTGTGTTGTAGCGAATTCTCCAATCAGATGAATTTTCACTGTTCATTTTTGCAATAAATTTTAAAATCACTACATCAGTAAATCTAGAATGAAGATATCTTTCAAATAAGGTACCACAAGCGTATACTTCCTATTTAAAAAATTGAGCGTTGCAACTGTCGCTCGAAGGGGGTTGAATGTAGATGTTGAGTTTTTACGCTGTAGGATGTCACTTTTTAATGTAACGTGTTTTGGGATTTTTTTATAAATATGTACAATAACTAAAGATCTTGAATTTAGCCCATGCGGCTATTCCACACTGTATAAAACAAAATGCAATAAACTATGCATTAAAATAGTACAAAAAGTTTAATTGTAACTGAAATTGTTTTTATTTTATTTCATTGTAAAATCATATCGCTCTTATTGGAAAACCATATTATCAAGCTCTTCTAAAAAATGCAACCAGTATGTTTATTGAAAATGAAAGCGGTGTGTAACAAAAATCCACTTTAGGCGTTTCCCAAGTAATCTTACTTAGGAAAGGACTAAATCTGGAACAGCAATTCTGATTATTATAATTTTCTTTAAGAATCGAATAAAACATTGTAAATTAAAGACTTATTAATGTGAAAAAGATCCTATTTAACACCGTCAATATTTCAGTGGTTTCAATACTGAAACTGAAGCGGTTCAGACAATGAACAAGATTCCAGAGTCGCCAGAATAATATAAATTTTATGTGAACCATTTACTGAGCTGAGAGAATAATAATCAGCCAAGGTTACAGTCGGTTTCAGCTCTCCAATCATGAGTAATGAATATTAAATTTAATTAGAATTGATTTTTTACAGTTATTTTTATAACGTTAGGCTTTCAATGAACTGAGAAAACGGCTAACACATCCTCGTAATAATGAAAATGTCAATGTCTATTAGCGTTTAGGTTTTATTATGAACATCTATGTAATTACTCTCTTATAGTAATCATTTTGACGAGCTACGAGCCATAAACCAACAGCAAGAATAATTATTAATATGCTCTTAATGATGAAGGGCAGTGTAACGAGTAGCGAGAAAATAAGCATATCGGTATTAGTTTGGTATTTCTTACAGGACAAAAAACTTAATAAAGCCGGGATTTACTTAAAATGTTTATGTTTAAATACACAACATAAGATAGATATATAAGTAATCTTCGTTAGACATAAAAAGCTATAAATCCTCGTCAATTATTGGTAAATATGAATACAAACAAAACGAAAATCAAATAAAATCATACAAAAATACATGACACGGCCAATTAAAAATAAAATCAAAATACCGAAAAGGTAAAAATACAAACTAAATGAAATGCGCGACAAAATAAAACAAGCATATAAAATGTTGCCTGTAAAAAATGCAGAAGAAGAAAAAAATGTCAATACTGAATCCACTCTATATCACGAATAAGGAACTCTGACACAGAATAAAAGATGTACTGTAGCAAAGACTGTTTTATCTTTAAAAAATTCACTCATAGGGAGGTCCTGACTTTTGAATTTTGAAAAAATGTCTTCAAATGAGCGCGAACTAGGTCCCCTAGAACCCCATCCGGGGCCAGTTTTAATTGTTATATGTTTATATATATATATATATATATATATATATATATATATATATATATATATATATATATATATATATATATATATATATAGCCGATAATATTAATGATTATTTTATTAATAATGTACCTAGGTTGACTAATGATGGCTCTCAGTTGATTGAGTACTATTCCAGAAATACACTGAATGGCATGACACCTTGCTTTGAATTTAATTTAGTAGATGATAACGAAATCTTACGGATTATAGACAAAATAAAACTCGGGACGCAGCAAGTGCGTTATGGTAGTGAATTTTCATATAAAACTATTTTTTAATAGCAATAATGTGTGTTTTTTTAAGAAAGCAGGCATCAAATTGGGTCACCAGTATAATCTATATAGTAAAAACAATGTGCCATGTTTCATCAAAATAACTTTATTGTTTGAAAATGTACAAAAATTTCCGAAAGTAAACTTAATTGTTCCCGAAAAACTCGTTTCTTGGTCAACCTTATAGGTTAATAGCAAATTGAGCTATTCAAATATTAAGCATTTGATCAAAATTCGCTACCATAACGCACTTACTGCGTCCAGAATTTTTTTCTTACAAACATGCATTATATTTCGATGGAAAGTGCAAAAATGCAATAACATAAGGCGTGTTTGATTAAAAAAAAAGGAAAATTTGTATCACCAACGACTTATGGGCCACCCTGTGATTGTAGAAATAATTTTTTAAGATGTAGCTCAAGACACCCTATAATTACTATATACAATTTTTTTTCATATCTTGTATAATAACAGATATATTGAGCTTTATTGATTTTTTTACGAAAATTCTACAAAAATTATATACCATTAAACGCTAAACTCTATAGCTAAGGCTACTGCCAAGCGTCAGAGAAAGGGTCTATTTGAAATGAATTTTCTGGAAACATTTTATTAAAATGAAGGACAATGACGGTTGAAACTAAGACTTCAGGGTTTGTAAAACATTCTTCTTGAGACATTTGATTTCCATAGCCCGTATTAGATTCAAGTTCTTTTCCTAAATGTTGCCAATTTTGACGTTTAAATCGGAACTTTGACGTTTTGTGAAAAACCCCAATTTATTTTTCTTTAAATACCTATAACTTTTTGTCTTTTGACCTACAGAGCTAAATTTTGGTATGTAGCACACACACACACACACACGCACACACACACACACACACACGCACGCACGCACGCACGCACGCACGCACGCACGCACGCACGCACGCACGCACGCACGCACGCACGCACGCACGCACGCACGCACCCACACACACCCACACACACACACACACACACACACACACACACACACACACATACAGGCCTAGCAATATTAGTGACAACCCATCTATAATTGTGTTTGTGGCAGCAAAGAAGATAGTACTGTAAATATATGCGGAAAAAAATTAGTACACTACAGAAATGACTCATGTAAAGATACCTTCCCTAACAACAGAGTTATTCGCCTCATTCATTTGTGGCGACTCGAAGTTAATGGCTTTGTGCTCGTCCATTTGTGGCAACCTAGTTGTGTACGTTGTATGCCGTTACTGTTCAATATGACATTCAGTACTGTGGTGGGGAGTGGGCGATAAGTATGCCACAACTAGTTTTTTTTAATAATGGGGAGAGGACACTTTCTTGTGTCAGAATCACGACTCTATTTCATATTATGACTATACATAATACGTGTTATTGTAACAGTATGAAATATACAGTATGGAACAGCGAAATGGAATAAATTCATTATATTCAATTAAATTCAATATATTATTGTTCATATTTATATAAAATAAAATAAAAATTAAGATTAAAAAAAATTACATCCTGCAACGTGGAAACTTCGTCCCTTTGGAGTGACAGTTGCAACCCCAAAATTTTTCGTTATCTATTTAAAAATCCTTTGGTTTCAAAATTGATTGCAAAAATTAACAGTAAAAAAGTAAATTAATGTTATTGACGAACTTTGCCACAACACACTATAAAATTTGTAACTAATCGCGTTTCATTCTTGATAAAAAGAGAGCAAGCAAAAACAATTTCACTGTCCTTTTTGGACGGTATCAGTTAAGAAGAAGACTTACAATTTATAAACATCCTTCATAGTTACCGTTGCTAAGTTTTGTTTAAAATGCCTTAGCAATATTCTGTGTGATTTTAGTTGTCAGTTGCAACTCAGAAATGTGGTTTATTAAACAGAAGTGCATAAAATAATAATTATAATGTTTAAATAACTTCCTCTCATAGAAACCACTGCTATAGTTGGGTAAAAACATGAATAAAAAAATACCTGTTATTGCCATTTTGAAAGCTGCAGAGGGCTAAGAACTCTCCAGGTGGTATCAGTTAAGCACTGTCATTACATACCCAACCATTCAATTAATTAACGACTTTGTAATTAGGAATGTATTATATATTGAACAGAATACCAAATATCAAAGAATAAAAATTAAATCAATTGACATCTTAAAATAACGTTAAACGTACATAAATTAGATTTAAAGAAAAGAAGCCTTTATGCTTTGTAAACGCATACTTAAAGGATTTTTATCAATATAATATTTGTTATTTTGGAAAATATGATAGGATGTTAAGAACGTTATGTGAAGCACGTATCTAGCGGACTTCATAATTAATACCAAGAAATCTATATTTTGAGTCACTAAAATATGCATTTATATAGTAATTGAATGTTAATAGAAAACTATTATTTAATAAAACCAGGAAAAATCTCTAAAAATACCCCAAAAAAATCCTCAAAAATATTTCATTTTTTTTTCTGAAGTAGAGCTCTAAAAAAGAAATTGGACAAAGTGGCAAAATATAATAGGTAGCATATAGTGATTATGTTACATGCGTAATAAAGTTTACGGTGTGTGAGATATGGACAATTTAATTGCTTAAAATGTCTGTGCAGATAGAAGTAAAATCATCCAGTTTTGCAGTGAGCTGTACTACACATTATAGCATACCAGTAAACAGTAATAAGGAATATGCAAACCTTCAAAATTAAAACAAGTATTATATAACAAAGGAAGTGTTAAATAAAATTTATAACATTTACACAACGAAACACCTACCTATAATTATTTCTGAAGAAGGTATAATTTGAAAATAGTATAAACATAAAGTAACTTTATTACAAATAAAAATTCACACTTGCATATGTTTTTTATGCATACAACATATATTTTTACTATCTAAAAACAAGAAAAACTAAGAATAACTTAAGTAAGTCTTAATCACAAAAAATTGAATTAACTTTTTCAAAAAAATGTCAATGCCCAAAATGATTATGTAATTTTCAAGAAATTGTCATACAAATACAATATTAATAATTATTAAATTAAATGTCTATTCTAAAACACAATACCATGATTTTCATGCGAATTTTTAGGTAATTCGTTATTGCCTTACAGTTTTTTCCCTATCATTCTCTTATTTTTTTCGATATGATTTTTAACATGAAATTTCACATCAGTCCATCTTCTGTTCACTAATACTAGGTTGTCTTTCAAACACTTTTCGCACTCACTTTTACGAGGTACCATCTCTTTTGAAATTTGTACATGGAAATATTTTAAAACAGCTTCAGTTTCTTTCTTCGACCAGGGTTTTTTAACACATGTCTTTTTCAGAGATGTGCTTTTCTCTATACTGCTGTCTTTGCTTTGAGATTTATACTCACAAGACTTAAAGTCACTACTTTTCACCTTTATGTCATATTGGTGTTCCGAGGATTGGAGATCGATATCATCCAAGTCTAGCAAGTTAGCATCTTCCCTCTCTGAATTGTCATCGTCTTCTTCTAGGGTTGGTAATTCTGAAAAATGACAAAATGGTACAAACTTATAATAGAAAAATTACTCAGACTCACCTGTAATTTCGATATCTTCTAAAAAATTTTCCAGCGAAATTACTTGCTTCACCTTTATCTATAGCTAGTAAGATTCTACTAATTTTTGTAAGCTCAACTGCGCTCTCATGCAATCTATAAAATTCTCTATGAACACGTATGTCGTGGCCAAGGTGCTTAGCCAGCCAGTCACTTTCGTTTTTGCTAAGATTGAAAATTTGAGAAACAGTCGCTATGTATTTGCGCAGTTTAGTTGCATTTACGTTATCTGGTGCATCTAGTTCAGCCTTAGAAGCAAACTTTTTCAAACAGTCATGTCCCCTTAAGTGTGAAAGAGAATCGTGCGATCGAGCAAAAATATAAGGATTTGCTGTATTTATTCCACATAAATCGCGATAATATAATAATAAATCAATACCAGATTTTAACTCAGGAGTCAGTATTATTGGTACTCTCCTACCTCTTTTACCTTCTATATCGACAACTATCATTGTATCTGCTAATTTATTTTCGAATTTTGACAAGGATTTCTTTAATTCTTCTGTCGTTTGATCTGACCATAGTGGCCTCGTCATATACTGTCTTATCGTCATTTTTGCCACTTCACCCGATCTTCTTTTGTTGAATAATACTAGACGGCTTAACAGTATAGCAGCTATGTTGGTCCAAGCGACTACTGATTTGGTACTCTTTAGTTGTTCTCTAAATTGATTAAGTTCTTTCTTTAAATATATGTTTAATTTAATTAAGTCAGATGTAATAGGCAACAACTGGCTGGAATTGAACTTTCTTCTGTGGAGGGTATTCAATGCATTTGACGATATTTTAATACTCCATTCTAGATCCATTATTGACAGAAAAGATAATAGCTCTTCATTTCTCTTTAAATCTCCCTTTCTCAGTGCTTCTCCTCTAGCTATGCCCACAATTTTTTTTAAGTTATAACCAATCTTTAATCCTAAAGACGGAGTTCCAAAATCTGGTCTGGTTGTCAAGCTTGTAGTAACAGTACACAACATTTTTGTACATGTTACAATTTTATGAAAATTTTTGGGAGACAAACACCTATTTAAATAATTTAGTTCAGGATCACATTTCCTTATCTGCAGCATTAGTCTAGCCAGCTGTCTCATAGACTGTCTAATCAGCTGGCACTGGGTCACATCGTACTTTTCATACATCATATTGCCAAATTTTAAAATTAGATCGTCCTCTTTGCACACTTGAGAAACTTCGTCATTAATCATCTTGCTTAAAATATTGTTTATAAAATTGATATCAATCGAAGGAGAGTATATGCCATTCAAAAGAGAATTACATTCAGAAAGCGTATTTCTGCCACCAGTGTTTTTCTTAATACAATTTTTCAGTTTTATATGTGCAGATATATTCTTTTTAAGCATAAAGCCTAAACAATCTGGACACGGACCATAATCCTTGTAGCTATATTTTTCTTTTTCATTTGGAGTAGGAATTCTTAATAAAATGAGCTCTCCTTTTTTAATTCTTATCACCTCACAGTTATGGTAGAAGTCTCCAATTCGTTGCAACTTTCCATATTCTATTCTCCTTTTTCTACTGTTTTTTGGAATTGCCATTATTTTGTTAATTTCTATATCTTCCTTGTGAATTTTCTCAAAATGTCTAGGTAAGTTACATAAAACAGACTGGCATATGTAGCAGCAATGCCGTTTATCACGTTTCCTTTTACCTGTATGGCTTTTTCTTGACTGGCGAATTACAATCTTGTCTGAGCTGTTATCACTAATAGATAACTCTGCTCCGGCATCTAATGAAAAAATATCATCTTGTGTCGTTGAAATTATATATTTTTCAAGAGAATTATTTTCAACTATTTTTTTTTTCTTTATCATTTTGAAGTTTTGAATTCAATAATTCTTCTTTTGATGAAGTTACTATGTTTGTGTCATTTAGTTTATTCTCGTCTCCAGCAGATTTGTTTTGTTTTTTAAACCATACCGAAGGTTCGCCAAATGACAGGTGTGAGAAAAGTTTATTTTTTCCATAGCTATCGTCGGAATCAGAACCTTCCAATGAATCAGGTATGTATTCAGTATCAGAAGAACTACATGATGGTTCGTTATAGTCACAATTTGGTGAATCGTCAAGTATCGAATCATATCTGACATCTAAAAATGAAAGAGGATATAATGATTATGGAAATCTGAAAACGTGCTTTTTAAATTAATTATTTTTATATTTTTACCAAATGTCACGTAAACAATTACGTTCTTGTTTTTGCTCTCAAAAAGGGGGCTAACATTCAGTACTAATTTTTTACTTGGAATTTTGTGAAATTTCCGAATTTTATTGATTAATTTCTCCTCGTTAAAAGCCCTCTTATCAGTACCTTAAGAATCAACACGTTTCACTACAGATGCTGATAAAGTGAATAAATGAACAGCCACACTGTGTATGACTAAATATTAGTTTTTCATAAATACATCACCCTTTCGAATGCAATTTTTTAATGAAAGTTAGATAGATGTTATTAGTTTCGATGAAAAACGAAATTCAGGTTAATGTTATCAATATCAATAGTAAAAGTATCAATAAAAAAGTTCGGGACGCAGCAAATGCTTTATGGTAGTGAATTTTTATTAAATTAAAATTTAAATAACACACTTTTCTATACACTTAAAAAGGTGAATTTTAGTGTGTAGTAAGGTCTTCCCTAGTGCAACATATCGACCAAATTTCTTTAAAATCACCTTGTAATTTTCGGAGAAAAAAGTTTTTTTCGAAAGAAAATTCAAAATTTTAGTAACTCAATTATTAATAAACTTAGAAAGTTGAATTTTGGTGCGTTGTAAGGTCTTTCCTAGAGCAACATATTCACCAAATTTCATTAAAATATCTTTGTAATTTTCGGAGAAAAAATTTTTTTTTCGAAAGAAAACTCAAAAATTTTCCGGAAAACCTTGTCCGATTTTCCTGGTTAACAAACTCATCTAAGCCATTAATAAAAGAAAGGCACTTGCCAAGTTTCATTGAAATCGGTTAATTATTTTTTGAGTTATCGGTTGGATACATACATACATACATACACACACACACACACACACACATATATATATATATATATATATATATATATATATATATATATATATATATATATATATATATATATATATATATATATATATAAACGTATAAAAATTTAAACTGACCGCGGATATGGGTTCTAGGAGTCCTAATTCGCGCTCATTTGAAAATTTTTTGCAAAGTCACCACCAATATTAGTGATTTTTTTTAACAAAAATTCACTAAAAAGTGTATTATCAATAAAGTGAAGTATCAACAAAATTTGCACCCTACTACATTTTCGTTGCTTTACCACAAAATTGAATATTTGACACCTCACTGGAGGTGCGTTATATATACAGTGTGGAACAGCCAAATGGAATAAACTCAGTACCTTAATTATTGTGCATATTTATAATAAATCCCGAAACAGAACAATTTTAGATTAAAAAATTACATCATGCAACATCAAAACTGCACCCCTATATTCAACCCCCTTGGACTGACAATTAGAGCCCCTAAATTTTTAAATTGTAAGTAGTGGCTTGTGATACCTCACTTGTAGGATCTCTTCACCTTCAATTCAAAAATGATACGGTTCTAGAACTTATTCGAAAAATTAGCAGCAATATAATTATTTCATCTCATTGGTGCACTTCGATAAAACATACTAAAAAATTAATAACTAATCGCGTTTCATTCTTAGTAGTATTGGATTTGACTGCTCTACACTGTATATAAAATCAATGACCTTAAGGACCACTTTTAGTTAAAAAACTACCAGTTAGGGAAGTTTCAGCTTTCCATAGTGATTCTTACAGTAATTAAGGAATTGTCAGCTTTTGGTGAATTTTTATTTTAAAAAAAATCGCTAACAGGGGGTATCGATGGTGAGAATTTACAAAAGTTTTTTCAAATGAGCGCAAACTAGGAGCCTAGAGCCTAAAGCCCATATCCAGGGTCAGTTTTTTAATTATATGTATATATATATATATATATATATATATATATATATATATATATATATATATATATATATATATATATATATCTACACGATAACTCAAAAAGTTAGTTATTAACCGATTTTGATTAAACTCGGCAAGAATATTTCTTTTAATGATAGCCTGGATGACTTCGTTAAGCCACGAAAATTAATTGGACAAGGCTTTCCGGGAAAATATTGAGTTTTCTTTCGAAAAAAATTTTATCTCCGAAAATTACAAAGCTATTTTGATGAAATTTGGTGGATATGTTGCCTTGTGAAAGACCTTACCACATACAAAAATTTAACTTTTTAGGTTTATAGAAAATTGAGTTATTCAAATTTGAAGCATTTAATGAAAATTCGCTACCATAACGCACTTGCTGCGTCTCGAACGTTTTTCCATTGTTACCCATTTACAGGTGGTGGAAAAAAATAGGAGCCTAATAAAAACATGTGCTACTAAGTTCCAGAGTAAAACTATACAAGCGTGTAGAATGTAATGTTCCATTTTAATTCATAAATATATAGAATTAAACAAAAGATACATAAGGATAGACAGGTGGCAGAATATCATGAATGTAAATCGTAGTATAAAAGAAACTTGTATACTATTTTATTTTCGTTGTTTTATGGAAACTTTAATTTATTTTAAGCAACCTCAGTTGGAAGGTATGGTTTTGGCACACAAGCTCGACTTGAGAGCCTAAATAGAAACACACTTCTGAAGTTTCAACCATCCAAATTGATCAGTACAGTAAGTACTGAAGTGCCAATTTTTAACATTCACCCTCTATACGGGGTAGTATTTCCACCAGAGAAAGTTTAAAATATTTTTCGCCAGGTCTCAGGGCGCAAGTACACATTCCTGTGAAATGTAATTATATCCTAATTATGTGCATGCTGCAGACATAGGTTCAGTTTTTGAAAAAGAAGCCCTAAAATGTCTTATTATCTATAAGAAAGGAAACCTGTCAGTGGTAGAGAAGATTGGCTCCATATTTTTATCCTAAACTGTTGTAAACTATGAATTTTAAATTGGACTTTGCCGCATTTATTTAAAGTTTTTATTAAATGTCTAGTGGATTGTTAATAATTGATCAAAATTAACCAATAAAAAAGAACTTACCTGTTTGTTCTTGTTCTTTCATAATGCCTTGAGTGGCTAATGCTACAAGCATCTTTCCCCTACTATTCATGTCTATTTATCTAGAAGTACAAAAACTAAATTTAGCTTAGTAAGCACATATAAAACTCGGCGTTATTAGCGAATTTTCATTTAAAAAAAGAGAGAATTCGCAAAATTGTTTATTCAAAGAGTGCGAATTTGGGCTCCTAGAACCCGAAACCAAGGTTCGTTTGACTTTATATATATATATATATATATATATATATATATATATATATATATATATATATATATATATATATATATATATATATATATATATATATCCGAGAGATAACTCAAAAAATACTAAACCGATTTAAATGAAACGCTGAACATATTTTTACTTTATTAAGGCCACAGACGAGTTCGTTAGCCAGTTTTTCTTTAAAAAAAGTTATCTCAAAAAATAACAAAGTTACTTTATGCAACTTGGTACATTTGTTGCCCCGGTAAACACCTTGCTATACACCAAAATTAAGCTATTCAAATTTGAAGCATTTAATAAAAATTCGCTACCATAACGCACTTGCTGCGTCCCGAACTTTTTTTATATTTCCTGCAAATTAAAAAGTAGGTTCTATTACGGTTGTTAATAATCTTTCGAATTAAAACATTTTTTCTCGTTAGAGCTGATTTTAATCTGAAGTGGAGCACCTCCTACTAAAGAACTGAAAATTTTCAAGACATTTAAAATACGTTATAAACTTATAAATTCAAACCAATAAATTTTCTCGCTCGCTTAGATCAGCTGTCCACTATTTATAGAAACTCTGATACGCAAATTTGATCTGTAGCTTTAATCCCAGCAGTCCGCTGAAGAACAAAACTAGATTTCAAATTAGGTTACCTCGAAAAAAGCGGCATAATAAAATAGCACACCTATGTAAAATACCCATTCGTATAGTAAAACATACCGGCGGCAGTCTTAGATATCTGCGGTAAAAGCAAACTTCAAAACAAATAATACAGCAACGGCGCGAAATCAAGAAGAGACGCGGGAAGGAGTCCAATCCAAACACATATCATTTAGCCATCTATGTGAATTTAACTAAAAATTGTCTATATAAATAATTAATAATGAGACAGTTGATATCTATCACACGTATTCATATGATCCGATGTTAGGTTACATTTAAAGCGGGAAAAATACATTACTTTGAGAATAATAATTAGGATAAAACTTACCTTTTTGTTTAACGTGTAATATATCTATAAAACAACACAACACCTGTTAAAACTATTGAGCACATAAAATTAAAATTAAGTAAAATTAATTATCTTGGTTTTTACGTTAGCTGCCGTATAACACAATCAACACTACTTGAAAAATCTTAAAACATCCACAATTCACACTGTATGACCCCTCTTGCCCCTTAAATCACTGTTGTTAGTGTATTTTAGTTATCAAATCACAACCAGAGGGCGCACTAACCAGTACAACTCGGGGCGCTACAAATATAGAAGAACATAACGACATGCATAAAATATATTTGGAGCACCCATACACAGTTTGGTATTTTTTTAGGGCTGGACCTATTTATTAGAGGTGGGGACACGCGAGTTTTGTCGTATCCAATTCTGGACCTCCAAGAAATATTATTCTATAGCAACAAGAAGGGTTCAAGGCCTAGTATCACGAAAATTGGCGTTTAAAATTGTGGAATACGCGTGCATGTATGCCACCATCTGAAACGATACCACAACTGTATTCTGAGCACGCACGAGTATGTCACTAATATGGCAAGGCGTACACACACACACACACACACACACACACACACACACACACACACACACACACACACACAACACACACACACACACACACACACACACACACACACACACACACACACACACACACACACACACACACACACACACACACACACACACACACACACACACACACACACACACACACACACACACACACACACACACACACACACACACACACACACACACACACACACACACACACACACACACACACACACACACACACACACACACACACACACACACACACACACACACACACACACACACACACACACACACACACACACACACACACACACACACACACACACACACACACACACACACACACACACACACACACACACACACACACACACACACACACACACACACACACACACACACACACACACACACACACACACACACACACACACACACACACACACACACACACACACACACACACACACACACACACACACACACACACACACACACACACACACACACACACACACACACACACACACACACACACACACACACACACACACACACACACACACACACACACACACACACACACACACACACACACACACACACACACACACACACACACACACACACACACACACACACACACACACACACACACACACACACACACACACACACACACACACACACACACACACACACACACACACACACACACACACACACACACACACACACACACACACACACACACACACACACACACACACACACACACACACACACACACACACACACACACACACACACACACACACACACACACACACACACACACACACACACACACACACACACACACACACACACACACACACACACACACACACACACACACACACACACACACACACACACACACACACACACACACACACACACACACACACACACACACACACACACACACACACACACACACACACACACACACACACACACACACACACACACACACACACACACACACACACACACACACACACACACACACACACACACACACACACACACACACACACACACACACACACACACACACACACACACACACACACACACACACACACACACACACACACACACACACACACACACACACACACACACACACATACACATACATACATATATATATATATATATATATATATATATATATATATATATATATATAAACATATAAAAATTTAAACTGACCCCGGATATGTGTTCTGGGGGGCCTAATTAGCGCTCATTTGAAGAAATTTTTTCAAAATTCAAAAGTCGGGATCTCCTCATTAGTGAATTTTTTTTAAGAAAATTCACTAAAAACTAGAGCAGTGGGCACGGACACTATCAGTTTGATAATGATAAGGTACTGTTGCCCACAAATTATTCCTTATATTACTCATAAAATAAACACATGCATTGCAACTGGTGTCTTTCCATCACAGTGGAAGCAGGCATATATCATTACTTTTCCTAAGATTCCAAACCCAGAAACTCTCAGGGATCTACGTCCTAGTATATTACCCATTCTTTCAAAGATTTTCGACAATGTAATCTATCAACAACTAAATACACACTTAGATCGGTATCCCATTTTGCCGTCGCATCAGTCTGGCTTCAGACAAATGCACAGTTGTACGTCAGCCTTGGTAAAGGTTTCAGATGATATCTTAGAGTCTTCAGACAACAACAAAGTAACGGCTCTAGTACTGTTGGATTTTACTAAGGCATTCGATACTATTAACCATAATTTACTTGTTTCTATTTTACATTTCATTGGTCTGAAAACGACTGCACTGAACCTCATTTCTGATTACCTGGAGGGTCGAACCCAGTCTGTGAAAATGGACGGCAATTACTCGCAGACACGTTTAATTAGTGTCGGTGTTCCACGAGGGTCAATTCTTGGTCCCCTATTATTTAGTATCTATACGAGCAACACGTTTCGTATGCTTCAACATTGTCAGTTTCATATATATGCCGATGACACCCAGCTATATTTGTCGTTCGAAAGGGCAAAGATTCGTGAGGCGGAGACCAAGATCAATTGTGATCTGGCGAACTTGACGCAGTTTTCGAGGGAACATTCTTTGTTTCTGAATCCATCCAAATCTAAAGTGCTACTATTTGGAAATAAATCATCTGTAGCTAAAATAGTTGAGAATTTTGTTGTGGAAATAAATAACGTCGTAATACCTATCGTTGAGAGTGCTAGTAATTTAGGAGTTACTTTTGAAAATAACTTTAGGTTTACTAGTCAGATTTCAAAATACTTAAGAAGATCATATGCTGCCTTAAAGCTGCTGTATCCTCATAGAAATTATTTATCTGTTGAAACGAAAGCGTTGCTATGTGACACGTTGGTCTTGTCGCACTTTTTGTATGCTGCACCACTGTACTATCCCTGCCTTGATGTAGTCACCAGGAACAGAGTATAGAAAATACAAAACTCGTGTCTCAGGTATATTTTTGGATTGCGACGTAGGCAACATGTATCGCATAAATTAAGTGAATTAAAGTGGCTCAATATGGGTAACAGACTGAAGTTAAATACGCTGTGCTTCTACCATCAGGTTGTTTTTAATTTTAAAAACCTGCCTATTTGTACGATAAAATCCGCTTCAGGACTGACATTCACAACATAAATATCCGCAACCGTGATTACATAACTCATCCTCACCATAAAACCTCTCTTTTTGAAAGATCGTATAGTTACAATGTTCCATAGCTTTATAATGCGATACCAAATGAACTTAAGAGGCTAAAAATTGAACAGTTTAAGAAGCATTTGTTTGACTACCTGTATAGTACACAGTAAACGGTACTTGATCATTTTTCTTTTTTTTTTTTTGTAATCGGGAATAATTTGGGAGATATTATGACTTTTCGGTTAAGATATTAGTCTAGTTAAGTGTTTAGGCTAGGTTAAAGAATCGCTAAAATATTAAATGTAAGATACCTAGGTAAGCGAATTAGTCCGGGGGCAGAAGGATCTTCTGCTTGCTTGATCGCAACCTAGTGGTTTTCCTCTGTTTATGTACCTAATTAATTGCAACGAATGAACTGTTTATTTTTTGTAATGAAGGAAAATAAATGTATATTATTATTATTATTATCATTATTATTATTATTATATAAATGTATGTAGGTATTACACCGATAAGTCAAAAAATAATAGGCCGATTTTATTAGATTTGGGACGTACTTTCCTTTTGCAAGTGGCTTGCATAAGTTCGTTAGCCAGGAAAATAGATCCAGGTTTTCCTGGAAAATTTTGTGTTTTCTTTCTGAAAAATGTATCTCTGGAAATAACAAGGTAAGGGCAACCAAATTTGGTACGCGTGTTTGTATTATAAAGAGTAAACCATGTACCAGATTTAGGTCTATAACTTTTAAGACACAATAGTTATAGGCATTCAAAGAAAAAAAATTGGGGTTTTCCTCAAAACGTCAAAACTGTCAACATTTAGGCAAAGAACCTGAAACAAATACGGGTTATGTAAAGAAAATGTCGAAACAGAGTATTCTGCAAACCCTTAAGTTTCAGCTTCCACCGTCATTGTCCTTCATTTTACTAATATGTTTCCAAAAAATTCGTTTCAAATAGACCCTTTCTCTAATTCTTTGGCAGTAGTTTTAGTGAAGTTTACGGTTTAGCGATCTGTAATTTTTAGCTAATTTTCGTAGAAAAAATTCGTTAATGAGGAGACCGCGACTTTTGGATTTTAAAAAGATTTGTTCAAATGAATGCAAACTAGACCCCCTAGAATCCAATTCGGGTTTAGTTTCAGTTTTATCTGTTTACATTGTGATGACGACCACGTCTATTTACAAATTTGGTGTTCTCGGTCGCGAGATTTTTGTTTGTTGAAGGTTTACTCCTCCGTGCAGGTTTAGTATGATGTTCGGGATAGCTATTTGGCTATAAGAATATAAACAATATTAAGTACACAAAAGACTTTATTTATTTTAACGAGGGCACAACTTAACACTTAACACAAAGCCAAGTCTACTGATATACGCTCCTATAGATATATGTACAATGGTCACGTCGCCGATCTCCTTGCACCGTCGGCAGAGAGAAGGAGAGGGAGACAAGACGGTGCAGCTAGCGAGGGCGTTCGCACGTTTGCTCCACCTCGGGGCCGGTCTTGAGGCACGGACTTAACGGCCCAAGATGGAAATAGGGGGAGAGGTCGGTTCGGCTGAAGAGGACGTTCGCACCTCAGCTCCACATAGTGGGCAATACTTGGGGCACGGTCGTACACGGCCCAAGAGAACGGGAGGGGAAGGTCGGTTTCGCTAAAGAGGACGTACACACCTTAGTTCCACCTAGCGGCAATATTTGGGGCACGGACGTTCACGGCCCAAGATAACGGGAGGGAAGATCGGTTTCGCTAAAGAGGACGTACACACCTTAGCTCCACCTAGTGGCAATATTTGGGGCACGGACGTTCACGGCCCAAGATAACGGGAGGGAAGATCGGTTTCGCTAAAGAGGACGTACACACCTTAGCTCCACCTAGCGGAAATCCTTGGGGCACGGACGTTCAGGGCCCAAGAGAACGGGAGGGAAGATCGGTTTCGCTAAAGAGGACGTACACACCTTAGCAGCACCTAGCGGCAATACTTGGGGCACGGACGTTCACGGCCCAAGAGAACGGGAGGGAAGATCGGTTTCGCTAAAGAGGACGTACACACCTTAGCTCCACCTAGCGGAAATACTTGGGGCACGGACGTTCACGGCGCAAGGGCAAGGGAAAGGGAAGATCGGCTCAGCTAAAGAGGACGTACACACTTTAACAAATTCGGTAATAATAATAAACGGGTAATTAAATTAATATTTACAGCAAGGTAAACTACGACTGGGCAGACTGTCCAGGGCTCAGACATGGGAAGTTAATAATTGACGAACCCAGTTCAAAGAGAGCTGTGGAGCTGCTAAATCTTAGCAGAGGACAGCTCAGAAACATAACAGGTCTCTCGACGGGACACATGGCCGTCAAGAAACACCTGCATAAAATGGGGCGGTTCGAGGAGGACCTCGCATGCAGACACTGCGGCGAGCGGGAGGGATCAGCCCAGCACATCTTGTGCGAGTGTAAAGCTCTGGACCGCAAAAGACTACTGATCTACGGTCAGTCTAGACCGGAGAAAGAGCATTATAAAACTTCACCCTACCAATCGCTGTGCAGACTCGTTTAAGGCACAGTGATTTTGGAATGAGTGGAGTAAATAGACTAAGGACATGCACAATAAGCCAAAGGTTGCAGTGCTATCGGGGCGGCAAAGCCGCGGACCAGCCCTGAGGTAGTAAAAAAAGGTAAACTACGGAATTTACATATTTCCGTATGGGAGAAATCTTCAATAAGATATCTTATACTTAAAGCTAAATTAAATATTTACAAAAGTGCATTTGGCACAACTTCCGGACTTACAACTGAATAACTATGTATGTATGTATATATATATATATATATATATATATATATATATATATATATATATATATATATATATATATATATATATATATATATATATATATATATATATATATATATATATAAAGTAATATCGTTACAACATATACACAGGATGACGCATTTATACGGTAAAGCTCAATATAATTGTTATTATACAAGATACAAGAAAAAAATGTATATTTTAATTATAGGGTCTCTTGAGCTACATCTTATAAGATTATTTTGACAATCACTGGATGGCCCATAAGTCGTTGGTGACACCTACAATTTTTTCCCGAACATCCCTTATGTTATTGCATTTTTGGATTTTTATCGAAATATGATGCGTGTTTGTAAGAAAAAAATCGAGACACAGTAAGTGGGTTTTGGAACCGAGTTTTTATTAAATGCTTTAAATTTCAATAACTCAATTTGCTATTAACCTAAGGTTCGCTTTAAGTTGATTTTCGGAATTTTTTGTACATTGTCAAACATTAAGTTATTTTGATAAAATATGGTACATTGTTTCCGCAAAACGCTGAAAATTTATAAATAAATTGGGGGGGGGGGCACCGGTACGTATTTTTTAGGGATTGATAATACAATAAAATAAATAAATTTAGCAAATTAGAGCAACGGTTTATATTAAAATTAAAATAAAATATTTCCCATCACTGCTCTAGATTAGCTTCGGAACGGTAGGTCTACGGTTTTTGGTACTTGCAGCGGAATTTCGGAGGCTAAATAATTAAATTGTATCTGAAGACTGAATCAAGACTGAATGATTCTCAATCGGAAAACTAAATTAATTAAACCGGCTTATAAATGATAAAAAATACGTATCCTTGTTTATTTCTAGAAGTTTTGTGTGTCTATTTATCTTATGTATTGGTTAAAGTTTTTGTGATTCAACATTTTGCAAATGAATACATTTACTGTGGCGCTATCAGAGCGATAACATTCCAATGTTGATATTGTCTACCCTTTCCTGACTGAAGATATATTTTATACGGTTTTTTCTTTCTATACAGGTGTTTTAAAATGGTATTTAGTCAAAAAATGTTAATTATGAAAATTTCCAGAGTTTTGCTTTTGTGAAAAAGAAATTGGATTCATCGGAACAAAACAGGAATTTCGTTAGAGGGTCATTAAATAACTGACGCCTGTAGCATTCGTATTATTTTTCTTTTGTGCGCATCATTACTTGTATTCATAAAATTTACATTATAGTCCTCCACTATAAATGTATTGGTCTTGTTTGTTCCACTTTTCGAACAAAAACATAAAACAAAGTCCCCGATTGGAAAACCATAAACCACCAAATTTATGGCATTAAAATTCCTGATTAATGTGCCTGCTTTTTCAAAAACTATTTCTTGTGGTGTATCAAGGCATTGGCTAATATATTCGGTCACACTGTTTTCCTTCGTTATTACAAATACACATCTGTGTCCAAATAGGCTTCGAAAAAAATATGCGGTTACTGTATCATTTTTTAATAGAAGCTGTTTTACTATAGTGTCTGGTAACCAGTGTTGTGTTAAGCATACAAGTTTAATGTTGCGTCTAAAATTCAGGAAAAGTCCAGTTCTTCTATTTTACTAGGCAAGCATTGAATATCTAAATTCAGAAAAATCCATAAAATTATTTTAACAGAAAATATAAGGATATCAACATTCTTGTAATGTATTCGTATTTCAGAGTGAATGAATGAAGGCGTGCTTTATAAAATTTTGAGTTTAAATACCCACAAGAAATAAACAAAGGAGAGAAATCTGGTAACGTTACAGGTCATTCGATAAGTCTCATCACCTCGATTCATGGTCTTGCAAAAGTCCCATCCAAATATGTCTTATAGGCATTACGTAATGAGCAGAAACACTATATTGTTGACAATTAGAATTTTGTCTTAGTAATGATTATCGTGTTCAATTACAGCTAAGTAATAAAATGTTGGAACAAATTTAAATACATTCAGTTACATTTCCTGGTAAGAAAACCTATTTAACGGTACATTTAGTTTTTCTGAATGATGATGTTGGAAGAAATGTGATACAGTGGCTTAATAAGAATTGCAATTTGAGATGGATTAAAAGACGCGGTCCAGTTCAGTGTCCCAGTCTTTTGGCTTGTATCTATTGGTTCTTTAAAAACAATTAGTTTATGCTGCGCAAATTAATAATATTGAAAAACTGAAAGAAACATTTTCAGTCCTGTGCAGCAAATTTAGGACCAATTAAATTTTGCACAAGTTTACAATTCACTCGTTTGCGTTACCAGGCGTGCATCAACGTACACAGTGGCATTTTTGAGCATTTATTATAATCTAATTTATTTTATAATTGTATTTATGGTTACAAAGTTTTGAACAAAATAGAGAATTAGTGTATTTTTTTAATCGCCATCTCTTGTAAAAGAAGCCTAATCGGGACATTAGTTATTTTTTGTGTTACGTTTAGCAACCGATTTTACATATGAAACCTTGTTTTGGTCCTCCAGTTACCCAATGCCAAACGGCATACAAAATACTCTTATTTAAATTTATTTTTATCGGTTTATTTTATTTCCTTTTCTTTAATGAAATATCCAACCCCGATCTGAAAGAAAGTTGTTTTCTGTTTTATGCTTAAAACTCTATTTTACATGGCATTTCCAAATTTATACTCCATACTTCGTTTGATCATTCTACTCGTCACCTCAGCCTCTACCCTATCGTGACCTAAGGGGTAACTCTGGCGGCTTCTGCTCTCGCGTCGGCGTTTGATACATCTTTGAACTGGTCGCTACCACACCACCAATTTATTTGAGTTCTCGCACGCTCCACCACTTGCATATTCCTATGGATGGTGTCGGCCGTAACTCCCTTCCTCCTGTGAGCATGTCCGGGGCGACTCTGCTGCCGGAAGCGATGTTGACGGTTCCACCCTGAAGGGTGGTGTCCTTTCCACTGCCGTACCCACCGGGAACAATTCAGCCACGTACACCGTGTACCCATCCTGGAGCTTCAGCCCTTTGCTTCCCATCACAACGTTGTCTTCATAGGCGTCTGTGTATTTTCACCGTCCTATTATCCTCTTTTCCGTTCCTTCTATTATCGACCATGTCTTCCTCTGATCCGCCGGGCGCGGTTCTTGTCAGTATGCATTCCTGTGCTTCCAACCACAAAGATGGGCACCCTGCCAACACCACCGTTGGAAGTCCTTCTGCAGGACTTGTAATGTCTAACAGAAACGCTCTTTGCGCCGACTGATTTGGGCGCCGTACAAGAGAGCTGCCTTCACCCCTTCCTCATATATGATCCTCAGGATCTCTGGATTCGCACGTCTCTCCCGCTACCGTTCGCACCCTATGCGCCGCCCCTGCTGTATTGCCCGCTACGTATCTGGTATACTCTACCTAGAGTAGACCTGAGTTGTACATCACTCCCAGATATTTCATTTTGGCTTCCGGCCAAATGGTTACGTCTCCCATTTTTACTTTGTGTCCTCCCTGTAAATATACTGCGCCTGTTTGGAGGCGTATTCAAGTTTATGAACCCACTCCCACTTCTGGCATGCCTCCCAGGTACGCTGCCAAGCTGCCTTAAGTTTCCTCACTGACGGCGCCGTTATGGTGAGAAGCTGGTCATTCGCCCGTATTGAGACTGTCGGTTTTTTTCCCACTCGAATGTGGAAAAGCGGGCTTCTGATGTGTTATGGGGGGCGATTTGGCGGTTTCAGTGGTAGTAGGGTCTCGAATTTACTGCAATTAAAATAAGGTGGGTGTTGTATTAACAAAAAGCAAAATACCTACAATATCTGAAAAACAAAGTTCTCCACATTGCCGATGCCATAGTTGAATCCGGCATCCTTAATAACCATCTTGTAGAAAATTTTTGTTTTTCGTCGCGCAGTTTCTGAAATGGGAGCCGATTCCGATACTTTTGGACGAACACGTTGTGTTGTTGCATTTAAAAATTGAAATAAAATAAAGTTTGATATTTGGTGGTATTAGTTATAGTATAACGCTGAGTTCATTGCAGAAAAAGATAAGAAAAGTTACCACCATTATCTGAAAATTGTAAACTTGGCAACATCACCGAAGCCATCAGTGAATCGGATATCCGCAATAACCTTTTTTTAATTTTTTTCTAGCAAGCGGTTTGTGAAGTGCGAGAGCGTTCCAAGACTTTTGAAACGCAGTGTACTATATGCATTTTGTACGATTAAAATTGGTCCATCGTTATCAGTGTCAACAAAAACACTTTTCTGCTATCTCTATACTATTTATCGTTTTAATTAAATAATTATGCCATACAGCCAGATAAGGCAATTAGTATTACTAATATTATAATATAACAATTGATTTCCTGGAAACTGCAAACAACCAAAAAACCCAAGGACCTATAAACAAGTACCTAATAAACACATGCGTTACAAAACAAAGTAGCTAAATAACACAAACAACATAGAAATATGACACGAGGCCTTAAAAGCATATTCAACGTATTAACGTATGAACTGTGACCTCAAATCATCTAAGCTGTAACAATTCCATGGATTTTTAATTACATCTCTGAACATAGTAGGAACTAAGCACACTGATGAACTCCTAAAAGAGCGCAACCGATATGTGTCTCTTATGATGGTCAAAATGCATCTAACAAATACTTTTACATTACCTCTCGGCAACGAGTGTAAAGCTCTGGACCGCATAAGACAACTGATCTACGGTCAGTCTAGACCGGAGACAGAGCAATATAAAACTATAAAACTTCACCCTACCAATCGCTGTGCAGACTAGTTCAAGGCACAGTGATTTTGGAATGGGTGGAGTAAGACTAAGGGTATGCACAATCAACCAAAGGTTGCAGTGGCATCGGGGCGGCAAGGCCGCGAACGAGCCCTGAGGGAACAAAAAAAGGGGTAAGTTATACTAGGGACAGCGATTATTAAATCGTTAGTTTGTTCTATACAAGCTGTGTGGTTAGCACTTTGAATCAATCATGACCGTAGTGAGAATCTAGGTACTGGTACGTACAGAGATATGTCCATACTTGTGATTCATCTCACTGAGTAATCTAAAGACAGATAATATTTAGTAATTCATTGATTGTTGTTGCCCTTACTTGGTGAAACTTGTCCATACTACATACAGACTTGGAGACTACTTCTCTGGCTTCACAGTGAAGCCAGAGAAGTAGTCTCCAAGTCTGTATGTAATATTTAGTAAATTTATTTTAAATGCGTTTTGCGCCCCATGTCCGTCCAGTATCAGAGAAAGTATACTAGAAAAGAACCGCGTGCAAAGACTAGCTCAACGCACTGGAAACCCCGCCGACAAACGATTCGCAAACAGACTCATCAAACAAGTACGATCCGCTCTAAAAGAACTCCGCAACAACTGTTGGGAGGAACACCTGCAAACCCTGTCCGCCCAAGACAATTCCGTCTGGCAACTAGTAATAGCCGTTCGCTCCCAAAAACTTCCGATATGCCCACTTCATGGCCAAAACGGCATCCTGTACACGGATGCGGACAAAGCCGATGCATTCGTGGATCATCTGGAGTTGCAATTCAGCCCGAATTATAGCAACGTTGATCTGTCGCACTTCGCAAGAACGCCCCGTTATGTCGGGAATGCGCTTCGCGTCATCGCGTCACCACAGACACAAACATCGAGCCCGCTACTTACGAAGAAGTTTCCTTAACAAACCAAACACTAAAAAATAGGAAAGCTCCGGGATACGATGGAATCTCCAACTTAGCCCCCAAAAATCTCCCGCAAAGCAGTGGTATTCATAGTTACGATTATGAATGCCATGCTGCGATTTCAAAATTTTCCACCCATGTGGAAACTTGCCGACATTATCAATATTCCAAAACTCACCAAAAAGACCCGCTATTCTCTCGGAACTACACGCACATTAGCCTACTCCCTGTCATCGGCAAAATCGCCGAAAAACTAATTGAGAAAAGGCCAGCCTCGTTCACCTCTGATAACCATATCCTTCCCGACAAGCAATTCGGATTCAGACACCAGTACTCCACCATAGACCAAGTCCTTCGAATGGTGGAGAACATCACCGAAGGAATTAACAAGAACAAGTCAACTGGTGCAATATTTCTCGACATTGCTCAAGCCTTCGACATGGTTTAGCATGCAGGCCTCCTAAACAAGCTTTCATCATTTAATTATCCGCTCCCTCTGATACTGCTCATAGGGTCATAACTGCAACAGAAGAAGTTTCAGGTCAAACACCTGGAGACCAGATCTAGAGCCTACTCATCTGCTATCTCCCCTCTGCTGTGCAATATATTTGTCGCAGACATACAGACACCGCCCCTAAACGTTACATAAGCACTGTACGCAGACGACCCTACCATCCTTAGCAGCTCCATTCAATCGAGGATAGTAACCCAACGTTCACAGACCGCGGTAGACATGCTTCAAAACTGATATAGGAAATCTTGTCTAGCCATAAACCCCGATAAATGTTCAGCAGTCCTATTTTCCAAGAGGAGACACACGCCTAATGAACACGTATCGTTAGACAACCGTCTAATTCCCTGGCAAGGCTCCGCCAAATACATCGGGGTTTTCCTTGACAAACGGTTATCATGGCGGCCCCATGTCCAACATGCCCGAGGGAAAACTTCCATGTTCATTTCGAAGTTCTTTCCACTGTCCATGAACAAAAAAACTGCTCCGGCCCGCCTTGACCTATGCATCCCCTGGATGGGCCACTGCAGCGACTTGATTTGTCACAAACAGTCAGATTCTGATCTGAAAATGCCTTCGATACTTGAGTTTATAACTTAACTATCCACCACTCGGTTCGCAAAAGCCGCTTATCACCCAAACGCTCTTCTCCGTAGTGCTACTGACTACGATGAGCCACTTCCACTTAGACATACGCGTCCAAAGCGTGTCCTTATCCGATATCCCATACCAGACATATGTTTTCAAAGGATGTGTACCGCCAGTATCGGCAGGATTGTTATCAACTGTACCGTTGACGTTACAGTTACTTCGTCTGGAAAAAATATGTTCAAAGTCGTCTTCAGATAATTCCTTAACTGGGAAAACTTTGTATCAGTGGCACCTTTGCTTATACACAATTCAATAAGCCACCGATCTTGATATTTCATACGTTTATTCAATCTCTTTCAGCAAATAATGTGGATTATCTTCCAGCGACAATTGAAGAAACGTTTGTGAAGTCCTTCCGGGTAAATCTTGAACATGTCCAAATCTCCTAAATTTTTTTCAACTTTGCTGACCGTGCTTTGAGAAATTGATGGCCCATCAGAGTAAATGTTATTAAATAATTGCACGACCTCTTGCTTGGTACGAGTTCAGTCACCAAAAGCAATCATTTCGAATATTATGATCTTTTCTCTGTCAGTCAACTTTCTTAAACACTTCCTCCAATAACTGTTTCAACAACGACTCGAGTAACCTTAAGTTTATTTTTCCGAAGGTAAATTCACTAGTACTGGCTTTCGTGTAGAACGTGGTCAAATGCGAGACATCCAAATGCAAAAAAAAATAGGAAAAAATGAAACGAAAACATGCGAGGTCCTTACCTGCTTAAAATATTTTGTAACGAACTATCGGTAGCAAATTAAAATTTCGAACACTATTCATCTTTTGCCTAAACTGATAATAAAAATTGTCAAGCGTTTGCTGCAACAGAGTACAAAGAGAGGCACTACCTCATCAAGAACTGGCTCTGAAAATGGGGCTCTTAAATCTTAGTAAAATGCCCTACCATAATACACTGCTGATCCTGTTCTAGAGAACTCAGAAGACAGGTTGTACTGGGATCGGACCGTGCTAACAGACCAACGAGTTGTCCACAACATACCAGATATAATAATAGTGAAAAGTCCTGCAAACAAGTGACAATGATTGATGTGGCCATTACGAATAACAATAATCTAGAGACAAAGTACAATGAAAAGATTATTAAAAAAATTCGGGACGCAGCAAGCGCGTTATAGTAGCGAATTTTCATAAGATCGATTTTAGAGGCCCTAGTACGCACACATTTGAAGAATTGTTTCGGAAGTGTTATCATCAATATCTCTCTAGTATCAAAAAAATCTTGCGTTCTAACTCCTTTTGAGGAATATTCCCAAAACTCAATTTTCTATGAAGCTAAAGAACTAACTTTTGCTATATCTGTAGATATGGTAAGTCTCTTTAAAAAAAGCTTGTATTACAAATTTTATTAAAGCTATACATAAGATTTCCAGAAGGAAACTTAATTCATATTTAGAAAAGTAAAGTATTTGCCAACTTATGAAGCAGTTATTTTTCCTTAATTTTTAATTTAATGAATCGCCAGTATGATTTCGTTTTAGTCAACTTAATCAAACCGGTTTTTTCAATATCAACAATAACAAAATTATAATTTCAGACTCAAAGGTGACAAACTTATTTAGGCATTTTAAACAAAAATGAGATCTTGTTCAAAACGTATGCAATATGTGCACTATTGTTTCTCCAAATGTCAAAATAAAACATAAAAAAACACACTGGAATCCTGTGTTGTAGACACCTCAGAAGTAAAGAAAGAATCGGGTAGATTCGGAACGCAGAAATGAACGCGCGACGATGTGCATTATTGCCAGATGAATGTTGCCAAGTCTCATTTTAAATAAAAAGTTAAATCAGTGGGTGAACAAATGTTTTTATAATGTAAATAAATGATAATATGACGTCATCTACACACATCCATATTTGACATATATTACGGAAAGCAGTAGGAAAACGTAAATGTAAACAGTAAATTTTGAGCCTCGGTAGTCTAGTGGAAAGAACGTGACCTGACCTGACCTGACCTGACCTGACCTGACCTGACCCAAGGGTATTGGGTTCAATTCCCAGGTTTCCCCGCTCACCATGAGTAAAAAAAAAAGGCAATGCAGCAATTTCCGTTGCGAATTGCTGATGATAAATACAACTGTATATGCTCATAGCAGACAGTATCCGATATATTTTGCAATGTTTCATGGTAATGATGAAAATTCTACTGACAACTGTCGATGATAAACATAACCGCTTTCCAGAATATATAGGATACTGTCTGCTATAAGCATGTACATAGTTGTATTTCTCATCAGCAATTCGCAACGGAAACTTTTTTTTTACTTATTTAAGGTTAGAACCTGAAATAAAAACAACCCCTTCGAAGGGAAACCTATTTTGAGGTATTTTTTCATCGACAGTTGTCAGTAGAATATGCTTTATTACCATGAAACATTGCAACTTTCCAAAATATATTGGATACTGTCTGCTATGAGCATATACATAGTTGTATTTATCATCAGCAATTCGCAACGGCAATTACTTCATTGACTTTATTACACTGATTCAATTACAGCACTATCCGGGAGATTTTTCCGAACCCCCGCCTTTCTGTAAGGAGGGTAAGGATTTTTAACACGCCCAACATCGAATGGGCACGGGACCGACGGATTTACGCAGCCTGGGAAGGGCCGAACGTGCAGTCATTAACTTGCTCAATCACAATGGCACAGCCTCTGTTGATGTTACTGATTTACTGCAAAGGTGAGAGGGGAAACCTGGGAATCGAACCGAGTACCCTTGCGTCCAGAGGCACACGTTGTTTCCACTGGAGCACCGAGGCTCAAAATTTACTGTTTACATTTACGTTTTCCTACTGCTTTCCGTCATATGTGTCAAATATCGATGTATGTCGATTACGTAATATTATCATTTATTTACTTTATAAAAACATTTGTTCATCCCTCCATTTCACTCTTTATTGAGTGAGACTGGGTAATATTCATCTGGCAACAGTGCACATCGTCGCGCGTTCATTTCTGAGTTCCGAATCTACCCGATTCTTTGTTTACTTCTGAGGTGTCTACAACACAGGATTACCAAAACACATATTTAACGAGCTGGATTCGATCGCGTAACCTTCTGCTTTTGAGGCAAACGCGACGCCTCTCAGCCATCTAGGCATACATCAACTCAGGTTTTGTTTACATGATACATTTGATCGGCTCCATGCCCGGGATATTATATTCAAAGTATACGTAACAACTTACGACAGAATTAGTAGAATTATCATTGAAACACGTCAGATGACTGTTTCGGTCTTATATGACGTTTTATGTTAAACTTTAAAGATAAAAGAAACTATTTTAGAATTATTTTTATAGAAACTTGGCTGGATTTTGTCTACATTTCTACTATATTATGCGACAGCATAATATATCTATGCTGCGATAAAACTGCATTTGAGGCCGTTCATAAAGCTACAAATATGGTGTCTTCTAATAATTCATTGAATCCCCCAGTTAAATAACAATCGCTTGGCAAATTTTTCATTTCATGTCGTCTGTCATTTTCCATAATTGCGGGCGAGATATCACGATTGTTGGTCGAGTAGTATGTTTTATGCCTGGTATATATTTTTAACGGACCTTGGTTTTGGGTTCTAGGGACCCGAATTCGCGCTTATCTGAAGAAATTTTTTCAAAAGCTTTTCATCGTGACCTCTCTATTAGCGAATTTTTCTTAATGAAAATTCGCTAATACAGAGACCTCGAGATGCAAGTAAAGAGACAGTGGATGGCAGGTAGTGTCCCGAGTGATCCCGATAGTAAAGTCCTCAACTGGTTTGGCTTCTAAAAATCTTCGAGAGAACATAGACCGGGCCTTAGATATCACCTTTATAAGGTTATGCAGAAAGCGATAATACTTGCAACTAGCCGCACCATGCGGAGATTTCTGAGAAATGAGGATGTGTCGCGTTGTCGTTCAGGGTCCGATAACTTGGGCTTCCTCTAATCTCAATACCTTTGGTATCTGAGATACCTGGGATGAGTGAATGTTCCCCTCTATATGCATGCTGAATTAGAGGACATGAAGATACCCAAGGACAAGATATTTCTCTTGCAAAAGCGTGTTATTTTAGACACATGTTTTTTTTTCTCCCTCAGGGCTCGTCCGCGGCTTTGCCGCCCCGATAGCACTGCAGCCCTTGGCCTATTGTGCATTACCCTCCACCCTAAGCTCGATCTCAACGACAGAAGTGATTTGAAAAATCATCCGCTGTCGGTGAGTCTCGAACCGTCTTAGACACATGTAGGATAGTCAGGAACAAAATAACAGAAAATTGGACGTAGGTAGAAAAACCCTGCGTGTGAAACCAAACCAGAGTCCATGCCGTGAAATAGAAAACGGTTATATTTACGTGCTGGGTGCTTTGTCACAAGCCGTAGTATGACCTGTAAACCTCAACAAGTGCAACCGTTAATAATAATAACAACAACAATATTTATTAGCCAACAGGCGAAACTCATTTACAGAGCATGTAATAAGTAAGAAAATACAGATACCATAGTAAACACAAATGATAATACTAAAAGGTAAGCCCATAAATAAACAAACACTGATATGTGATAAAAAGAACTATATATATATATATATATATATATATATATATATATATATATATATATATATATATATATATATATATATATATATATATATATATATATATTGTGTTTCAAAACATGTGTCGGAAAATGAGGAGTGCGGTTCCTTGTCCCTTTCTAAGAAAAAAAGTTCCTATTAACATGGATCTGCAAACGCGCCCTTTTCGAGATACAGGGTATCAAAAAAATTATTTTTATTTAGTTTTTTGACGATATCTCATAAACCGTTTGCGACACTGGATTCAGATTTTGTACACTGTTTATCATTAATATTACATACTTTTTAAAAGCCAATTCAATTATTTCCACACGTCAGTGGTGGAGATTTTAGGTATATGTGATGTTTTTTTAGTCCTTAATTTCTACGGCACTGAGGAAATTATCATTTTAAAAGCCCATTTTAAACCGCCAATGTTTTCTACACAAAAAGGGTACTCTCGCTCAAATATAAATCGTTTTAGATAAAAAAAATGAATTTTATGATGATAAAAAAAAACTGGAAATAATCATCCTATTTTGTTGGTGACAAAACATTTGGTTTTTATGAAGTCACCTACCGCCGCTCTGACTGGAACGATCACCTCGACATCACCCGGCACAATCCGTTGATAAGTGAGCAGTTACACCTCACTATCCTGGAAATTTTGCCGAACTCCTGTCCTTCTGTAAGGAGGGTGGGGATCTTTAACGTGCCCAACATGGCAGGGACACAGGACCGGCGGCTTTACGCCCGAAGGCCGAAACGTGCAGACATGCAACTTGCTCAAAACAATTCCAGAACATCGGTTGGTGTTAATTTATTACAGTTTGTACTGAAAAAGTGAAGGGGAAACCCTGGGAACCGTACCCAGTACCCTTCGGTTAAGAGGTAGACGTTCTTACCCTTGGACCGCCGAGGCTCCAAACTTCAACGGTGGTAGTATTAAAGTATATCACTTTATATCATTTGTTAGGTAACTCAAAAGATAAGGATAAAACCATTTAAAAATCTCTATCTAATTATTAAATAATTTGTAAAAATTGCAAGCTCCAATACTTTGGGCAGACTAGGAGTCCAATTAAAGCATTAAAACTAGATTTAAGAAACGTTTAGCACAACTGAGATACGGTACTGTAAATAGAGCATGCGTTGCCCCAAATATTTGGATCACCGACGCCACATGGAATAATAAAACCAGAAGTTTTCCAAAAATGCTAGACCACCCTGGTTTAAGGTTATAAATAGCAATTTTTTTATGAATAGACTCGATACAGTTCATTGTTCGCACAATGTATCTTTGATATAATAGGTGCCAAGCCTATGTGTTAAAAAGTGTAACGGAATTTTAATGGAGTAACTTTCGGCAAACATAAGCGTTTTGTTGGTGATCCTCCCTCTAAGGTGCGGTCCATTACCTGACACCTAATATAAACACAAATTTGGTTGTTAAACGTTTAGAAGATTTCATCATCATGACGCTAACCTTGTTGATGAAACGATCTCCAGGTCTTTAAAAATGTGTTGTGTTGAATCATGTTCTCCAAAAGTGTACTTAACTATGTATTTTAATTTTTAGGACTGGGGTAAGTTTTGCTAAATAATCAATTTTAATGCCAAGAAGCTACTGCTGCTCTATGCACCATTACGTTTGGATCATTCTGTATAAGAAAAAGGACGATGTGTAATAAAAAAGTTACGACTAGGCATGTGATATTTTTAAAATAGTGACGCGTAGGCTCATGTGAAAATCAAAAGAACAGTTTCGACCTTTGATACGAGCTTCAAGTGAACTATTTGTTCTCAATATTATTGACTGTTTACGTCTGTAGACAAGAATTATCGATCCCATTACGAGGTTAAAGGTTTCTAAAAAGATATCAAACAAATTAAATAATTGATTAGTACACACAAGTACGGGGCATAACAAAATGAAGACATGAAAATGATTTCTAAAAAAAAAATCCACAAGTTTGCAGAGATTGGGATATCGGAATTAGTGAGTAACTAGAAACTTTCACTGATTTATAAAATTAGACAGATGTCAGGCAGGAATCTGTTACGACGAGCCGTAACTAAGCGAATGGCGAAACCAACAATGAATAATATGTAATAAACTCCAATAGCATGGCCACGTGGGGAGTCTCCTGCTAAATATCCTAAACATTTTAGCCTTGAACTGTAACTTATATTTAAATAATTTTGTGGTTACACAGTTTTACAGTCGCGCATTACTACTATCAATTGATAAAGACCTTCAAATGCTACCAACTGTTTAAGCGAAAGGAGGGAAAGGCTAGATGTATACTCACCACAATTAGAACCGCAGACCGGTTTCGCTCTAATTAGAGCTCGTCAGTACGGTATACTAATTGCAGTGAGAACACACCTATAAAGTAATACGGATATGGTAGCCAGCCCCACAGCACAAAGTGAGATGTAAGACAGGAGTCGCTATCTCGTTACGGAACCAAGTAGTATGTTGTCACGACAGCTCCAAATTACACAAAATGTTATAAAATAGAGACTATGTACAACCAACTAACAATTTTGTAAATTGTCAGCCCTGACCCATTTCTTCCCTAATATAGGAAAAATGTATGTAAGGCTAGATGTATTATCACTACAATTAGAACCGCAGACCGGTTTTAGAACCGCAGACCGGTTTCACTCGAATTAGCGCTCATCAGTACGGTATACTAATTGCAGTGAAAACACACCTAAAAAAGTATTACGGCTGTGGTAGCCAGCCTCACAGCCTTAGATCTAAACTGTGTAGTTAAGCGCTGGGCGCCTAAAAATTGTTTTCGTATGGACACACGTGCTGTGGCGTTACAAAGTAGTTCGATAGCATCTTAATAATATATCATCTTCGGCTCCAAGGGCACTCCTGATATTCGTCGTAGCGTCAGTTGAAGAAAAGCATAACTTGTACCGCGGAGCACATTTGTGTCTGAACCATGACCCGAAGGTGCACTAAAATATGCTCGATATTAGTGAAATGTGCAGTGCACCTTGTGTACCTCCATAAAGGATGAGTTTTCACAGAACGTATGTTGTCTATTTATCGTACATCATATGGTTTGTGTAATTTTAATTGAGAAGTAATTTCAATGAGTATCTGAATTTAAGAAAGGAGCTATCATTTGATAATTAGCTAAGTCTAATTCCAATTTGTTATTTGTACGAGGTTAAGTTATAAATGGAGAAATAATTTCAGTAAGTGATTTGGATAAAGGGGCTTTAATTAGCTAAGTTTAAATTAGGTTTGTTACTTATACGAGGTTGTCAATATTAATAAATAAACTAAGAGCTGAGTTATGTCAGTTTGCAGTGAGTGAATAAAGTATGTTTGAAAGTAAATTGATGATAGTTTAAGAGGAATGGGGAGCAGCCTCGCTGTTTGCTCACCCAGTAGGGCGTCACACTGATAACGGCGTGAGGCTTTTGAGCCGAGTTGCGTAACCACAACACGGTGGCTTTAAGTGGCATCGGCAGATTAAGGTAGGGGTACAGTTGAGCTCGCTCTAGGTACCCATTGCACCTATGCCTGTTCGATGCGTAGATATTGGAGAGGGCACATTGTTGGGTTAGCCCTTTGTGTCCATTGCACTCCTCAGTATCCATATGCCGGGACCGTTGTTGTATTTTAGGGCCGATCTGGTAGCTTGACTGAGACACGGTGGCAAATTCACCCGTTGGTCTCATGGCACGGTCAGTCCCTGTGTAGAAGTTGGGGTACTTGGAGAAGGTCACACCCGGGCGAGTACTTCGTTGTGTCCATTGCACTTCTCGGTATTCAACTCTGGCTGTAGTGTGCACTCTAGGTGCCTCATTGCACACCTGGAAGCCGGCACGGACCTAGTGTTCGGGTACAGCGCCCAACTAAACACACAGGCTGAACTATTATTTGAGTAACTATCGTTTGAATAACTATTCGAGTAACTATGGTGTGAGTAACTAACGTTTGAATAACTATTTGAGTAATTATTGATTGAGTACCTATCGTGTGAGTAACTATTTGAGTAACTATCGTCTGAGTAATTATTGTTTGAGCAATTAGAGACATTGTTGAGAAACAGTTCTGAGGCACAGATGTGTGCTGTTGGGAGTTTATAATATGGCTCAGTGTAGCCTTGAGTAGGAACTACTGTTAATGTTCAAGTTGCTCAGTGGGGCATTATGTAGAAACTGCTCTTAATGTTAGCTTGCTCAGTCGACCTATGAGTTTAAATAGTTATTGATGTTGAGTCGCGCAGTGGAGGGTGTAATGGATAAATGTTTGATAAACTAATAATTGAATTCCCTTCGTATATGTTAGGTTGTGCTTTCGATGGACGACGGTGTGTTTATATATATATATAATATATATATATATATATATATATATATATATATATATATATATATATATATATATATATATATATATATATATATATATATATATATATATATATATATATATATATATATATATATATATATTTATTATAGGTTAGTGATGCTGTTACTGGACACTTTTGGCACCCGCTCGCCCGACTCATTACGCCCGTACCTTAAGGCTTCGCCATCATTCTATAACCTTTTGCATGATTACTGTTGAGTAGATAACACAACTGCTAAATGATATATCGACTGGTGATTGACTGTTGACCCATTTAATCATATTATTGGACCGTTAGTCGATTGTCATTATTATAATAGGTTACTTATATTGTTTAGTAAGAGGGTTGTAACCTTATCATCGAAGGGTTGCGTTCTATATATTATTATACACATACACACACACATATATATATATATATATATATATATATATATATATATATATATATATATATATATATATATATATATATATATTAGTTTAAAAAAACGGGCCGTTATAACCCTAACAGAACTTGTAGGATGCAACCCCAAGCGTCGTGACTTTAACCTTCTTAATTTGAATAGGAAAGGTAGATCGCGTGGCGTCTTTTTGGAAAGCTCTTTTGATTCTCTATTCAAATCTGCAATTTTAAAACCTGCCGATTACTTTTTTAGATATTTGCTTTTAAAACTTAGGCTGCAATTTAAAAGTCTAAAAGTCTACCGATTCGTCTGTTAGACATTTGCACTCGAAATTTCAAAACAAAATGTCTAAAACACAACAGTCTTAAACACGATATTGATACTATCATTTTAAACGTTTTATTTTGAAGTTTTGAAACAAATATCTAGAAAAAACTAAACGGTAAATTTTAAAATTGCAGATATAAATGGAGTATAGTATATATAGTTTTACAAAGTGTTTTTTATGTTTTACTTAATTTGTTAATAAACAACACAAAGTATACTTTAATTTGTAAACTGATTGTTATTTGGATGACATAGATTTATTATTACTGTCAAAATCAGAAAGACAGTTGATTATGGCAAGTTTAAGGTAGTCAATCGATGATTTTTTTTGTATACTTTATTATTTATGCTCTATGCCAACGAATTATTGGCAAAGCATGCCGTATTTTCACATAAAATATTCAAACATTCATTTTTACCTGATGTGGAAGCTTTACTATCGTCTTCTGTCTTTTTGTCTACTTCTTTTGATGATCTCGTCTTCTTAGGCGACTCTGCAACAAAACAAAAATATATTAACTATATAAATTTTTTAACTGTTTTATCAATCTTACTCTACTTTATAGTGGTTAATTGTCAGCATAAATATGGTAGCACTTCCCTCCCGGATCAACATTTAGATGGATAAAATGATAGATAGATAATAATAATAACTAATAATAATAATAACACCACACTAGACAAACTTCGCCGCGCTCAAAAGTCTCAGGCATGTGCGGGGAAGATTACATACACATATAGATAAAGAGGACCACTTCATAACTCAACACAAGCCGTACACATTCGAGTTGAAAAAAAAAATAATATAATATAATATAATATAATATAATATAATATAATATAATATAATATAATATAATATAATATAATATAATATAATATAATATAATATAATATAATATAATATAATATAATATAATATAATATAATATAATATAATATAATATAATATAATATAATATAATATAATATAATATAATATAATATAATATAATATAATATAATATAATATAATATAACACCACATAAATGACACCCTTCCGCCCAGAAGGTTTTTGTGAGTAACTTGTGTGGGGGAGGGGTGGTGGTTGGTGGGTGGGTGGGGGTGTTGTACATAAAAAAGACAACGCACACACCCCACACACAAACACACCACGAATCGACACTCCCTGTAGCAGCCAAACAATCATTTCACTACACTACGTAGGTGTGGTACTAAATAACAGTAGATATACTTAGTATGTTTGTTCATGTCTCGATATAAGTTGCCTAAAGAGGGGGGGGGGGGAGACAAGTCACAAAGGGATCTAACCAAATCTGCAACGTCCCAATGACCAATTGTGCTATTTGGGACACATGCTTTTAAAATCAAAGGTCGTCGCTTAGATTCGCAGCAGAAGCCTCTTTTAATTTTTCAGTGCATTCTTTAAAATTAACGTCAACCGCGGCTGAGACATTGTGTTTGAGCAAGTTGAATGACTGCAGGTTCCGCACTTTGGAGGGAGCGTAAACCCGATTGTCCCATATATCATGTTATGTCGGACAGGCTAAGTATCCATACCCTCCTTACAGAATTGATTCAACAACATTTCCAGGATAGTGTGGTGAAACTGCTCACTGAGGTCGGTCATTTGCCATAGTCACGGAAATAGACCTACGTTGAATAAACAAAAATACGATACATAAATGTCTGAAATATATCTATTTGGTGAAAAGCTGGGCTTTGGATAAGCAGGACATCAAGTTAAAATAGAAGCTTGTAAAATGTGGTACCGATAAATATGTACTAAAAGAGGTGGCAGAGGAAATATTATTACTGAAAGACATGGTTTCAACTAATAACTTTCTGGTCAGAATATTTAAAAAGTACACGTACTTCTCAAAAACATAGCCCAACATATGAACTGGTAGGACAAAAAGTAACATGTGCAACGACAAAGTGACATCGTCCTTAAACTGTGACGTTGATAATGACAGCAGGTTATCTTTTTTCGCAATGATGACATTTTCATTATAACTATCTTTGCAAGAAATGATACAAATGTGGTATGTTATAGTGATAAATCACTGATTTCAATACAATTTGGAACAAACATGTACAAAATCTTTTATATAACATACAGAAATAATATTAAATAAGCGTCATTACCTACTATGGATACAGTAACACATTAGACAATAAACATGGCTTATTTATTATTAAATCTTGAGGTATAAATAATACTTGTTTAGGGGGTTCAAACAACCGTTGATACGAAGCTACACAACTATTATCAAATCAATAATACAAGAACTACACGTGCCTACCTTGCAGACAAATGACAAGAGCAGAAGCATTACCTAATATAAAATTAATCAAGGTCTGCATATCTGGGATATGTCTACAAATAGAAATAAATAAAGGTATAATAAGAACATTTAGTTGATCTAATTTTGTATACGTCGCATGTAAAAAAAGTTAAATATTAGTTTGTACATACATATAAGGTGTGCGTACAAATGAATATTGCGTGAATATATATATATATATATATATATATATATATATATATATATATATATATATATATATATATATATATATATATATATATATATATATATATATGTATATATATATATATATGTATATATATATATATATATATATATATATATATATATATATATATATATATATATATATATATATATATGTATATATATATATATATATATATATATATATATATATATATATATATATATATATATATATATATATATATATGCTTCACACCGCTAACTAAAAAAAATTATGGACCGATTTAGTTCATATTTGGTGAGTACCTTCCTTTTGCAAGTGGCTTGGATAAGTCCGTTAGCCAGGAAAATCGGCCCAGTGTTTCCCGGAAAATTTTGCGTTTTTTTTTTCGGAAAATTTTTAGATCTCCGGAAAGAACAAAGCTAACGCAACCAAATTTGGTACATTAGTTTATCTAATTAAAAGTAAATTATGTACTGAAATTTAGATCTGTAGGTTAAAAGACAAAACAGTTATAGGCATTTAAAGAAAAAAAATCCTCTTAAATGTCAAGTCGATATTTGAAACGTCAAAATTGGCAACTTTTAGGCAAAGAACCTGAAACAGATACGGGTTATGTAGAGAAAATGTTGCAAAAAGGGTGTTTTACAAACCCTAAGTTTCACCTTCAACCGTCATTGTCCTTCATCTTACTAAAAGGTTTCCAGAAAAATTATTTCAAATAGACCCTTTCTCTGATGCTTTGGCAGGAGTTTTAGTTAAGTTTATGGTTTAACGGTCTATAATTTTTAGCAAATTTTCGTAACAAAAAAAAATCGTTAATGGGGAGACCGCGACTTTTGAATTTTAAAAAAATTTCCTCAAATGAGCATGAACTAGGCCCCCTAAAACCCACATCCGGGGTTATTATCAGTTTTTATCTGTTTACATATAAACCGGGTGACGCATTTCTACGGCAAGGCTCAATATATTCGTTATTATACAAAATACGCGAAAAAATTGTATACGTTAATTATAGGGTGTCTTCAGCTGCATCTTATAAAATTATTTTGACGATAACAGGATGGCCCAGAAGTCGCTGCTGGTACAAATTTCCTTTTTTTTTGAGCAGCCTTTTTATTATTTCAGTTTTGCATATTTCATCAGATTATAATGAACGTTTGTAGAAAAAAAATTTGATAGGGTTCATCGCTTTTCAGTTATTTCAATTGTTTTGCAACTTTTTCACACACATATAAAAAATTATGATAGGGTGTGTTTACCAATAGATATTTTTATTTTAACAACACACCACGAGTGCTCACAGCTGAAATACTATCGTACCGTGGGTGTCGACAAGGGGGAAAGATGCAATTCTTAATTCTGGACTTGAAGGTTTGGAGGTTCGGAGGAGAAGGAAAAACATGTGCTGGCAAGGAGTTCCATAACTTGGAAGTCCTCGGGACAAAAGAGCGGCCATACCAAGATGTTCTACGTCTGGTGACCTGGACAGTAAAAGGGTGCATTCGCTCTGTTCCCCTGGTAGAACTGTTGGGTGTAGCAGGTGGAGGAACTATGGAAGAAGGCTCCTCTGAGCAGTGCGTGTGCAGCTATTTATAAAAAAGAGAGAGAGAGGTCACCAACGGCACGTCGGTGGGCAAGGAATGGCAGCCTTTGGGTGAGCGTGAGCGTAGGGTCACCGATGAGACTCTTCTGAATGGAGTCCAGGATAGCGAGTGTAAAAGCAGCAGCGGCACCCCAGATGTGGGAGCAGTATTCGAGGTGTGGCCTTATTTGTGAAGTATATAAGGTATTGAGATTAGCTGGTGAAAAGTATTTGCGAGCCCGGAAGAGGAAACCTAATTTCTTAGCAGCCGCTTCGGCAATTGATGTGACATGTTGGTGCCAATTGAGATTTCGATCCACAGAAATGCCAACAAGTGAGAAGGACTCATTACTTTGAATAACTTGGTTGTTCATTGTGATGGGTCTGGGACTGGTATATCTCTTATGAGATAGAAAGCAAGACTGAGATTTGGTGGAGTTGAATTGTACAACATTTCTACTTCCCCAGTATATATTTTTTTGAGATCCACAGAAACGGAACCCTCCATGAGTCTGCGATCCTCATCTAATTGGGCTACAGAGGCAGGCTTAGAATATTGTACATTTGAGTGGAGGGTGCTGTCATCCGCGTAACTGTGAACTGGGTTGGATGTGCTAGAGAGGAGCTCATTGAAATGGATAAGAAACAAAGTAGGGGCTAAAGCTGAACCTTGAGGGACTCCTGCATTAATTGGATATATTTTAGAGGAATGGCCATCCACGACAACAGAAATGCTCCGGTTGGAGAGGAAATTTGCTGTCCAGGTACAGAGTTTTGGTGGTAGGCCATAGGCCGGAAGCTTATTAAGCAGCGCTGCGTGCCAGACCTGTTCGATAGGAAAGCCTAGTGAACTAGTGAACATGGATTCTAAGAGGTTTCTCAGTTTTAGAGTTCTCAGTCTGCGTCGTTTCAAGTATAAGAATTGCTTAATTCAAACTCTGCAGGCGATGGAACTACACCTTCCATATAACAGCAATGTTAATAAATTCAAACTATGAACCGGTGGGAAAGAAGTTTCCTAACCTCACTAAGGTGGTCCATTAATAGATAATCTAGATACTTTAGTTTAAAATGCGGAGCCATTGAGTATTATCAAATATTATCACCCGGTATATTAAAGTCATGATAATAATGACTTTAATTACGTACTTTATTACATTATCTTCAATGTCAACAGACACATGTGTGATTCGTTATCTGCTCAAATGTTGATCTGAATAAACATCCCCGTTACTAATAAACACGCTAAACAATATGCATTGGAGCCTGACGAATAAATTTAAGCAATAAAGTGCGAAACGTCTAAGGCATTAAAATTCGCAAAACGATTGTTTACATGAAGCATAATAAAACCTCGTAGCCAATGCCACTGTCACAGTCTAAAAACACATGTGATATAATACATAAGCTGTTAACGAAATGTAGATCAATAATACAATCGCTTACGTGTTCTAACAAACAAATTTATACAAATGCCTCTGGAATTTCAAGTAAGTCTAATTCGGGTCCTCCCATTTGTAAGGAAAATTCAATTTGCAAATCACTAGACCTCATAGGAAGCTTTGCTTAGAAGTATGCCTTAAGGCCTGGAAAAACGGCGCTTGTATTGCCATGCCACGAGCCTATACAGTGTGCCCCAAGTTGGTGATGCATATATAGGGATCTGAGAAACTATAAGAGATAGAGAAACGGTTAAATGGGGAAAGTTGTAGGCAACTTTATTACCAATCCAAAGCTGCTTATCCGACTCCCCTAACTTTTTTGGTTTTTGAGATTTTTTGTAAACAAGAAAAATGGCGCATTTCTTCAAAGTGCTATAACTATAGAGTTTATCGTTTAAAAGTATATAAAAGTATCTTGTCGAATTTTCGTAAAAAATGCTCAATATATCCGTTATTATACAAGATATAAAAAAAGTATACCTTAATTATAGGCTGTCTTGAGCTATACTTTAAAAAAATATTACTACAATCACAGGTGGCCGATAAGTCGTTGGTGATACGAATTTTCTTTTTTTTTAATCTAAGACGCCTTATGTTATTGCATTTTTGCATTTTCCATTGAGATATAACGCATATTTGTAAGAAAATAAATTCGGGAAGCAGCAACTGCGTTATGGTAGCGAATTTTCATTAAATGCTTCAATTTGAATAGTTCAATTTGCTATTAACCTATAAGGTTAACCAAGAAACCAGTTTTTTCGGGAACACTTTAAGTTTACTTTCGGAAATTTTTGTACATTTTCAAACAATAAAGTTCTTTTGATGAAACATGGCACATTGTTCCTACTATATAGGTTATACTGGTAGCCAAATTTGATGCCTGCTTTCTTAAAAAAATTCACATATTCGGTATTAAAAACAATTTTATGAAAATTCACTACCATAACGCACTTGCTGCCTCCAGACTTTTTTCTTATCACATCTGATAAGACATCCCACAAAGTTGATTTTTAATATTTTTTTAGTTTCACATACTACAAAAATAACGATGTAAAAAATATATGAAAATGCGAATTTCATAATTGATTTCAACCACCACTATTTTGCCGGCATAATCTGTGACGTCACTGGACGGTAATGTCATAATGACAATGAGCTTGCTGCTCTGTGTTTACATCAGCACGATATTGAGAAACAAGTGGCCGTGCTTAGCATACCATAGAGCAAATGTAAAGATGTCATTTATTCACTGTCCAAGTATGTCACGACCAATAACAAAACGTTCGCGGTCACATGATAATAATTCGAAATTTTTTGCTTTTAAAAGTCTTTTTCTGTCCACTACATGTTTTTGGGTATTTTCATGCATGTAACATAACATGTTGGACACGTCGAACATATTTTATGAGCTTTCATTTATTTATTTTTAAATTTCCAAAATAAATTTTTAGTATCTATTTTGTATAAATGATTTGACTTTTTCTTGCATCACTGTAACTCATTTTGATTATTTCATTAAAGAAATGTCACTTATCAAGCATAATAGCTGTCATGTTCTAAGCTTACTTTAATGTTAACTTTTCCATATTTACAGTAACTAGTTTCACTCAAACATTGTGAGATGGCGACCCTGTCGTACGTCTCACAATGTTCTAGGAGGCCAGCTACCATATCCATATTACTTTACAGATGTTCTCGCTGTAATTAGTATAGTGCACTGACGAGCTCTAATTAGAGCGAAACTGGTCAGCATTTCTAATTATGGTGAGAATACATCTAGCCTTAGTTTCACTAGGATATTCGACGTTTAATAACTCAAAACGGGTATAAGTTAGGGGTAACATATGGTATATTCTTGAAATCATGAAAAAAGATCATTCCAAAAATTTAACAATATACAGGTCAATCACTGAGATCTGCACGCCGCTGTACTTTTGATAGCATTTTAACAAAATATAGTCATAACCGCACAACTTTTTTTACCTTTTTTTTTTATAGGCAAGAATAACGAAGATAAGGGGTGGGTAATTTATAATCAATAGCCCTGTTTAACTGCAATCTAGAAATCATTATGTTAGCCATGTCAGTTCTTTTTTATATAACTTATATGTAACTGAGAGAAAACTGAAGGACCACACAGAAGTGTGGACAGCAACTATCTGGAACAGACACCTACAGTCATAATATCTAAAATACTTTTGGATAGATAAGTATCAATAAGAAATTTGATACAAGAAACTATAAATAATCGTGTAGAACAATAGAAAGTAGTATTAGAAATAGCTGTGTAATTTGTTACTCTGTGTATATTCGCTCAAATATATTTACTTTCTTAGTGAATTTTCGTAGAAAAAAATTTCGTTTATGACAAAATCACCACTTTACCAAAAAAATGTATTCTAATGAGCGCAAACTGAGAATCATAACATCCATATCGTTGTCAGTTTCATATACACGGTGGTCAGTTTTAACTGGCTCACTAATGGTATCTACCAAACCATGAGAGATATACAGTAGGTCAAATAACAAAAAAGCGTTGTTCATTTTATGCTTATTTATAATCTGAAGACAAATTTTGGGTAAATTGATAGAGATTTTCAAACATATCAACTGCTCCACTGGTGAGGTTTTGAACTTATCCAACACCGACATCGTGAACTTTCCTACATTGTATAACCATCAGTGGACCAGTGCTCCTGAACTCCATGACATTTCGTTGCCAACGTTATTAGCGATATGAAGATGGATGTTCTGTGGCTCCCTCTTCCTTTCCCACTGGTGTTGTCTGTCTATGACATATCTACCACTCCTATCGCGTCGTTTTCGTTTGTTGTTTTGCCGTTGTGGCAGTTTCTCTCGTTTCATATTTCATGTCTGCTTTGAATGGCCGACCTTTCCTCTGTATTCTTGATTAAACCGCTGCTTTATATTAGTTACGTTGAATTGTAAATCTATTTCTGGTACATTCGGATACGATGTTGTTAGACATCTGGTACAATAAATGAAACCTCAGCTTGGATAACCTTCGTATAGTTTCAACTTCAATTTTCGAAAATTGAACAAGTAAGTTTGAGAGCCATTTTGTTTTTGGGTTTCGTTTTACAAATCAACCACACACCACCCCACCCCCTTAAGAGATCTCGTGAAGTTTCTGCTTAACTGTGTGGCCTCCTGTTCAACTTACTCTCAGTCAGTTGACTCCACAGCTTTTCATTTCGCAATACATTTCTATATTTTGTTATTATTTGCTATGTAATAGTTTGCTCGGATGCTTTTGTTCCGCTTTTAACTGCTGCTTAACGTTAGTGCAGCTTTTAGTTTGCGTGTCTGGCTTTAGATGCTAGCTTTGACGTTTTCTGTGTTGATTGTTTCGATACCATTGTGCTTCATTCAGCACAAATGCCTACTAGAAGACAGACCTTATTTATTGTGATTCTAGATTTACCCCCAAAGATGGCTGCTTAGTTAGCCGAAACGCGTAAGGAACTAATAATTTTTTATTGTCTGGAAAAGAAGCCTTTTCATTGGGTGTTTAATTCTTCTTTGTCCAATTTTTGTGTGTGCTAGGACTGTTTCTCCAGTTCCCCGACCAGATACAAATCCGAACTGATCTCCATCCAAGCAACTTTCAATTTGGGTTCTTATTCTATTTTTTATTGTGATTAGCAGAATCTTCGCCACATAACTTTGTACACTATTGTCCTGTGCTGGTTGCATTTTTGCACGTTTACCTTTTTTGGTATAGTAACACTTCTACTTTGCATAAACAGACTGGTCAGTTATAACAGTTCGCATTCAGCCGAAAAAGTTATTTGATTTTTTCACCACAATTCTTTAAAATTTCTTTAAGTCGTCTACCCCAGGACAGAAGTTGTACATTTAAGGGCTTCTTCAAATTATCTGGGTTTATCTTCCCCGTTTCTTCGATATATCTCTCTCGTTGGAGACCGTCAATGTATTGTACTAATGACAATCAAAATACATCCAAAGTAATTTGGCTAAGGTAGTAAATGAATATTATTGATTATTTTTCACACACTATTCAAGCACTCTACAAAAAAAGTATTAATGCCATCCTATATTTTAATTTCGAGCTTCAAGATTGTTCAGACTGTATAAAAACAATGGGAGGGAGGGATTCTGGTGTATATTGGTGATTAGGCGGCAAGATCTAGAACACGTCTAAGTGCTGCCTTAACCTAAATTATTTTAAAAAAAGATGTTTACCTTTTTGTGTGTTTGTATTGCGTGTGTACTGTCTCCTATTAGGTGAATCATGGAACAATAACCTTTGGAGGATTGACGTATCTACTTTTAAAAATAATCTTATTGTTATTCAGCTTTAGTCGCTTAATACAGTAAATAGAGTATAAACCACACCTTCACATATTTTATAGATGAGAGCCATTTTAACAACCGTTATGAGAATGCGATTGAGCTTTATTTTACATGTCTATAATACCCTGTACAACGGCTGTCCCTGTGAAAATGATCATCATTTAAGCTTTCCCACGGAAAATTAACACCATTTAAAAGGGAAAAAATTGAGGACGCAGCAAGTGCATTATTGTAGTCAATTTTCATAAGAATTATACGTTATTAGTACGACATATTACTAGAATCAACACTCTAAATTTAAACACGCCTTGAAGACTGGGATTAAAGGCCAGAATACAGGCTCATTTGAAGAATTTTTTTCTAAAGTGTTACAACCGGTATCTCTCTATTACATAAAAGCATTTTGATTTTGCGTTCTAGCTCATTTTGAGAGAAATTCCCAACACTGAATTTTCTACGAAGCTATAAAATTAAAATTTGGTATATCTAGGTAAAGTAAGTCTCTTTAAAAGAAACTGGTATTACAAATTCTATTAAAGCTACATAAGCTTTCTTAAAGAAAACCTAATTCATATTTAGAAAAAGAAAGTATTTGCCCAATTACAAACGTTGCAGGTATTTTTCCAACAATAAAGAAGGTTTTTCAAAAACAAGTTCTCTTCTTTTTGATCAGCAATAAAAATGTCTGCTGAAATTTATAATTTTTGACTTAAGGGTGACAAAGTTATCCAGGCGTTTTAATGAAAAATGATATATTGTCCAAACATTTGAAACCTGGACACTATTGTTTCTACCAAGTATTAAATTTAGTGAAACAAAACAAAACGTTACATGTGTATCGTGCCGTAATCGAACACGCACCGGCAGTGGTTGAGTTGAGTTGTGAGGCGAACACGTTACCCCTCGACCAGGAGAGCTGCCTAACAAGTGTTTGTTTGCGCAGTATTATTGCCGTCCTTAATCCTTGATCGTTCCAATATATGCTCAATTTTGAGTCTGAAACTTTAATTGAGGCCGTTCATCAAGCAACAAATATGGTGTATTTTAAAAATGTATTGAATTTCCTACATAAAAAACAATAACTTTAGAAGCACATCATTTTAATTTCATTCTGACGCCGTGCGAGAGTGGGCTGGATGTACTTTCGTGTAATGGCATGGCCACAGCATAAGAAGCAATTGTTTAAGCCGAATGCTGCGGCATGATGTTGACAATGGAGTTCGGGATTTTAACGGGCGATATTTTTTGATCGCTAGTTCGGGTAGTATGCCTTACTCGTTATTTGTATTTTTTGGTCCTGGAGTATGTACCAATCTACGCATGGCAGCTAACTACTGTCTTTGTCACGCATTGAACTTTACCACTTAAGTCGTTTCAATTCAGGTATTTCAGACTTTTACTTCAAGCTACTTCGAATTTACAACGGATGTTTATTTACACCGTTTCTAGCTACATGTAAAGTCTCATTCCAGTTACTCTAAAACTTTCAAAAATACACAGTATTCAAAAATATTTTCGTGGGGAAAAATGTTATAGCCGCTATAGCTGATTTACGAACTCGTTCGCGGTCTTAAGAAAATCAAGATATGTGCCAAGGTTCGTTCGAATTAGTTTAGTATTTCTTCGGTTATGGCTCGGATACATACATATATGTTTAATAAACATACAAACATTCAAACGGACTTTGGATATCGGGTCCTAATTCGCGCTTATTTCAAAAAATTTTCCGAAAGTCTCAGCGCCGTTACCTCTCTTAATGGAAATTCAGGAATAAAGAAAATTCACGAATAACACGCAGTATTTTCATACGTACATATCATAATATGGTTATGTTTCAAATTTGGTTAAGCTTGATTAACCTGGCATCTACCGGATAAAAACTTTGTTCTCCTTCGCCCAGGTAGGGTCTTTAAATAGGTGCAAAGTTTAAAAATATAAAAAAAAACATTATTTTGTTTTGGCTCTTTCACAATTTCTGGGCATAAATGTCTTATTATTATCTTATTATTATTCTGAGCTTATAGCTCACAAAATGGAAACGTTTTTCGTGGAAATTGCATTTGTTTAAAGAGTCGAAAAAAAAACAAATTACGAAAAGTTTAGATCAATTTTACATTTACACAATTAAACAAAAAAGTAACTTTCAGAAATAAAATATATATTTTTGAAACAAAAGAATTGTCCTAAAGTGCCATAGCAGCTGCCCAGGATTTAACAGAACTAGAAGTCGCCTCATAAGTGCACCTTTCACATAAGAAACGTATGTGCTCCAAGCAAAGACATGGTCCACACTGCTCACAGTTAGTCAGTCAGCCCTTTCTCCAAACACACACATATTCCCCACGTCCTGGTCTTCTGCTTCTTTACACGCAGGAGGATTTGTTTCTCGTAATATACTGAAATTTTTGAAACGAAGTTCTTTCGTCAGTCGGGGATAATTTGTTCTTTCTTGGAATGTTGGTTTAACTACAATTAGTCCCAGCTCTTCTAAAAATAAACAACGTTTCTTTGGAACTTTTTCCTTGGTGTTCAATTTGTAGATGACCTGACTAATTCAAATCTGTGTCCACTGGAAAAAAAATTATACTCAGTGGCCACCTTTACTTATAAAACACAAAATATAGACGGCTCTATTTGAAACAACTGAGTTACGACAGTTTGATTTTTTTTAAATTCAGTCACTATTTGAGAGCGCCTTGTATACGGCATCTCCATTTTTTCAATAATATAAACGAAAACCTCTCTGAATGCGTCATTGGCATTAGACTCCGATTTGTATTGCCAAAAACACCGAACAACAATTGTTGATATGTACCAAAAATGCCAAATGCAATAATATAAGGGCTGTTCGATTTAAAAAAGAAAATCTATATCGCCAATGACTTATAAGCCACCTGTGATTGTCGAAATAACTTTTATAAGATACTTAAATGTTTAATTTTAAAAAGGAGTTCACAGTTCACAGAAAATCATTACGTTGGCTAGGGTGATATATGTTTTCGCGAATTTTCATTAAACAAATCGCTTATAGAGGTAAAGACTTTCGAGTTTTCCATTTGTTTCATGAGCCCGAATTGGAGCACCTAAAATCCATATCCGAGGTCACTTTCAGACCTATATAATGTATATGTAACCTGGTTTACTCAAACTGTCGGATTTGGATGAAATTTGTAGGGATCTTCCTTGATTCTACGTGTTTCTTTTATTTAAAAAAATACATTTCAAACATCCTCCTCTCCAATAGTAAATGTTGGGATACAGCATGCCTTACGGCAGTGCATGTTCATGTACATATTTTTTTACACAACTTAAATTCGTCTCAACCTAGAATTTAATTCCATTTTGATACTGTTACGTCAAATACTGGCAGGATCGCCATAATTTGTGACGTAAAATGGTGCCCGTTCTTTTGGGATGTGGTATGTAGTTTAATAAAATAAGAGGGGTGTTAATAAATCAGATTCCAACTTACTAAATAAAAGTATATTTTACTTTAATTACTCCCTGCTGTCAATAAATTTATTTATTCTATGGTTTTCAGTTTCTGACTTAGGAAATTCACTATCAACCATACTCTATTGCATCTTACTAATAAAATTTTACAAACTGTCATACACTAACCTCATAATATCTAACATTCTAAATTCTAATATCACGAAATAAAACAATGAATTGTCTCTTTACTATTCAAATTACAATTTCTAACGGGACCTTAGTATGGACACGGTATATTTCTAAAAAATGCACGTGCAGTCTTGTTTACACAAAAATCGGACATGTGTTAACATTTTCGGTGTTTATGATCTACATAGACGTTAAGTAAGCCAGTTTTTAAACATTATAAACTACATATAAGTTGAATGAACATTTTTCCCACTTAATTAACCTTACAACTTATCTGTCTTGCCACGGGTTCCTTGACCATCATTGACATTACCAATTACATAACTCCAGGGTATGGGTTAACTACTAACAATCAATGGGATTCCAGACTTTCATAGCCCAAAGGAATTATATTTGAGCATATAATACTCAAAATTCCTTAATCAAAGTTTTCACCAATAAACCAGACTTTGATTCAAGCCATAAAATTACAGGATAATTAACGAAACTACCTCAGAAGAAGAAAACACGTACATGGCTTTTTTTCCTTTATTCAGTTGAAAAACGAGGTTGTAAAGAATGTTTTCTAACAGTAATTATTGCCAGCAGTAATTTTGATATTTAATTTATTCTTTAAACAAAAGACAATATATCGACCACAACAATTCATGAGAGAATAAATCTAAACGCTGTTTAAAAGCGTTGGAATTTCAAGGTTTTCTTATCTTATGATAACACTGGCAGATAAAAATACGAGGAATAAAATAAGATAAATTCAAAGGAGGCTACAGGGAACGACACTATACAGTGGCATTGGTTTGTTATCAAAAGATAAAACATTAAGTGAACAATGGATTTTCAACTACTGAAGATATGACTGCTACTACTACTACTGCTACTGCTTTTGTGTTAGGTGTTGTTGTTTATGTGTCCAGTGTTTCAGATGGAGTGTGATGAAGTTATATTTGATATCCTTTTTATGCCTAGTTTGAGATACTTATATACGGTGTGATGAAACAGTAACAATACGTAACAAAATCTTTACAGCTGGAATATGTATACCAGACTTCATAAAATTAACATTGTTAGTTTTAGAATTTTTTGGGGTTTAAGGTCGAGAGTTTTTTTCCTCAAAATTCGCTAACATAACACACTTGCTGCTTCCAAACTTTTTGTAGCAATTAACAAGATCGCCTGTTATATCAAAAACTATCTTTACCAATTCATATTCAAAATTTCATTGGAATTTAAGAGTAAGTAAACTACTTTCGAAAATTACAATGAAGGAAAAATTTATTTCCACATCACCGCCAACTATAATTGCTCCCAAATTATTTATTTTGAAGGCTTAAATAAAGCAATTTTCAGGACCGCTTTCTATGTTTTTTACGTTTCATAAAAAAAATCGTTATCATTGTCGAGATATGGGGCCTCTAATTTTACCTGAATCGCCCTATATGGAAGACCGAGTTTGTACTCTGTGGTTGGAAACTAAAACAAAAAGCAGAATCACCCCAAAAACCACAAAATAACCAAAATGTCTCTTCAAATTATCAAGTTTATAAACAACTCTGAAGTCATTATCTTTAAATATTTTCTCTAACCCTTTTGTAAGAGAAGGATAGAAAGTAAGTACAGCGAACTTTTTGTGTAGCCCATCGGATTCAGGCTTGAATGCCGTAATGTTACTTCTCGACATTTTTCACCTATGGCTTGCTTTCCACCACGGTTGCTTTCAACATCGACACAACAACCGATTCGGCGTAGCCATTGACAGACCAATAGTAACCCGGTATTACGTCATCTGGTATTGCACCATCCGGTGTGAAGCATCCGGTATTGCATCATGCGGTATTGCATCATCAGGTATTTTTAATATCCGGTATTGCATCCCCGGATTGCATCATCTGGTATTTCATCACCGGTATTGCATCACCGGTATTAAATCATTTGTAGTGTACTTAGATTGTACAGTTAGTTTAACGACAGCTACTGAAGACAAGTTCGCGGTCGAAATACATATCTAGCGCATAACGCTTCGTTTAATTTTGTGATTTTGGGGTGATTCTGCTTTTTGTTTCGCCCTGTATAGTTTTCATAAAGAAGTTTAGGTATTGCACTCACAGTATATAACAAGTGCAAATGAAATAACAGAGAACGCATAATCTGATTTCTATCACATGCTGCTTTAATTGACCGTTGTTGAAAGTACCGACAGCTACTAAGTAAACGATATTCACTTGACCTTCCCTGAAGAGTCTAGAATGTTTTTGTTGACGCTGGTCATGATCGGACGAAAAGCATTCATCGAGAAGTACTATGCACGTCATGTAATAATCAGTATCTCAAAATCGTTAAATAATGTATAACATGTAATTAAAATACAAATAAAAATCAAGATTTGCTCTAGATGTGTTTTATTATCATCACTGGACCCCATTGTTACTGCAAAAATGTAAACATTTAATAGCAGCGAATAACTATTAATGAGCTCTCAGAAGAAATCATTCAATTACGTCAAGAAAAACTTGTAGTAATAACAAATGCATGAGAGTGTATGCAACTATAAAGGCAACAACATTATATATATATATATATATATATATATATATATATATATATATATATATATATATATATATATATATATATACAGGCTGTTTCACAGGTAACCGGACGGTCTCTTACGTTTAAACGGCACCCTTTTAAAACATTTTTTGAAGTAACATGTAGGTCAATAGTAGCTACATTTCAAAAACATTTTTAGTATACAGGTGTTCCAAAAAAGGGTGGCACATCAAAGTTATGTTTTTTCGTATGGAGCGGCCTATAATTGACCGCAATTTTGAATTCTACGCAAAAAATAAGATCCACTTCTATAAGGGTTCCCTATACCTATCTATTACGGTTTTTGAGATATTTTGATTTTTGTATATTTGTGAAGGTTTCAAAAAAATATATTTACGTACAACAAAAAATGTTGTAACCTGAAATATTAGGATCATCCTCCATCACCTAATGCACTTGACAGTTTTGAATAGTTTACATGGTGCTCAAATTATCCTGGTGTTTTTAACCTGAAATATTAAGAACATTGCTCTATCACCTAATGCACTTGGCAGTTATGAATAGTTTACAGGGTGCTAAAATTATCCTGGTAATTTATGGGTACATTTAACTCCAATTATCTTGGTTATTTTAAATACAACACCCTGTATTTTATCTATTCACCATGTTGCCATTTTTATTATCTTTAAAACTACTAGAGCATTGCATATCCCCAAATACTAAGATTTCGATGTGTAGTAAAATTTTCCCAAACTTGTCCTAATTTTCTCTACAATCAATGTTTAAGTGTGCCATTGCAGGACAAATTGTTTTGAGATCATTTGAAAATTCTTATCTACTTATTTGCAAACTTTAATTTTTTCAAGATGCACTATACCCTAATGCATTTCACTTAAACCCCTTCCTCCTTAGACGACGAACAGAGTTTTTAACTGACGCTTCTTCACACCATTCTATAGTCGAATCGCAGCAACCGCCCTGCATATAGACATGCGCGACATGAAAGATTTATTTCCTAATTCTAATCTCGCCCAAACGTCCAGAGTGTTTAACTGACGATTCTTCGCACCATTCTACAGTCAAATCGCAGTAAGCAACAGCAACCCTCCAAAAATAAACACGCTTATAATCTTACGCTAAAAACTATACAATACGTTGAGTGAAAAACGGGATCGTCTGTGTCTAGAATCCGTTAATCAAATCTCCCACCTAGTCAGCTGCCCGAACCGCGCGTCCCGACCGAGTAAGCTCGCCTATCTCGCTGGATCGGCTCTAGCGAGAGAAGACCAGAACGACGCAACTGGTTCTCTGCTGCATCTACTGCTGTCCGCCGTATTTATGGAGCGGGTCTGTCTGACCCTTGTCTCGCACCGTCGCAATTCACCGTACGATGCGCAAACAAACGACTCGATCGTGTCTCGCAATTTATAAAAAATTTAATACCAAATAAATTTTGATGCGGTTTTATTTAACGCGAATTTCATAAATTAAATAAACATATTAGAAAATCCAGTTTTATATTAAATAGCTTTTGATGCTATTTTCTTTAAAGCGAGTCAAATAAATTAAATAGACCAACTAAAAACGCCTGCTTCATTACAAATTTGAAAATTAAACTACACCGCAGTGACAGTAGCATTCTAGACCTATGAAACATCTAACTCTTATAATAGCACACTTAAACATTGATTGTAGAGAAAATTTGAACAAGTTTGGCAAAATTTGACTTCACATCAAAATCTTAGTGTTTAGGTATATGCAATGATATAGTAGTTTTAAAGAGAATAAAAATAGCAACATGATGAATAGACAATATACAGGGTGCTGTATTTAAAATAACCAAGATAATTGGAGTTAAATGTGCCCACAAAATACCAGGATAATTTGAGCATCCTGTAAACTACGCAAAACTGTCAAATGCATTAGGTGATAGAGCAATGATCCTAATATTTCAGGTTACAAAAGAATTTTTCTACAACATTTTTTGTTGTGCGTAAATATAATTTTTTCAAACCTTCATGAATATCGAAAAATCAAAATATCTCAAAACTATAATAGATAGGTATAAGGAACCCTTATAGAAGTGGATCTTATTTTTTGCGTAGAATTCAAAATTTCCGTCAAATATAGGCTGTTCCGTAAAAAAACATAACTTTGACGTTCCACCCTTTTTGGAACACCTGTATACTAAAAAATGTTTTTGAAATGTAGCTACTATTGACCTACATGTTACTTCAAAAAATATTTTAAAAGTGTGCCGTTTACACGTAAGAGACCGTACGGTCACCTGTGAAACAGCCTATATATATATATATATATATATATATATATATATATATATATATATATATATATATATATATATATATATATATATATATATATATATATGTATATATATATATATATATATATATATATATATATATATATATATATATATATATATCATTTAGAGGCCGCGGAAAGGTGTTATGAGAAAAAAAAAAATTAAGGATGTGTAAAACTTTAGCAGTTTTAATTAACGTGTGGTTCAACGACATATAAGAAGGTAAACAAAACTGCGGCGGTTAATGTCAATGTAAATAGCTACAAAATAAAATGTAACATAAAACTACACACAAGGTTTTAGACGAGAAAACATTATTATCGTTTGGGTTTATACGAGGGTATGTTGGTATCTAGTTAGCCTCGATTGTTTCCATGGACAAATAAAACAATAACATATTATAAATGTCAGTTTAAAATTTCACATCTAAAAGTCGGAGCATAGTTATGCAACACAGTCAAATAGTGCTACAAATTGGATCATAACTCCACATAGCTGTGATAATCTACTCTCCTCAGAAAGACATTCATGAAATTGATTTAGGGTCTATGACTTCAGTACAAATGACAAAGATAAGCACCGCTTCGTTCTTGCTTGGTGAAACCGTTCCATAATAAATACAGGTCTAGGGACTTCTTCTCTGGCTTCACAAATGTTGGTTTGGTCTCTATGACCGGTGTCACTGCTTGACATCTTCATCAGACAGGAGGTGATAAATTAAAAACCTAAATTACATGCACAGTATGAAATAAAAAATATAGCAAGTGCGTTATGAAAAATGTTTTAATAGCGAATATATCCTTTTTTAATTAAAGCAGATATCAATTTGGTTACCAATATAACCTATACAGTAGAAACAATGCATCATATTTCATCAAAATAACTTTATTGTTCGAAAAAGTACAAAAACTGGTCCGATTTTCCTGGCCAAGCTATTTACCCACCTGCCAAGATAGAGTTTTGCATTAAAATTTGCAAACAAAAAGAAACTGAACAAAAAATCAAAACTGATCCCTACATGTATCATGGTATGCGGTATAAATGTTAATATTTCTAACACTAGAGTCTGCATAAAAAACTTAAAGCAGAGGGCATCCCTTCACTTCTGAAACACATAGCACAAGCTGCTCTGTTTTAAAAAAATTGAGTTATGGCACTTTTAATTTTTTTCAAATTCAGTCGCTATTTGAGAGCGCCCTGCATCCGGAATCTCGATTTTTTCGACAATCTAACGAAAACCTCCATGCGCCATTTTCATGGGACTCCGCTATCTACTGGTAAAAACGGCTATATATTTAATTAGAAAGAAGAAAAGGAAAAAGGCTCCATATCATAGTTTTGGTAATATATATTTTATAAGGTGTAGCTCTAGACACCCTATAATTAACGTATACAATTTTTTCTCATATCTTGTATAATAACAGCAATATTGAGCTTTACCTTAAAAATGCGTCACCCTGTGGATATGTAATAAAATAAAAATAGAAACCAACACCGGTTATGGTTCCTAAGGGGTCTAGTTAGTGCTCATTTGAAGAAATCTTTTTAAAATTAAAAAGTCGCAGTCTCCTCTTAGCAAAATTTTTCTATGAAAATTCGCTAAAAATTATAGACAATTAAACCATAAACTCTTATAACCAAAACGACTGCCAAAGCATCAGAGAAAGCGTCTATTTGAGATGAATTTTCTGTAAACATTTTAATAAAATGAAGGGCAATTATGGTTGAAGCTGAAACTTGAGGCATTTGTTAAACACACTTCTTGTGACATTTTGTCTACATAAATCGTATTCGTTTCAGGTTCTTAGCCTAAAAGTTGGCAATTTTGACATTTCAAATCGCGACTTTGATGTTTTAAGAGGAAAATTATAAAATTTTCAAAGTAATTTTTCTGACATTTCTTGACCTTTTGCGCCAAGAAACTTAACCCTTGTCTGTAATATACAATATGTTTTGTTATCTACATAAAATATTTTGTTTTGTGCGTTTAACTGGTCATCCGTGGCACCCAAGATTATTTTCTTTAAATGCCTATAACTTTTTTTCCTTCAACTTACAGCTCAAAATTTTTGGTACATGGTTTTAGTTTTGGCGACATAAACACGTGTACCAGATTTGGTTGCTCTAACGTTGATATTTCCGGAAATATAAAAATTTTCCGAAAGAAAACACAACATTTTCCGGGAAAAACTGGGCCGATTTTCCTGACTAACATACTTCACGCCATTTGTAAAAGGAAGGTACAAACCAAATTTGATTCAAATCGGCCCATTATTTTCGAGTTGTCGATATATATAAACATATAAAAATAAACATTTTAACTGACCTTGGATATGGGTTCTAGGAGGCCTAATTCGGCATCATTTAAAGAAATGTTTTCAAAATTCAAAAGTCGCGATCTTCTCATTAGTGAATTTTTAAAAGAAAATTCACTAAAATGACTGATGAGGTCTTCAAAATGTCTCCGGATGTGTGTCATATTTAACATGACAATATAATCGAACTACAACAATAAAATAACAGCAATAAATCACTCTATACAACGAAAATATCGCCAGGCATCAATCTATTATCACTTTTTGATATAGGTGAACGTATTTTGCTTGAAGTATCTAATAAGAGCGAAGGGGAAAGGGGGGGAATCATCTATTAGATCAGTCTGATCATTTAAAACAACGTAGCCATTGTCGTGTGCTTTTTTACCTCTAAAGCTCTAAAAAATCTCGGGACGCAGCAAGTGCGTTATGGTAGTGAATTTTCATAAAACTATTTTTTAATAGCAATAATGTGTTTTTTTTTTTAAGAAAGCAGGCATCAAATTTGGTTACCAGTATAATCTATATAGAAAAACAATGTGCCATGTTTCATCAAAATAACTTTATTGTTTGAAAATGTAGAAAAATTTCCGAAAGTAAACTTAAAGTGTTCCCGAAAAAACTCGTTTTTTGGTCAACCTTATAGGTTAATAGCAAATTGAGCTATTCAAATATTAAGCATTTGATCAAAATTCGCTACCATAACGCACTTACTGCGTCCAGAATTTTTGTTCTTACAAACAAGCATTATATTTCGATGGAAAATGCAAAAATGCAATAACATAAGGCGTGTTTGATTAAAAAAAATAATTTGTATCACCAACGACTTATGGGCCAGCCTGTGATTGTAGAAATAATTTTTTAAGATGTAGTTTAAGACACCCTATAATTAATATATATACATTTTTTTTCATATCTGGTATAATAACAGATATATTGAGCTTTATTGATTTTTTTTACGAAAGTTCTACAAAAATTATATACTATTAACGATAAACTCTATAGTTAGGACTACTGCCAAGCGTCAGAGAAAGGGTCTATTTGAAATAAATTTTCTGGAAACATTTTATTAAAATGAAGGACAATGACGGTTGAAACTAAGACTTCAGGGTTTGTAAAACATTCTTCTGGAGACATTTTATTTCCATAGCCCGTATTAGATTCAAGTTCTTTTCCTAAATGTTGCCAATTTTGACGTTTAAATCGCAACTTTGACGTTTTGTGAAAAACCCCAATTTATTTTTGTTTAAATGCCTATAACTTTTTTGTCTTTTGACCTACAGAGCTAAATTTTGGTAGGTAACTTGCCTATAATCATATAAACCCGCGTATAAAATTTGGTTGCCCTTACTTTGTTAATTTTTGAGATATAAATTTTTTTAGAAAGAAAATACAAAATTTTCCGGGAAAACCTCGTCGGATTTTCCTGGATAACAAACATATCCAAGCTACTTGCAAAAGGAAGGTACTCACCAATTTTGACATTTAAAATCGCGATTTTGACGTTTTGAGGAGAACCCAAATTTATTTTTCTTTGAATGCCTGTAACTTTTTTGTCATTTAACCTACGGAGCTAAATTTTGGTAGGTAACTTTCCTCTAATGATATAAACCCACATATTGGTTGCCCTTACTTTGGTAATTGTGGAGATATAAATTTTTTTCGATTTTTTTCGAAATAAAACACAAAATTTTCCAGGAAAACCACGGCGGGTTTTCCTGGCTAACGAACTTATCCAAGCGACTTGCGAAAGGAAGGTATGTGCCAAATTTTATCAAAATCGGTCCATTATTTTTTAAGTTATAGGTGTGACACATAAATATATATATATATATATATATATATATATATATATATATATATATATATATATATATATATATATATATATATATATAAACATATAAAGTCTGAAACTGACCTCGGATTTGGGTTCCGGGGGTCCTAAATAGCGCTCATTTGAAGAAATTTTTTCAAAATTCGAAAGTCGAGATCTCCTCATTAGTGACTTTTTTTTAAAGAAAATTCACTAAAAGTCAAGTTTGCGCTTGTCATTACAAAAATGTTATTGCTTTATGCAGTTATTTACTGCGAGTCTATGTTGAGTATCAAAAACATGTTTTTAAATGTAGGTTTGTCAGTGTGGTTATTTCTAAGTGTAGAAATATGTTCTTTGTATTTGGTTTTAGAATTTCTAGAAGTTTGACCGATATTAAGTTATTTTATTGTCGTAATTGTTGTTAAAGTTATTATTGTTATAGTTTGATTCTATGTTCATGTTAAATATTGACACACATAACGTAGATATTTTGAAGACGTCATCTGTCATTTTTACTTTATTTTTAAAGAATTTTTTGATGAAAACATCATTACGTAGCAGCGGATTTTTATTTGTAGTTGTCATGAATACGTATAGATTATATCAATTTTCTCCTGTCTAGTGATGCCGTCAAGCAGCGAAACTGGTAACTGGGTTGGCAATGAGCGATTAGAAACATGGCAACAATGCACACGTTTTCGCGTGACCTTGACGTGTGTTTACTTTACAGGCAAACTGAGGGAGTTAAACTGTAGGATTACCCAATTTTCACTTCCAAGGTCTAGCGTTGTTATTTTTCAGTATGCCCCATTAATTGTTAAATAATTTTGAAAAAGTAACGGGTTTGTGGAGAGATGAGAACTCGGTAATTCCACACAGCAGGACGACCTTCTACCGCTGTATAGTTAAAATGTACGTCCGATTAGAAACTTAAAGGAACTACTTTCTAAACATAACGGTTTCCACAGAAAACAATTTACTTCTTATTTCGTGCAACCAAAACCATAAACACTTCATATCTTTTTTTGCTAATTCACTAACTAGTATTGTATGTCACAGACAATATAAGAACAAGTACACTGGAGCAATAATAACAAAACAAGATGATAAAGACCACGACGCTATCTTTCATCAAAAATCAGCTGAAGAATTTCAAGGCATTTCCGAACAAGTTCATTTACACAAGCGGCCGCGAATAATACGGTGACGTTGCTGTAAGTTAAACAATTGAACCTATAAAGTATAAACATAAACCATATATTATAATAGTACTACTATTTACACGCGAATTATAAGTTATTATTATCAATCTTATCTTACTATAAATGTTATGTGCATCAAAGCAGAAATGAACGTTAACGTCGCCATCATCAAAAACTTAAAGCAAACAGGACCGGAGTTATAATTTTCAAGCTCCTTTTAAATACACCAAGATTGTTAGGTTGACAACAAAGCATTTATTAAAACATATAGGTACTCAGGAGCCAACGTGGCTCAGTTTGCAAACCCGCTAACGGCCCATTGTCAACTTAGACCCTCTTGTCCCCGGATCAGGTCCAGGCAGGTTAAAATAAATTTGTTGTGTTCGGAAACGAACTAAAAATATCGTACCATCCCATACTGTCCAATCATCCATCCCGCTAATGGTCTAAGTAGTTTGTGAAAACAGTTTTTTGAAAAGCGTTCGTAAGCTAAACTGCAAACCGAAAATTCGCTACTAAAACGCACTTACTGCGTCCAGTTTTTTTTCTTACAAACGCAACATATTTCGATAAAAAATGCAAGACTGCATTAACGAATTTGTTCTACAAAAATTAGAAAAAAAATTATACACTCCTGGTCCCGTAACTTCCTTGGGGAGTGTGAACAAGAAATTTTTCTTGGGTATTGTGGATCCGGGGGGGGGGGGCTAGGCAGGTTTCTGAAAACAGTTTTGAAAAACGTTCGGGAACTAATCTGCAAATTTACCGAAAATTCGCTACCAAAACGCACTTACTGCGTCCAGATTTTTCTCTTATAAACGCATCATATTTCGATAACAAATGCAAAAATGCATTAACAAATTTGTTCTACGAAAATGAGCTAAAAAAATTATATACCGTTAAACCATAAACTTCACTAAACCTACAAATAAATATCCAAAAAAGCATCAACTTAACTAAACTGACAGAGATAAAACTGAAACTAAACCCGGATATGGATTCTAGGGGGCCTAGTTTGCACTCATTTGAACAAATCTTTTTAAAATCCGAAAGCCGCGGTCTCCTCATTAACGAATTTTTTCTACGAAAATTAGCTAAAAATTATAGATCGCTCAACGGTAAACTTCACTAAAACTACTGCCAAAGCATCAGAGAAAGGGTCTATTTGAAATGAATATTCTGTAAATATTTTAGTAAAATGAAGGGCAATGACTGTTGAATCTGAAACTTAAGGGTTTGCAGATCACTCTTCTTGTAACATTTTCTTTTCACAATCGTTATTTGTTTCACATTCTTTGCCTAAACATTGCCAATTTTGACGTTTAAAATTGCGAGTTTGACGTTTTGAGGAAAACTCCAAAATTTGTTTCTTTAACTGCCCATAACTTCCTTGTCTTTGAAGCTAGGGACCCAAATTTTGGTACAATTCACTATTTATAATACAAACACGCATACCAAATTTGGTTGCCCTTACTTTGTTATTTACGGAGATATGAATTTTTTAGAAAGAAAACACAAAATTTTCCGGGAAAACCTGGTCCGTTTTTCCTGCCTAACGAACTTAACGAAGCCACTTGCAAAAGGAAGGTACTCACCGGATTTGAACAAGATCGGTCCATAATTTTTTGAGTTATCGGTTGGATATATATATATATATATATATATATATATATATATATATATATATATATATATATATATATATATATATATATATATATATATATATAAACACAGATCTTCTCATTAGCGAATTAAAAAAAAAATCGCTAAAAACGTATACTCAAAAGTTAGCCATGGCCGCAAGTCAGTAAGGCATCCCCCATTCCATGAATATATTATTAAACAGGGATACCGATCAATACCCGTGTTCGGAATGAAGACGAAAGTTTTTCACATTTTTTTAATTTTTCTCTCTGCTATTTCGCGCTTTTAGTTCGACAATCAGCGTGAATCATGTCGGGGAACTTTTCAGCGATTTCCTCGGTAACCACGTCTGGCGAACGGCCTGCCCGCTCCTCATCAAAAACAGATGTACGACCACGTTTAAATTCGTTGATCCAATATCTCACGGTGGTCATAGATGGTGAAGGGTCCCCATAGACAGCATCAAGCTTCCCTTTTATTTCTTCGCATGTTTTTCCATCCAAAACGCCAACTTTCTTCAAATACGGGTACTTATTGATCGACCCTCGTATAGCATAATGTATCTGGGTGTACCCTGCGTACGAGAAATGTGGTAGTAATATAATGAATCAAATAGGTTGGTGAGGCAGAGGCAGGCAAGTTAGTTCGATACCTAGTTGTCGTAAATTTCGGAGGTAAAAATACATAATGTTGCTTATACATCCAAATGTCAAATGTAATTTCTGAACGTCACAACGTCTGGGTTAGACATATTTCCAAGGTAAAAAAGAACAGAACAAGACTATGCTCCAGACTGAAAATTCAGTCTGGAGCATAGCCTTGTTCTGTTCTTTTTTACCTTGGAAATACAAATGTCAGATGACTTACCATTGTCCGTCTTTGTCTAGGCGGCATAAATGATAACATATTAGACGGTTATCGAATTACTTGTCTGATTGGGTATCAGTGCCCCATTCACAAATAATTCCTGATGCAGCGTTGTGTGATTTGAAACAGTTTAAATAATAAGAAACTCCCAAAATCACGGCAGAGAAACTCACACCGCCTTTGTATCAATTAACAAACAAGTACATAATCATGAAGCTAAAAACGTCTTTGATCAATGAATAAGAGACAGTCATCTCCATGTACTAACAATCTCCGATGTTCCTGGTCTATGACAAAACTCGTAGATCGAAATTTTACCACCAAATCTTTTCTTCCACGACTCTGAATGATGAAATAACCTTCGCATAATTAAAATATAAAACTTATTTAATTGTCCTTGGCTTTGTTTCTAATTCCACGTTGCATCTACGGAGAAAGAGACAATCAATTATACCAGCTGTGCAGTCAAAAATGAGAAAAATATTTTTCAGATACCTTTAAAAATCTAGACACCAAAAAGGTATTAGGACCGGACGAAATTCCGTAATAGGTCTCAAAATATGTGCCCCTGGATCGACTCTAATTTTATGTCGCCTCTTTTCGATATCCGATCGGATTGCACTCATCCTTTCTGAATATAAACTAGAGGTCAGCTCGTCCGAAGTGGGCAACTATCGACCATTTTTAATTTTAGTGAATTTCATTTGAAAAAGATCACCTATGGAGACCTCTGAATTTTTGGAAATCATTTTTAAATGAGCGCGAATCAGAGCCTCTAGGACCCATATCCGATGTAAATTTCAAACCTCTTTGTTAACTCAAAAAGTTATGGTCGGATTTAGGTGAAATTCGGTTGGATCTTCCTTTTATTAGCCAGTCCAATCGGACGTTTTTGCAAGGAAAATACGAGTTACCCTTCGGACAATTCCTGTTTCTCCAAAAATAACAAAGTTATTCTAATGAAATTTGGTACAAACGTTGATTCTATAGAGGCTATCGTAGGTACCAAAGTTACGTTTCCAGCTTAATGAAAAGTTGAGTTACAGGCAGTTAAAAAACGCCTTTAGGAGGCCAGAAGAGGACAGAATAGTAAAGTTTTTGTGTGATAAACACGATTCTTGTAATTTTATAGACAAAAGAAAAACTACTTTGGGTTAAAGGGTCGAAAAGTATCAAAACATTAAAATTTGGTTTTTTACTAAACAAGGGGCGAAATTCTAAGGCGTAATATAGTTTAAAGACTGAATACATAGTAAAATTACTTGGAAAGTTATTTTTACAAATGTCAGATCTAATTTTTAAGTGGCAATTTAACAACATCTAATATAACTGGTAAATTGAAACAATAAAAGTTTTCGGATTGATTTCCCGAATTTATATCAGTAAGTACGTAGCAAAATAATTAGGGTAAAAAATCGTTAGACGCTACTAAACAGAAATTAAAAAAAATCAGTCAAGGCCATACGACCTTTTGTCCACCACCACCACACCAGTAAGTACATATTAAAACTGATTTTTAAAGAGCTAATTGTTTGCAAAATACTAATTATTGTGATGATTTGAGTCAAAAGTTTTGTTTAGAAGCTTTTATTTGTCTCTCGATAATGTCCTGAATAATGTCTAACTTTTAGTTTGCATTTTTAGCAAAATTTTCAAAGAATAAACTATAAGCATGTAAAATTATTTGCATATAATTGTGAGAAATGACAAACACATGGTAATTTTAATTTTTAAAATAGTAAGGTATAATCATAGAGCGCAATGAAAGTATATATCTAAAATGCATTACACTAGATCAGCGATTCTCAAACTGTGGGGCGCGACCCCTAGAGGGGGCGTAATAAAACAAAATGGGGGCGCGAGCCTTTTGAGGCAAATATATTCTTAAAAAAAATATTTAATTTACTGAAAGAAAAGCAATAGAATACACGTATATAAGATTGTATCGGTGCCCACTGCACAATCTATTTCATATGTCTTTAACGTCGGTCTATTTTCGCCACTATAGCCAATCACCGACGCTAGGGGGCAGTTTCATCTCACTATCCTGGAAATTTTGCTGAGCCCCTCCTTTGTGTAAAAAGGGTAAGAGTACCCTCGGTTCAGAGGTACACGTCCATACAACTAAACCACCGACGCTCTTATATGACAATTAACTTATCAATATTAAATTAAAAACAAGATTAATAATTATTAGTGCCTCACTTGGGCCTGTCTTGCAGAGCGAGGTTTTTCAAAGAAGGTTTAATATTAAAAATTGACAACTCTAACCTCTTTTTCTATATTTATCTGAGAGATATATTTTGTTTCAAAGCAGCCACCGCAGAAGAGCCGGTTTAGCAAAGATGTTGAAAATGGTGACAGTATACGAATGCCATTGTTTTCAGTGCAGATAACTCATCATTCAACCCTGCCCAAAATTCAAAGAGTGATTTATTACTAAATTATCTTTTGATTTAACCACTTGCCGTGAAGTTTTTAAAGATTTCTTTTTCAGTAATTGAGAGACCTTCGGGAGTATTTTGAAATGGGTCCCCTAACCCACCCGTAACTTGCTATCAAATTGAAGTCAGCAAGGAAAAACTTCTTAAAATTCTTTGTCAGCATAGCTAAATGATTTTCCATGGTTAAAAAACAACTGCCACATGTTGTTCTCCAGCCTTGTAAGTTTTAACACATTTCCAAATATTTCTAGGTTTTCTGCTTTACATTTCTGCTCCATAATTCCAGTTTTCTACAAAACGCATTAACTTTATCACTCGTATCCAACATATGTGTTTACTCCTTGGAGTTGAAGATTCAATGTATTTAATTTCTCGAATATGTCGACCAAGTAGCTTAATGTCATCACCAATAAAATTTATCAAAACTTCTGGGCTTCCGGTCGGTTTTCCTCTTCTAGAAATATGGCGATTTTATCTCTTACTCCATAAAGACGTTGCCAAAAGGTGTCACGTGATAACCAGATGGTTATTTGTAAAAACATGGGTGCAGAAAATATTCTTAATTTTAGGGGTCAAATTTTTATATAATTTACTAGGGTTACCACCGTCAGTAGCACAATATTCAGACCAGGATTCATTTCTTTGGAAGCCAGAGCTTCTCTGTAGATCATGCAATGTGTCAAGGTACACTATGGATATTTTTGTTTCACAAGTACTTGTATACTTTGGAATTTTCCACACATTGTACAAGCACCATCGGTGCATATTGCGACACATATTTTTCACTCTATGTGTGCCTTGTTTAGAAAATCATTTAAGATAGCAAATTATGCAAGTGCTGTTGCTTTTAGTTATGTTGGTTTGCAGAATAGTAGTTCGTCTACTGCTGACATACCATTACAACATCGAGCATAGGCAAATAAAATTTGCATCTTTATTACTATTTATTGCCTCATCATGCTGAATTGAACAAAAAAATTGTCACGAACTCCTCGAAAAGTGGATGATGTAGATCTTCAGTTATATCACGAATCCGACAGGCAACAGTATCATTTGATAGAGGTATGGAATGCAATTGTTTGGCAAAATTCAATAGCAGCTTTCAGGAAAAGCTAACAATACTAACAGTTTGGGAAACGCTGCACTAGCTAGTGACATAATATTTACAAACAAAATATATTATATATATATATATATATATATATATATATATATATATATATATATATATATATATATATATATATATATATATATATATATATACAGGATGGTCCACTTCGCGGAAAATTTTCCGTATTAATTTTAGTTTTATCAAAAAAGTTTCAACTGAAAGTTGTTCCTATCAATTAGCTGCGTAATTCAAAAATATTTTAATTTACACAGGGTGTTCATTTTATCAGTGGCAGACCAAACTTACCTTTTTTTAAATAGAACACCCTGTATTTTATATCATTTTTGAAAAGATGGTATCGCGACAAGCAAATTGATAACCCACATGATGGGTCAAGGCCCAACCGTTACAGAGTTATTCATTTGTTTATTAAAAATATTGGTCTAGTTTGGTGCATAAATACTTAGACTCTGCACAACGTTTTGGCTGCATATTTACTGGAGTTAATTTTATACACTCCTCACTATAAGAAAATGTAACATTGTAATTCTTAATGTAGCCTGCCTATACAGAGTGTTAAATTTTGCAAAACTTAAATTTTCGCGAAAATTTCAAATAGAACGCCCTGTATATTAGAACGTTATTAGATGCGCATTTACATGGCCTTTTCAGCAATACCACATTTGATGAGTTTATTTTCAACGGTTTCAAAGATATTAAGGCTGAATTAGGGAATAAGCCATTTTTATATAAATTATAAATTTAAGTAAATACTTCACATTAATATGCAACACCCTGTATTTTATATCATTTTCAAATAGTTTACGTGATATCCTTAATTCACACTGCATAAAAAAACTAAAGTGTGTGTGATGTAAAAGAGCAAAACATTTAATGCATATATTAACAAAGTTTAAATCAACAAGAACAACACTAAATCAAAATTCACAAAATAAACAACAAAAATTCAACGCAACAAATGTTCAAGTTGGGAGCCGTCATTATCGATACAAATTTGTAATCTATGTCTTAAATTGTTTTTCACCTTCAACAATGTTGCTTCGCGTACAGCACTGAAAGCCTCTGAAATCCTTGCGCGCATGTCCTCCTTGGTTGTTGGTGGAGTCGCATACACTTTGCCTTTAATGTCACCCCACAAAACGAAATCTGTTTTGGAAAGATCAGGAGATCTTGCTGGCCAAGGGGTTGGTCCACCTCGACCTATCCATCGTTTTTTCAAAATTATGGTTTAAAAATGCTCTAACAACTGCTGTTGAATGTGGAGGCGCTCGATCGTGTTGATACCACATTTCACCCCGGAGTTGTAGAAGAATTTCTTCTAACAGCTCCGGTAGATCATTATTCAAGAAATTTAGATAAAGCTCAGCAATGAGAGTCCCATCGCAAAAATATGGTCCGATTAAATACGGACCCAAAACTCCAGCCCCCAGATTTATGAACCACCTATGCTGACGATCCACTGGCCACGAAAAATGTGGATTTACATCAGCATAATAATGCAAATTGTGCATGTTAATTTCTCCACGGTTTGAAAAATTTGCTTCATCTGTAAATATCACTTTTGCAAGAAATCCTAGTTCCTGGTTGTCCTTCTGTAGAGCCCAAATACAAAAACTCTGGACGCAGCAAGTGCGTTATGGTAGTGAATTTTCATAAAAATGTTTTTAATAGCAAATATGTTTTTTAAAGTAAGCAGGCACCAAATTTGGTTACCAGTATAATCTATATATTAGAACCAATGTACCATGTTTCATCAAAATAACTTTATTGTTTGAAAATGTACAAAAATTTCCGAAAGTAAACTTAAATTGTTCCCGAAAAAACAGGTTTTCTGGTCAACCTTATAGGTTAATAGCAAATTGATTCAAAATTTGAGGCATTTAATGAAAATTCGCTACCATAACGCACTTGCTGCGTCCCGAATTTCTTTTCTTACAAATATGTATTATATTTCGATGGAAAATACAAAAATGCAATAACATAGGGCGTGTTCGATTAAAAAAATTCACTAAAAAAAAGAAAATTTGAATCACCAACGATTTATGGGCCACCCTGTAATTGTGGAAATATTTTTTAAGATGTAGCTTAAGACACCCTACAATTAATGTATACAACTTTTTTTCGTAACTTGCTTAATAACGGATATATTGCGCTTTAATGATTTTTTACGAAAATTCGACAAAAATGATATACCATTAAACGATAAATTCTATAGCCAACACTACTGCTAAAGCATCAGAGAAAGGGTGTATTTTAAATGAATTTTCTGGGAATATTTTAGTAAAATAAAGGACAATGACGATTGAAACTAAGAGCTCAGGCTTTGTAAAACATTATTCTTGAGACATTTTCCTTCCATATATCATATTAATTTCAGGTTCATTGCCTAAATATTAACAATTTTGACGTTTAAAATCGCGACTTTGACGTTTTGAGGTTAACCCAAATTTATTTTTCTTTAAATGCCTGTAACTTTTTGCCCTTTAATCTACAGCGCTAAATGTATGTAGGTTACCTATAATGATATAAATCCGTGTACCAAATTTCGTTGCCCTTACTTTGTTAATTCCGGAGATATAATTTTTTTTCGATTTTTTTTCGAAGGAAAACACAAAATTTTCCGGGAAAACCTCGGCGGATTTTCCTGGCTAACGAACATATCCAAGCCACTCGCGAAAGGAAGGTACTCACCTAATTTTATCAAAATCGGTCCATTATTTTTTTAGTTACAAGTGTGACACATAAATATATAAACATATATATATATATATATATATATATATATATATATATATATATATATATATATATATATATATATATATATATATATATATATATAAACATATAAAGTCTGAAACTGACCTCGGATTTGGGTTCCAGGGGTCCTAAATAGCGGTCATTTGAAGAAATTTTTTCAAAATTCAAAAGTCGAGATCTCCTCATTAGTGAATTTTTTTAAAGAAAATTCACTAAAAATACAATCTTTGCTGCTTATCGCTTGCAGACAGCTCGTGAACTTTTCTAACATGGTATAAGTGATATTTGTTTTCTTTAAAACATCTTTGGACAGAAGTTTTACTGATATTTAAATTCGACGCTAATTGTCGCTGGCTGATATGTGGATTTTCAATGATTGAGGCTATAATGTTTACAGACGTATCTTCATTTAGAACAGTTCTGTTTCTTACGGGAGCCCGATACTGTACACTGCCGTATGCATCGAAACGAGCTTGCACCAATCGAAATGATTTCAACCGAGGTTGTTGTCGATTAGGGTATTTCTGCCTATAGATTTTCTTTGCTAAGGCAAAATTTCCATCACTTTCAGCAATCACGTACAGCATTAGCATAAATTATTCATAAAAAACATGCTGATATCAACAAAAAAGCGGGTAACTAAGAGAGCTACCTGTCAATAATTTAGTTAATTTGTCAAATGTCAAGTGGCGGTCTCAAAGCCGCCCTTAGATTTTGAGATAAGTTTCATAAATATTGGAAAATGATAAATTTTGTAATTAATGCTTTATATCTTTGAAACTGTTGAAAATAATGTCATCAAGCGTGGTATTTCTGAAAAGGCCATGAAAATGCGCATCTAATAACGGTCTAATATATAGGGTGTTCCATTTGACATTTTCGAGAAAATTTAAGTTTTGCGAAATTTAACACTCTGTATAGGCAGGTTACATTAAGAATTACCATGTTGGGTTTTGTTATAGTAAGGAGTGTAAAAATTAACTCCAGTGAATATGCAGCCAAAACATTGTGCAGAATCGAAGTATTTACGCACCAAACTAGACCAATATTTTTAATAAACAAATGAATAACTCTAAAACCGTTGGACCTAGACCCATCATGTAGGGTATCAATTTGCTTGTCGCGATACCATCTTTTTTTAAATGATACAGGGTGTTCTATTTAAAAAAGGTAAGTTTGGCCTGCCATGGAGAAAATGAACACCTGTGTAAATTAAAATATTTTTGAATTACGCAGATAATTGATAAGAACAACTTTCAGTTGAAACTTTTTTGATAAAACTGAGTTTAATATGGAAAACTGGGCTTTTTCCGCGAAGTGGACTACCCTATATATATATATATATATATATATATATATATATATATATATATATATATATATATATATATATATATATATATATATATATATATATATATATATATATATAGTATATCCTTTGGTGATGTCTACTGCCCGTTATCTACCTAGCTCAAGGGTGTGCTCAAGGATATCGCAAAACAAATAATTCGAAAATAACTGAAGATAAACTTAAAGCTACACTTTTCATTGATATAAGCCAACTACCAAATGATTACCTATAGCCCAATTACTGAAACAAATACTGGTTCAGATTACTTGTAATTTTATCACTAACAGATAAAAACATGCACCAACAAACAACATTATGTTGAGCGAGCAGTCACCCTTAAGGCGAGTAGAGAACGGGCGCTTCACAAATCACTAATATCGAGGTACCAAGGGTTGCGGTGCTATCGGGGCGGCAAGGCCGCGGGCGAGCCCTGAGGGAACAAAAAAAAAATATCGAGGTACATTTCTACACACTGCTCGAGCGATGGTTCAAACTATAATGTTTTAAGTTTTGTAAGTGTTGTATTTATGAACTGAAATTAAAGTAAAAAAAGCCTGGACGCAGCAAGTGCGTTATGGTAGTGAATTTTCATAGAAATGATCTGGCACAAAATATTTAATTATGACTTTTTTTTCTTGTAACATAGAAATCTAAATTTTGGTGTATAGTTTACTTTTTATATAGTAAGCCCACCTACCAAATTTGGTTATCATAGCTTTTTTATTTTTTGAGATAAAAATATTTTTCGAATGAAAACTCAAAATTTTCCCGGAAAACCTCGTCCGATTTTCCTGACTAACGAACCAAGCCATTTATAAAGGGAAGGTACGTGCCAAATTTTATCAAAATCGGCCCATTATTTTTTTAGTTATCGGTGTGATACATATATATATATATATATATATATATATATATATATATATATATATATATATATATATATATATATATATATAAAAGCTTCAGGAAAACTATCTGAGATTTTGTCAAATTGATATTGGGAGGAGGGGGGGGTCATTTCCTATTGAATATATCATTTAGGAAAAAGCTTCAGAAAAAACTATCTGCCTATATAATGACGTAGGTATCTATTAAATAGATACAGCGTGTTCTTTTATAATACATTAACGTTATGACCAGGGTTAAAATATATATTCCCTACAACAGATTACTTATATTGTGTATTAAGGAGGACTGCAACCTTATGTTTTTAAAAGGGTGAATTTAAAAATGTCGTCCATGCACGTGCGTGTATAACTTTTGGGTCACTCTATTCTTTTGTCAAAAAAATAGTTTTAAATTATTCATTTTCGCGCGTTCACAGCTTCACATAAAACAACAATAATGAATTGATGTACACACAACTTAACAACCAAACAATTATTGTCAATGACAACGGCTATGTTTCACGCTTAGGTAGATTTCATTTTAATCCGCCCTCGTAGTTTTCTGAAGGATCGCTCCTTGCATGTAGTAGTTGACGACGTTTCATGAGATAAGTAAAACGGTTTGAAATCAGAACCGTATCAAATAAAAACGTAGCCGTAATATAATTGAAAAAATTGGAATAACTAGTTCGGTAACTAACCATTCAAAAATCAGGAAGAGCACAATTTTGTGATCTCTCAGTTGCAGAAGTCTAATTAAAAATCAGGGAATATAAGAAATTTGTATTTTATTTTTAACTTTTTACAGAATTTTTTGTTTTAAAAGCTTGAATTTTGAACTTGTTTTATATGTCGTTTCTTCGTGACAAGGCAAGTTTAGCAGCGTTTGGGTGGTTTTCAAAATGATGGAAGTCCTGACTAGTCAGTCGAAACAACCAAATTAAATTATAATAAGCTAAACGCGCACTTGAAGTTAATTGGACATATGATAAAATAAAATAGAAAATAAAAAGACTTTTTTATTGATGAATTGATTCTGAACAAACATTTTTAATATGTTCTGGACTGCATTATCAAAACCATAGAAATTATCAAAAAAGAAAGAGGAAAGAAAAACAATGTGGATAGAGTACGAAAATACGACCAATGAATAAATAAACAATAAATTACCATTCATATAAAGTCCGAGTGCGATTATGTAGGAGACGATGGCCTGGCAAAAGGATTTAGTCACGTAGGCCACGATTGACCTTCACAAACATCCAAACCAGAGATATCAGGTTCTCCTCGCGATCGAACAATTGTTCTGCGCGACAATCTATATTAAATTATAATGTATGTGCCAGTTCCGAAACTTATAATACAGATGAAATAAAAGTTCGGACGCAACAAGCGCGATATGCTAGCGATTTTCTATTGAATTCTTCAAATTTAAGTAACTTAATTTACCAGTATCTTAGTTAATTTTGGCACATATAGTTATTGAACTATATGAAAAACTTATTGAAATATCAAGTGATAACCAATCGGACCTGTTAAAAAGATTGAAAATGAAAGATTTTCCAAAAAAAAAAAAAGTTGCACTTCCGAAAATAACAAAGTTATTTTGATGAAATTTGCTGCATATGTTGCACTGATAGAGCAATCTCTATTGATATTTCAATAAGTTTTTCTTTTATGTTTGTTGGAATTTAAGGATGTTGAAAAGATTTGTCCCAAAAGGATTCAGTATCGATTCGTAATAGTCATATAACTGGTTTGAATTTCCTTTGGAAAATATTTACAATGCTGTTGTTTTAAATTGCGCAAAAAACTTGCTCCGAAGTTACCATATTGTAGGTACTTAGCTACATTTTCCATGAGTTCTTAAAGCACTGAAATGAATCAAAATGCTTTTTCTTGATTGAAGTTTGCCCATAGTAAAGCTTTTTTTATAAATCCATTAATTATGTCCGTGGTATATTATATTAACGTTGCGGCCTTGTAGACTAATATTCAAGATATTTAGGCACTAAATGAAGATTGGAACCTGTGATGAGCACTGATAAGCACACTTGGAGAACCCAAATCACCAAAACACATTTTTAAAAACCTGACGATCGTTTCACTAACCAATTTAGCGTCATCAGGGGATGAATAATTCTAAATATATTCACAACTCTATATTCTTCTGCAGGTAGTCGGTCAATAGCGATTTAGAAAGGTTAACGACAAAAATTAGCAATATATAAATATATATATATATATATATATATATATATATATATATATATATATATATATATATATATATATATATATATATATACTTTCGAAGGCGTTTAGCTGTCCTGGTTGTCTCACATTTTTATTAATTTTAGATTCTCCCTATTAACGTTATGTAATCCCAAATATGTCGAGCAACGGAAGATGTATCTATAGTAACGTATGGTAATTGTGCTAAATGTTCTTTGAATCTAATTTCAATAGATCTTTTTGTTTGTCGGGCGTATTTAAGATGGCAATCTTTACAAGTTTTTTCGGCTTTCTATCTTCTAAAAGTCGTTGATTCTGCTATCATTTTCTCTGTTTTCACTTTGTTAATTAATTTATCCACGGGGCAAGCAGTATATCCGTTACATTCGGGCACGTTCTTAATATACTTTAATTCTTTGGTATCTCTATTTTTACTTAAAGGAAAATTAATTAACCTGTTTACTAAAAAACTCAAACTGGCCATTTTTTTGTGCGTACGAGAGTCATTCGGAATGTAACTTAGAGTGGTGGTTTCCTTTCTATGGACATCGAATTCTAAAGTGTCTTTATTTTAAATAACTCTAAAACGGGTAATTTATTATTAATTTCTAATTCGCAGGTAATTTGGCAATGAAATATTCTATTCTGCAAATGTTTGTGTGCCATATTTGGGATATTAATCATCACGTTAATGAGGAGAATCTAAAATTAATAAAAAATGTTGACAACCAAGACAACTAAACGCCTTCGAAAAAATATATATATTGCTCAATACAGTAATAATAAAAAGTGTATGGATCTCGCTCCGCTGCCTATGGGCAGTCTCCTGATGCATTACTTTACAAAAAATACCGGCAGAAGCACGTCCGATAGATAATAAAAGAATTCAGATATTTCCGCCAAACGATATATATATATATATATATATATATATATATATATATATATATATATATATATATATATATATATATATATATATATATATATATATATAAATTTTTGTGTCGTTAAACCTCCCTAAATCCTTAGTGGCCGACTACCCGCAGAAAAATATAAATAGAGTTGTGTACATAATATATTTAGAATTATTCATCCTCTGATGACGCTAACTTGGTTAGTGAAACGATCGTCAAGCTTTTTAAAAAGTGTTGTGATTATTTGGTTTCTCCAAGTGTGCTTATTAGATTTTTAGGCATTCGAAAGTATTAACAAGAAAAGCCTACGAGGCCAAAGAGGACTGGGAAAAAGGCTTTCATATTCTGATTTCTCATATTGTAGATACATCAAAAGTTCTGCTTAGAACTGAAAAATTATTTTCAAAAGGTTACATCTCGAAAGCCACCTTACTTCTGTGTGGTAAAGAAGATTTACATACATCTATAGGCCGAATAGCTCAGCTTGCGAGGTGAGTAAATAATTGGACTAGGAGGTCGCGGGTTCGAGTTCCGTATTCAGACAGTCGGCTTTTTTCACGTGAATGTGGAAAGGTCGGCTTCTGATGAGTGATGGGTGGTGTCATTTGTCTGTATGTGTATGTAAGCTCCCCCTGCACAAGTCTTGAGACTTCTGGGTGCGGAGTGTTTTATTATTATTATATAAAGCACCTAGGTCTTCAGACAACTTTTCTAAAAAGAGGAATCTCTAATGCTTTACCTTTAATATAATTTACAACCTTAATGATACCTTTCATAACAATCCATTTCGGAAAGTAAAGACCTTGAGGGAAGAGTTTCTCGGTGTAAAAAACAGTGTAGCCATTTAGCATTTCGCACTACTTCTTGTAATCCGACAATAAGACCAGATCGAGATCCTGTCATAGCCTTGACACCATCGATTCATATAGCAACGCATTTCGTCCAGTCCATACCGTATTTAGATGTGCATTGTATGAAACTATTATATACTTCTTTCCAGCAGTGTTGGTCTCTAAGGGGGTACAAAATTAAATGTCTTCTGTGGCATCATTGCTCGTGTTGCATCTCACGAATTCTATAAACTGAGCACAGTTAGACATATCTGTAGAGAGAGGTGCGTGTGTTTCTCGATCTTTTCAATAATTACTGCTCGAATATCGCCTGCCATGCCACTTATTCTTCTTTGGCTAGTATTATTGGAGATGGGTATTTCTTTTCAGTTTGCAGCTTCCTTTTCACCGACCCACATTTCCACCAACTCAACAGCTGCTGATAAAATAAATCTTCAGCAATTGTATGTGGCTTACTGGTTCCAATTCGACATGCAATTCGATAGCTAGTAATGTTTTTTATTAGTAGTTGTTGATTATGTAAAAGTGACTTGCTGCTTGTGGAGGGAGCTTAGTTTCCTTTCAAAAAATCCTACAGGTTTGTCTTGTTTTTCTGTATGTTTGCTATTTAAATGTTGAAGTAGCTTTGATGGCTTCATACTTTCTTTTGATAAGACTTCACAAACCATCCATTGTGGTTTAATGAAAATAACGGAAAATCCATATTTGAGGGATTCATCACCATACAATCTGTTTTTTTTATTCTTGTTATTTTGGAACGTAGATCGTTCCAACGATTTTCTTTAAAAATTTGTTCATATCTAGCAAATTAATAAAAAAAAAGGGCGAATATAACACGCATAAATTATCCTTAAGTATCTAATGACCTGTTACCAAGAGACATATGTCTAAGGACATAGGCGTACACTTGCAAAGGGCGCGCCACACATACACAAATGCACAGACATCCTTAAAAAATTAATATTACACTCCGCATAGTACACAACCTGTAAATGACGCCTCAGCTAGCGTTTCTATGATTATAGAGAATTGCCAATATATAACTGACTGACTTTTCTCTTAAGTATTTTTAAAATGAATTGAAATACGTCCATTTTTATGTACGAAAATAATTTCAGACAAATGTCTGCCTCTGGAAGTCGTACAAACCTGAGCCGTCTTAATTACATTTTCCATCACTTTTTGGTAGGTTTCGGGAGGATTATTTTGAATCGCTTTCCGAATTCGTCGTATTCTTCAGCTGCTCTACGGTGATTGATTTGTTGGCATAAACCGTATTTTTTATAAATCCCCATAGAAAGAAGTCTGGAGCTGTGAAATCTGGTATCTTTGGGGGCCAGATGGCATCGCCAAATCAAGAGAATCAACGCACCGGAAAATAATCATTGTTTCACTAGCTGGATGTCAAGTTGGCCCATCCTGCTGCAACCACGTGTTTTGCAGGTTAAGTTGCTGAATTTGAGGAGCCACAAAGTTTTACATCATATATCAGTAGCGCTCGACAGTGACAGTAAGAGAATTACCTGTAGCGGCTTCAAAAAAGTAAGGTCCGATGACATCAACACACCAAACACCGCACCAAACTGTGACTCGACGGGGGTGATGTGGTCGTTGAGCGATAACACAAGGGTTTTCTAATGTCCAACTACGACGATTCTTCTTGTTGACAAATACGTTCACATCAAAGTGGGTTGCATCACTCCTTATGATTTTTCGACAAAAACTGTTCGTTTGGTTGTTAAGCTAAAATACTTCGTAACTGTGTTGTCGACATCTTTCGTGGTCTCTAGGCAGCAGCTCTTAGGTCAACTGAATATTGTATGGCCGCAAATGCAAGTTTTTTTGTTAAAATAGTGCCTAATGTTGTGCGACGAATGCCCAGTTCTTGAGAAGGATGTCTGGCAGAGGTCTCAGGGCGCCCCATTATACTTTCACGAACTCTCTCAACATTTTCCGGGGGACAAACCGGTCGAACACGACCCAACCACAGCATAGTGAACAGTGTGACCCAACCTTAGGCGCATTATTTTAACCGAAAACTGGTCGGGGATTCCGTATAGTTGCAATTGACTCATTATTAACATAAAACGTTTTAACAATACAGACGCGTTGTAGAGTTGTAGGATCGTGTAGCGTTTCATGATGAATTTGGTATATGTGCTTTAAACAACTACTACGTTGCGTCTATAAAAAATGGCGCGCTATTTAAAACAGTCAGTTATACGTTAGGCACCCAGTATAAAAACGAACGAATTATTCCAGAAAGATCTAGTATTGTAGTGTCATTTTTTGACCATGTTGAAAATTCCGGAAATAAATCATAAAAAACTTTGCCTGTTCAATCACAGATGGCGCAAGTAAGAAACACATTTTATACTTTGAATTTAATTGCGTTAGTTAGTGATAGATGGCACGAGCAACACAAAATCTAATGGCGTCTTAGTATTGTGACTAGATGATTATTAGATGTCATTTTGCATGAGTGTTGGTTTATTCTCTACAAATAAAATTTGGTATGGTAAAAAAAGGGGACTGCGAACAAAATTCTTACCAAAAGAGGGTCACGCTTTATACAAGGTTTGGGAAACACTGATATAAATAATATGATATACAATATTACACAGTGGATCTAAGTGAACCGAGCTTGTCAAATATAAATAAAACGGCAGTAATTTTCGGCATTCCAAAAAAACATTCACTTAACATAATTACGAGTTTGTATTTGTTATGTAACAACCGAAGCGGAGCGACGAAGAGAAACCAATGCCGAAACCTCTAAAAGTAAACAGGCTCATTAAACTTTTCGGTGTGTTACTGATGTTATATCGGTAGATAAACACGTTGTTTACTTATTATCCGTTTTCTGTATTTAGCATTAAAATGATAATTATATGCCTACTTTCATGATAATTCAACTTTTGTGTTAACTTATACGCTGTTAGTTTTTAAATAAATATACCGTCATGATAAAACAGGCAATTTATTTTTAAATTATTAAACTGGCTGGAGGACAAAAACAGAATTTAAATTGTCAATTTGTACGGGCTGTACCTTTTTTAATAGCCTTAAAAAGTATCTAATAAATTCATTTCAAAGGTTTAAGTTAATTGATTTAAGAACTTCATTTCGTCCTTGATACGGAACGTAGATGATAATACTAGTTGTTTGGTCAGGTATCTTAGAGAAACTACATTGTTCGTGAATTGGTTGAATGATCTACACGTCAACATTAATTTCACCATGGTGCTGGAGCAGAATGGGTCCATCAGTTTTCTGGATCTGAAGTTAACGAGAAGAGGCAGCTCGATTGAATTCGATGTCTATATATCTATATCTAATCAGTAAAAAGAGCTGTCAGCTCTTGAAAGAAAGAAGCTCAAGTCTTTCATCTGTTCAGTCTTTTATACTTTCCCCTCACATACTGTGGCCCCATCACTGCTACAGTCTCCCGCGCTTTGAAGATAAAACTCTTCAGCTTTTCATATCAAGAAAATCTTCGTTCAAAATAAAGATTACTACATTCCCCAACTGAAAGTGTCAGGGGTATATTTTCTCACTTGTGGTGACCCTCAGTGCTAGACCGTCTATATAGTAAGAACAGGGAGCGCGTTAGGTACCAGTCTCTGAACACCTGAGAGGTAGAAACAACGCTGACAATACAACTTCAGTGTCTGACTACCAGCTGAGACACACACAGAGAGAGAGAGAGATATATATATCACACAGTTTTGATTAAGAGAACAGTGCTAGAGTCCTTCATCCATCAAGTTATGGCACTAACCAATTCGTCCTAGAAGAATAGAGATCTACATAAGTGGCTACAGCAGTACCTTCCTTAATATTTCCAGTACTGATGCTATGAACTTTCCTTCTATATACACACAACTAATAAGAGTAGTGCCACTTACTCAGTGGAAACTGATTCCCGCCATGGAGCTAATCGTGCTTGGTTTGGTTGCTCTTTTGCTCTGTTCCTTTCCATTGACAAGTCGGCTTGCTTAAGGGTCATTTGTCACTTCGGTCACCTGTCGACTCAGTTTTTATTCATCCTTCCAACTTTGCAAATTTGTTTTAAACAGGAATCCATTTGGCTGCTTTAAAAGAACCGTCGGATTATACTCATTTTGCTACTTCAAGTCTGGAGGTGCTGATATTCTGTGCTTCAATGTTACCTTTGGAAAACTGAAGACGGTAGATGAAACTCAAACTTTGACAATTTCTCATGTGGTACAATTTCCGTAATACAAACAGAAAAGTAAGTATTTCGCCCCCTTTCATTTATTTCTTATATCAGTTAAAATGTTATCTGGAAGTTATCCTCAGCCGTACGGCCTATTTAGCTTTTTGTCTTGTGTTCGTATCTTGTTTTCAATTAATTTTTAACTTATTAACTCCTGCAGTGTGTGGGACCTAATCCCCTTTAATGTGAAAAAATGCTGTTTTTAACTTATGACAGTGGTCGGCTCAATTTACATGGTCATGTAGTTTCAGTTTTAATATTTTACAATAGCTTTGTAGACACTCACGCTTTCTGTATTCGCTTTGTTAGCCTATGTAATGTCCACGTACTAGGTCCACCAGAAACCTAGTTTTCCACGTCTCTTGTGGATCCGGACACGAAATAAAAGAATACATCCAAAGTATCTATCTCATAACTATAGAGAGAAGACTAACTGGAGCAAACACTAGCGAAAGTCCGGCTCAGACGGTCTCAAAGAGGGGCTTAGATCTCGTAGGGGAAAGCGTCTACTGTGAGCTCCGAAACGCACCAGCGGCTTCGCTGAAGTGGAAGTACACCACAAAAGGTGGTGGAAAAGCCACTGGATGATACTGCCAAGCCAACATTCCGTGCGGTAGCTGCTTGGATCAGAATGGGTATCGTCCATCTAGAGCATTCCAAATCTGCACTGGATAATGAATATCTGGGACTGCTAGCGTAAATTCCCGACGACGTCGACACATGACTTACGTTCGGGCGGGCACTCACCAGACTTAGAAAACAATTAACAAGGACTTGGTGCCATGGGCAATCGATAGTGGCCTATTCAACATTCCACACCGAGAATGTAGCGAGTCCATCTTGGTTGACGGAATATCAATGGCTACACTTGAGGGAATCAGCTTCAGACCATACATTGGCTTTGGACAGGTACTATTCCGACCAAAAATCAAGAGTTCTGTAGCTGCAGAGACATCCACAACCTCTATTAGTATGGGCTGGAGCAAGCCATTCTAGGAGTAAAGAAGGAACACATCGTTCTGCTGAGCCCTCTAACAAACGTAAATACGTAACGACATGCAACAATAGTTATATATTGACAGTAGTAATAATAACAAGAAATACCATTAAAATAGTGAATACAAAATAACTAAAAACAAGAAGCATCATTAAGATATTTAATAAAATCTCAGATTCAGACAGTGGCTACAGAATCTTATCTTAGACAAAATTTGCATAAGATAAATTTGAACCAACTTGAGCCTGAGTTATAAGGAATTCCATGGAGAAACTTCTATGACCTGGAACACGCTGATGATAATGTGTTGTTTTTGCATGACTGTTTAACGATATTACTGGGTAATGGTGCATATTTGGGGTGTACACGCCAAGAAAGCAGGATAAAGGTGGGCTAATGGACGGCATAAAGAGGTTGATCCAGTTGCTGAAGTTTGAGCAAAGTGGTAATCAAAGTACTTTTGCTTATTACAAGCAGTCACGTAACTTAGTTACTTCTATTGTCAAAACTAAACAAAAAACATACATATTTTCAACATAGGTTGTTTAGTAGTACGAACCTATGGAAATCTTTGAATTATATAGGTATCAAGTTCTATTTCAGTAAACCTGTCTGATGTTGTGAAGTAAACACGTATTTTATTGACTCCATGCCAAAGAATAACCACACGCTGGCTCGTCAGACTGCTAATCAATATAGGGACACAATAAAAAATAAATTTGATTTCCCATTTAAATTCAGTTTGGTGTCAGAAATAAGAGGTTCTTGCTTATCTGAGTTCGATTAAATCAAAGGCTGTTGAATGTGACGGTATTTCATGTATACTTCTGTTGCTGTGTTGTCCGTTTATTCTGTCATATATTACCCATGTGATGAATGCTTGTCTACGAAGATCCTGGTAAGATGAAGTTTTTAACATCATTAAGAATATCAGGACAAGAGCAGTAGGAGTGGATGGGATCAGTGCATTGTTTATACAGTTGTGTTGTCCTTATATGTTGCCGTATAAAACTCACATTATTAATGAATGTCTGAGAAGATCACATTTTCCTGCAGCTTGGAAACAGGCTAATGTTATTCCTGTACCGGAAGTGGGCAAACCTTCTGAATGTTCTCAGCTTAGGTCGGTCAGTATACTGCCAGTATTTTCGAAGATCTTGGAGAGAACGATGGAACGCCAGATTAGACAATTTGCGGAAGACAATAATATCTCACCTCTTAAACAGTCTGGATTCAGATCAGGATATGGGTGTGCAACGGCATTGGCTGATGTAACTGATGTGTATTAATATTGCTGGACTATACTAAAGCATTTGATATGGTCAATCACGAAATGCTCAAAGCATTTCTTCATAACTGTGGGTTCAGTCAGCCTGCATTCACATTGGTATCGTCATTTTTAGCGGATAGGTTGCAGAGGGTAGTCTTGGGAAGCACCACTTCTCAATTTGTAACTGTGTCGCGGGGAGTACCACAGGGAAGCATACTTGGACCACTACTTTTTACTATATATACTTCAAATCTGTTTCGCTGTATCAAATTTTGTAACTACCACCTCTACGCCGATGATACGCAACTTTACTGTTCATTCAAATTGGGAGATTTGACTGAGACTCTTGTTTTGATAAACAACGATCTAGACTCTCTGGTCCAAAGTTCTAAAAAACATTCATTGTTAATAAATCCAAAAAGATCCTCTGTTATGGGTTTCGGTCTTGGAGAGGGGAAGATGGATAGAGTGCGTCTGGAAATGGATGGTGCTGTTCTGCCTGTTAGGCGAGTAGCTAGGAGTTTGGGGTTGCTTGTGGATTCAGATTTGTGTTTAAGGGATCATGTCTCTATGTGTTTGAAAAAATCCTACTATGCCCTAAAACTAATTTATACAGAGACACAGCTTGGATATAGATCTTAAATTATTATTATGCGATAGTCTTGTTTTGTCACAATTGAATCACTGTGATGTTATTTATGGACCTTGCCTTGACAGAATTTGACTGATTCAGACGCTTCAAAATTCATGTCTTCGGTTAGTCTATGGTGTGAGACGTCGGCAACGAATATCAGATAAGTTAGCACAGGCTGGTTGGTTCAACATGTATAATAGACGAATTTTACATATGCTGTGTTTCTATTATAAAATAATAAAGGCCGGAGAACCTCGCTATCTACATAATCGTCTGACATTTCGAACGGATGTTCACAATTTGAATATCCGTCGTAAGACGTTACTAACTATTCCCAAACATAAAAGAGAGTTATTTAAAAGGTCCTTTTCATATAACATTGCGTCTCTCCTTGGCTCTTTCTCTGTGGTCAGCTCTAACAGTTATGTTCTTACATATAAAGATAATTTTAAGCAAGTCCTGTTTGAAGGGCAAACTAAATTGTAAGAGTGCGTGTTAATATATTGTTGTAAATTTTGTGCTGCTCGACTTGTGTTGCGGAATCGCAGGGTATTTTTTGTAAGCAAGGCGACATTGGAAGAACAGAGTTCCGTGTTTACGCGGAACATCTGAAATGTATGCCTTTTGTCTGCTGCATTCTAATTAGGAATACATTAAATTAACTTATGTAAAAGATGTAGAATGTAGGCTGACAATAAATGTATTATTATTATTATTATTATTATTATTATTATTATTATTATTATTATTATTATTATTATTATTATTATTATTATTATTTAAATCGGAAAAATAGGCTCTTGCTGTGTGATTCGCTGGTGCTGTCAGTTTTTAATCATCGTCTTTCTGTCTACGGTCCCTGTTTACGTTTCTGTGATGTTGCAGGAATTCAGAAGCTTCAGAACTCTTGTATTAGGAATGTATATGTATATGGAATAAGAAAATACCACAGTATATTAGCTGTTTTTGGGCCTAGTGGTTGGTTGAATATAACAGTTTGTTATTATTCAGGGAGTCTGTTTTTATCCGTGTGTTAAAATATGTTGCATTGTGAAAATTTTGTTGTAGTGAGATTTTTATACTCCTTTTAAATTTAGATCACATTGCTGCCTATGTAACTGTTATATATCAAGAAATAGAAAAATTACCACAATCACAAGAAGTTGAGAATGGCCAGAAGTGAGCTACTTGTTATATTTTGAGGTGTGTTACTTTCAGTACATGGTAAATATGCAAATAAGGGTAAGTACTGGTCAGGTGAAAACGTGGTTCCAAAAATATTATCTAAGAGCATGCGGTTCAATAGGTTCTGAGACATTTACATCCCAACGACACCAGTAAAATTGAAATCGAAAATAAGTAAGTATATGTAAGTTGCAGCCACTAATCGACAAACTCAATCAAAGCTTTGAATACTATAGTGAATTGGATGAATAGATAAGTACTGACCAAAGCCTCATACCATATTATGGCAAGCATTTTGCCAAGCAGTTTATCAAAGAAAAACCTATCCTATTTAGTTTTAAAAATTGGGCGTTGTGCACAAATAATGCATACATGGTCAGTTTATATATATATATATATATATATATATATATATATATATATATATATATATATATATATATATATATATATATATATATATATATATATAAATAGGCACAGGAAGAAAGAAAAATGCACAAAATGAGTCTAGAGTTTTCGGTGTGGAAGGAACTGTTGTTTTAGATTTGATAGGGTCAGCTGAAATACCACCTAGATGTGGGTATAAATTTTTTATGGATAACTACTTCATTTCCATCAAACTTGTAAAACATTTGTACACTTTAGGATATTGCGCAACCGGTGCAGTGAAAGATAATCGATTGGAAGATTTTCCACTCAGAAATCAACAGAAAAATCTGTCAAAGAAAAACGGGGCGAATGTGCATTCTCAAGCAGTGAGAAAGTAATCTATGTCAGTGGAAGGACAATAAAATAGTCACTGCAGTCTCAAGTTTTGAATCATAAGGAATCAAGAATGCAACGCGCTACTGTAGGGAAAGTAAATCAAAACTTGTACCACAACCCAGAATATTTCATAATTATAACCAGGGTATGGGAGGAGTAGATAAACTAGATGGCTTAGTTACAGACAAGTACAGAATGAGGCAGCGTAAATGGTGGTGGCCTATATTCGATTATTTATTTAATGTATTAGTCGCAATGTCTGGCTACTATTCCGGAAAATTCACCCTTCTCATAAAATGTCTTCTGGTCTACTGAAATTTTGAAGATATTTGGCTTTGGGTCTTTTAAAAAGACAAGGTCACGTATCAAAAAGGCAAAAATCACACCAGCACATCTTCGTGGTGTTAGCTTCCATAAAATTAACCATCTGCCAGAATATACAGAAAGGGAAAGGCGATGTGCTTATTACGGAAAAAAATCAAAATCTTTCTACGTGAAATGCCAAAGAGCTCTACATCCAAAAGAATGCTTTCTTGAGTATCATACTTTTGCTGTAGTTGTCTCTTAAGTTGATCTGTAGGCATGACGTTCGATGAAACGAGCACCTTGCATCTTTTCAAATAAGGAAAAAAAAATTGAAAACTTTACCTACAAAAGTTCTTTTATTTCCTCCCAACTTACGTTTTTCAACCAAAAAGCAGCGTTTTTTTTAACTTTTATGTCCTTATGCACTAATGGGATATACATTTTATTTAAAAAGCTTACCCACAAACGACAAACTTACTTTATTCAATGGTTGATTCACCCTCTACAATATTATACTTGAGTGGACTTCTATCTAAAAAGTTCTCGGCACTTCTGATGACAAACAATTGTATTTTATTGAAAACAAATTTATCTTTCTTATATATTTCCTTGCAGCAAATCATATTTCTGCATTTTTTATAGAATATAATTTTTTTATTTTTAAATTTTTTTCTATCAAGCAAATATTTTTTAACTCCACAATCGGTTGAGTAATCAGCTGATACATAATAGTAACTAACATAAAAATTCCCTGACTCTTGGTAGTTTTTGCGAAATTTCCCCTACTTTCCTGACAATTTTGTTGACCTTTTCTGGGTTTTCATGATTTTCAGTGGGCACCCTGAATTTCCGTTGACTATACTGGATTATTTAAACATGAAATTAAAAAATAATAATGAAGAAAAAGTACTGGTAAAAAATCTGAAAGGAGCAGTGCGGTTGAACCTCTTAAAGAGAACCGGGTTGAATAAAATTAGGAGCTTAATTAGGACCTCGTGTAAGCTTTTTAGTGAATTTTCTTAAAAAAAATTACTAATAAGGAGATCTCGACTTTTGAATTTTGAAAAAATTTCATCAAAGGAGCGCTAATTAGGCCCCCTAGAACACATATCCGGGGTCAGTTAAAATATATATATATATATATATATATATATATATATATATATATATATATATATATATATATATATATATATATATATATATATATATATATATATATATATATATATGTATGTATGTATGTATGTATGTATGTATGTATCACACCGATAACTCAAAAAATAATGGGCCGATTTTAATTAAATTTGGTGAATAAATTCCTTTTGCAAATGGTTTGGATAAGTTCGTTAGCCAGGAAAATCTGCCCAGGTTTTCCCGGAAAATTTTGTGTTTTCTTTCAAAAAAAATTTATATCTCCGGAATTAACAAAGTAAGGGCAACCAAATTTGGTACGCGAGTTTATATCATTATAGGTAAGTTACCTACCAAAATTTAGCTATGTAGGTCAAAAGACAAAAAAGTTAGGCACTTGAAGAAAAATAAATTGGGGTTTTCCTCAAAACGTCATAGTTGCGATTTAAAACGTCAAAATCGGCAACATTTAGGCAAATAACTTGAATCTAATACGGGCTATGGAAATCAAATGTCTCAAGAAGGATGTTTTACAAACCCTTAAGTCTTAGTTTCAATTGTCATTGTCCTTCATTTTACTAAAATGTTTCCAGAAAATTCATTTTAAATAGACCCTTTCTCTGTAGTAGTCTTAGCTATAGAGTTTATCGTTTAGTGGTATATAATTTTTGTCAAATTTTCGTAAAATATAGCCGTTATTATACAAGATATGAAAAAAATTTGTATATATTAATTATAGGGTGTCTGGAGCTACATCTTAAAAAATATTTCTACAATCACAGAGTGGCCCATAAGTCGTTGGTAATACAAATTATGATTTTTTAATCAAACACGCCTTATGTTATTGAATTTTTGCATTTTCCATCGAAATATAATGCATGTTTGTAAGAAAAGAAATTCTGGATGCAGCAAGTGCGTTATGGTAGCGAATTTTGATCAAATGCTTCATATTTGAATAGCCCAATTTGCTATTAACCTATAAGGTTGACCAAGAAACGAGTTTTTCTGGGAACGCTTTAAGTTTCTTTTCGGAAATTTTTGTACATTTTCACACAATAAAGTTATTTTTATGAAACATGGCACATTGTTTTTGCTATATAGGTTATACTGGTAACCAAAATTGATGCCTGCTTTCTTAAAAAGAAAACACACATATTTGCAATAAAAACATTTTTATGAAAATTCACTACCATAACGCACTTGCTGCGTCCATAGTTTTTTATTGGTGTAGAATCCCGTTGCCAAATTTCATGTTATATCTTCAAAACGTTTTCGAGAAAACTAATTGAATATAAGTCTTTTACTCCACTTTAAGGACTGTAACCTCCTCTCAGAGAAGGCTTGAATCAAAATATTTTATATGAAAATCCCCCTCTTATTAGGAAATATTCCCCTAACATTTATGTACTGATTAATGAAACACTCTTTATAAAATCGTTTAATAAATCAAATGAACGCATTTCTTATATTAGAAGAAAGAGTACCGCTTGAAACCATCATCAAACAAAGCGGAAAGCTCATGAATCTCAGCAGCCCAAATTAGCGCAAATTGTAAAATACTGTTTCAATAATTGAGACGACACTTCCTCCCTTACATCACTTAAAAAAAGTCCAGTGTCCTCGAACTTACATCCCTTAATAACTCTTACGCGAGGACGTCCTTGTATAAATTTAAATTTATTCCCTTTGCGATACGACTTAATTACTATAGTCCAATACTTGATGTTTTAATTGCATTATATAAATTTATTCGATTATAAATTAATCAACAGGCCAATTTTAATTGGATTTCATTACCTGGTGTGTTTTAAAACTCACCCGCGTACTCAATTAGAAAAACTTCTTTACCGTGAAAGTTGGTTTCTATGTCGTCATTAATTGAAAAGCGGAAGTGCCAAATTCATAAAAGTGAGAAAAGCAAGGAAACAATTTAGCAAACTGTCTTTTTTGTTGTTTACTTCAAAATTATTTTAACATTTTTCCTGTCAAGTGGAAATAAGGATTCGTACAAAATAAATATAATATGTTAATTGAAACCTTACAATTTTTAAAAGTTTGTTTAACTAAAACTGAAAAGGCATAAGTGCCAAAGTATGCATTTTACAAGGGTTATAGGTAATAACAAAAGTTTAGTCTGAAGTGCTACATAATCAAAAGGACCATTAAATGAAGGCGAGTTGAACTGCTACTTGGCTCCAAATTCCCTCATCGAGGTTAAGAAGTTATCTGTACAATGTTTTATGGTCGGGATTTTCCATATAAGGGATCATAGACAATAAAGATTTTTTATTCACGAATATCTTATTTTCATGGTGTAAAGGTTTTAATAAGTACACTTGGAGAAACCCAAATCACCACAACACATATTTCAGAAAACTTGCAATCGTTTTGTTGACAATGTCAACATCTTCAGAGGAAGAAAATTCTAAACTAAAAAACTAGCTCCCGTGTATTTATATCGCGTCAAGGTAAACGAACTAGTCCGAAGTAAAATTGTCGTCCAAGAACGATCGTTTGTTTATTGTGTAGTTAAACGACGAGGTAAAAGACCTGCTATTAATCTTCTGGTCGACAAATTTACGAGCCCGTTTAAAGGAACCGAGTTATTTAAGGAATCTGCACGTTCCCTTTCGATCTAGAAATGTACTATGTAGATATTGGATCATGCCGACAAAGACATCTGGTGAGATAAACAACATCAACTCAACTCATCTTTTTTAAATAGAAAACTAAACCCGGGTGTCTGTCGCACCATGTCAACTCTAACAAAGGCTAAATAATTCAACTAAAATACTAAATAAAAACTATATTTATATTGATTTTAATTCTTATTGACTACATAGATACAAACAAAACTAACGGGTCTTAAGTCGAGACAAACATAGAGATTAGTATATGTATAAACCGGCCGAGTTATTGACAGTAATTTATTATTCTACCAGACAAATTAGGAGTGTTTAAGCGGTCAAGTGCAAAGTGAAAATAAAGGACATGAAATTAAAGGTGCCGCACGATTCAATGAAGTTTTGTTCTTAATAGACCTTAATATAAAAATACTTTCTAATGAATCAAGCATACAAAGTAACTGAAATGTCCGGCATTTATGAGATTAGTTGCAAAGATTGTGATCTTAAATACGTGGGCCAAACTAGGAGAAACATAGCCGCCAGATTTCGTGAACATCTCGCACAGTTACGATATGGTACGGTGGACAAATCATGTGTGGCACAACATATATGGGATAATAATCACCACATTGACAAAGAAAATTTGAAACTTGTCAAAAATATTAGACATCAAACTATGCTTGATTCATTAGAAAGTATTTTTATATTAAGGTCTATTAAGAACAAAACTTCATTGAATTGTGCAGCACCTTTAATTTCAAGTCCTTTATTTTCACTTTGCATTTGATCGTTTAAACACTGCTGATTTGTCTGGTAGAATAATAAATTACTGTCAATATATATATATATATATATATATATATATATATATATATATATATATATATATATATATATATATATATATATATATATAAATATATACTTTCACGAAGAATTAAAATCAAAATAAATATAGTTTTTATGTAGTATTTTACTTGAATTATTTAGCCTTTGTTAGAGTTAACATGATGAGACAGACACCCGGGTTTAGTTTTCTATTTAAAAAAGATAAGTTGAGTTGATGTTATTTATCTCATCAGATGTCTTTGTCGGCATGATCCAATATCCACATAGTAAATTTCTAGTTCGAAAGGGAACGTGCAGATTCCTTAAATAACTCGGTTCCTTTAAACCTATATTAGATAAGGGCTCATAAATTTGTCGACCAGAAGATTAAAAGCAGGCCTTTTACCTCGTAGTTTCACTACACAATAAACAAACGATCGTTCTTGGGCGACAATTTTACTTCGGACTAGTTCGTTTATCTTGACGCGATATAAGTACACGGGAGCTAGTTTTTTAGTTTAGAAATTTCTTCCCCTGAAGATGTTGACATTGTCACATTGTCAACGAAACGATCGTAAGATCTCTGAAATATGTGTTGTGGTGATTTGGGTTTCTCCAAGTGTACTTATTAGTGCTCATCACAGGTTCCAGTTTTCACACAGTAAAGGTTTTATTTTTGCAAATTGTAGATCTCCAATGGTTTTTCATTTTTTGAAAATATTAATTTGTTTCCACGCCTCGACGTCAAAGAAGAATTATCTTATGAGAAGAACTGTTGTATTTCCACAATTAATTTTTATTTCACCGGCTTACTGATATTTAAACTTTTGGGGAAGAAATATACCAGCAACTGCTTCTAAAATCTGTTACTGGTATGTCAATAACTTCGACGAAAGGATCATATTTTGCAGAAGTTAGTAGTTCCTGTAAATCATTTGGAATTATTGGCTTCATAACACGCTTCCATTTCTCAATCGGAGTGAAGTCCCTATATATATATATATATATATATATATATATATATATATATATATATATATATATATATATATATATATATATATATATATATATATATATATATATATATATATATATATATATATATATATATATATATATATATATATATATATATATATATATATATATATATATATATATATATATATATATATATATATATATATATATATATATATATATATATATATATATATATATATATATATATATATATATATATATATATATATATATATATATATATATATATATATATATATATATATATATATATATATATATATATATATATATATATATATTACCATCGTCTTTTTGTCAGTTGTCGTTCCACATTAGCATATGCCTTTTTGTGTAATACCAGAATTTAAAACCTTAAGAAGGTTAAATGCTACGCCCATTAAAGCCACATACACACACTTGGTGTCAGATATATGTTTCCCCAGATTATAACCTTTATAATCTGGAGATATATATATATATATATATATATATATATATATATATATATATATATATATATATATATATATATATATTATTATTATTATTATGGGCCTTATTTGACGCAAATTTAAAATTAATCAACATCATACATGGAGATTCCTCCTTGCCGGATAATTTAAACGAAAAAGGTGAATTTTTATTAAAATATTTTTAATAGCAAATGCAAGCAGGCATCAATCTATTTACCGGTATAGCCTATGTAGTAGAAACAATGTACTATATTTTATCAAAATCACTTATTTTAAAATGTACAACAATTTTCTGAAAATATACTTAAATGTTGGTTTAATTTCTGAACGTCACAACGTCTGGGTTAGACATATTTCCAAGGTAAAAAAGAACAGAACAAGGCTATACTCCAGACTGAATTTATTTAGTAAAAGCCCTACGCGTTTCGGTCCATATATCTGGCCATCTTCAGGGGCTTCCTGAAACATTACAAAATGTGGTTGTGTCAGAAACAATGTTTCTGGTAGGTCGGTAAGTATCACACGATACAAGCAGCTACAAAATTCTAAACAGTCTTACAAGCAAAGTCCAAACACAAACTAAAGTCAAAGCTAACATGCTCTACAACAGTTACATTAATAAAATCAAAGCTAAAAGCTAAAAGTTGAGAAATTAAAAACATCAAAATGTCCAAAGCTCAGTTGAGGCACCTCCAAGCAGCAAAATAAGAAAAAATGTTACTACACCCATGGTCACAAATGCACCATCTTTCATATACAGGCTGACAGTTTCATAATTTTTAACCTATTTTGCGTTTTTCTCTCGTATGTCTTGAGATAATTCTTTTAATTTGGTACACCTATTTTCTTTAAAACCTCCACAATAAAATGTCAAAATGTTATAGTAATCAACTATCTGAAGCAATTCTTAACATTGAATCAAATTTATTAAATTAACAGTAAATCTTAATGAAAAAAAAAACCTATTTAAACTGTTGAAAATGTCCTCATCTTGCTAAGATGCAGGATTCCACTCTTTGCCTCCTAGACCGATGAACTCTCTTCTAAAAGCAGTGGAAATTTCTCTTCGAAAAAAAAAAAAATTACGTCCATTCAGTCTCGCCGGCAGAAAAATGATCCTATCACATAATCTCCAACATTGCCGGTCCACACATTTACAACTGCTGTTGGAAATTATTTTCGCGTGCTACATGCGGATTGTCTTCTGCCGAAAAATGTTCGTTATGGAAATTCCGGATGGCATTCCTTGAAAAGTTTGCTTCATCACTAAATAAAATTGTTTTTGCAAACAGCGGATTTTTAGCGAGCATTTGTAGGAACCACTGGCAAAAATTACGTAAAGTCACCTGGGAGAAGATCTTGAACCCTAGTGATGTGGTAAGGATACATTAAGTTATTTACCAAAATTCTCCACGCAAGTATAAATGAAATACTTAATGTCGATGCAGTTTTTCTTGTACTCGTAGCAGGGTAATTTTCCACTTCATTCAGGACTGTTTCTTCGACTTCTGGAGTTCTCGTCGTTTGATTTGCTCCTCCGAAATAAGTGGATTTCGTGAATGTTCCAGTTTCATATGTGCATGTGGCTTTTTAGATAGTGAAGAGGAAATTCAAGTTTGGTATCAGATTTTATACAGAGTGCTCAAAAAAAAGTCATGAAGCATAAAATAGTACATGACCCCAGAAAACATAAGGCTCTTTATGACGACCGACGATTTTGACATTTTATTGTAGAGGTTCTTAAAGAAAATGGGTGTACCAAATTTCAAAAATTTATCTGAAGGCATACGAGACAAAAACGCAAAATATGGTAAAAAACAATTGAAACTTTGTCTCGCTGTATATCAAAAACTGTGCGTTTTTGATCATGGGTCTATTATTTTTTTTTTACTTTACAGGGTACTATCACCCCCTGAAATATCTGCATGACGTTATGTTACACCCTATATATATATATATATATATATATATATATATATATATATATATATATATATATATATATATATATATATATATATATATATATATATATATATATATATATATATATATATATATGGCCCATTTAAGATGGAAACACCCCTGTAACTTTTGTATTTATAATTCGATTTTGATGAACAAAAGATCAAAAGATATGAGGTGAAAATCTATAAATGCGGAGTTCTCGTCGTTTGATTTGCTCCTCCGAAATAAGCGGATTTCTTGAATGTTCCAGTTTCATATGTCCATGTGGCTTTTTATATTAAAGAAATAGATTAAATGGATTTTGGCATACTCTTGATTAGTAAACGCAACCATAGTCAAACAACTCAGAAACAATTTGGAAACATCAAACGCAACAAAGTACTTTTTGACGTGATCCAGTCTACTAATTTATTATTCATTGATATTGAATATACATCGATATCTATTTTTACAGATTAATCGAAAACGGTGAAAGATACCAGAATAATGTAAAAGACCAAAAAGCTAAGTGAAGAGGAAATTGAAGTTTGGTATTAGATTTTATACAGGTACTTCAAAAAAATCACGAAGCATAAAATAGTACATGATCCCAGAAAACATAAGGCTGTTTATGACGACCGACGATTTTGAAATTTTGTTGTAGAGGTTCTTAAAGAAAATGGGTGAACCAAATTTCAACAATTTATTTGAAGGCGTACAACAGAAAAACGCAAAATATGGTAAAAAAAATTGAAACTTTGTCACGCTGTATTTCAAAAACTGTGCGTCTTGATCATGGGTCTATTAAATTTTTTTCTTACTTTGCAGAGTACTAGCACCCCCTGAAATATCTGCATGACTTTATATTACACCCTGTATATATATATATATATATATATATATATATATATATATATATATATATATATATATATATATATATATATATATATATATATATGGTCTATTTAAGATGGAAACACCCCTGTAACTTTTGTATTTATAATTCGATTTTGATGAACAAAAAATCAAAACATATGAGGTGAAAAGCTCTATAAATGCTGTGAAAATTGTTCTCAATGTCATATGACCAAGGCCCATCAATGCAGTTTGTCTATGTCAAAAAATGGAAAAAAGGGTTACATTTTTAAGGAGAAAATAAGTACGCCACTGTATTAGGCTTACCTCGAAATAGATACATACCAAATTTTATCAAAAAAGAGCAAGTATCAACCATTCAGAGAATTTTTTTGTATGACCCTTCTTATATGGAAACACCTGTAACTTTTACATTTATAACGCGATTCTTTTTATCGAGATATCAAAAGATAGTAAATGAATAATTCTATAGATCCCGTGAAAATTGTTTCCTATGCTAATCGATCACGGCCTATACTAAAAGTATGTTCATATGTCACAGCCTTTATCAACTTCTTTTCTTCGGCTCTAGAGATGTTGTTGACTTTCATAGTTCGCAATAATAGAGCTTTTTTCATGAAATTTGGTAGGTAACAGTTTTGAAGAATGACGAATCCAACCCCAAATCTTTTATAATTTTTGACATATGAAAATAGTTTTAGTAGGCCGTGGTCGAATGGCAAAGAAAACAATTTTCACAGGATCTATAGACTTTCATTTTCTATCTTTTAAGGTATCTATAAAAATAATCGCGTTATAAATATAAAAGTTACACGGTGTTTGCATATTAGAAAGTTCACACAAATCAACTTCTCTGAAATGGTTAATAATTCTTTTTTTTTTAATGAAGTTTCGTATATATCTATTTAAAAGTATGCCGAATGCAGTGCCGTACTTATTTTTTACTTGAAAACAGCCTTAACCCCCTTGAAAAAAAATATGCATGAGTAGGTCTTGGTCAGGTTACATTGAGAACAATTTTCTCAGCATGTATAGGGTTTTTCATCTTATATTTTTTAATCATTTCTTCATTAATTACTAATTATACGTACAAAAGTTACAGTGGATTTTCCATTTAAAATGGGCCACACTGTATGTATGTATGTATATATATATATATATATATATATATATATATATATATATATATATATATATATATATATATATATATATATATATATATATATATATATATATATATATATATATATATATATATATGGTAATGCGTAACGCAATCGACACAGAATGTATGCATGTAGATGCCCTCAAACGTACCGATTTCTTATATAAAATTTTTATCTGGTAGGTAGAAAATTCAATTGTGGATCTACGACGTTTTTTTTATAGTCAGACCGGGAAATTTTGGCACTAACCTGATAGGTAGAATTTATTATAAATAAGCTTCTTCCAACGTTGATGAAAACAGATATAATTAGCACTTCTTTAAACATTTCTAATGGCATTCAAACAAGCTATTATCTGACACACCAAAACTTAGATTATTCGATTTTTTAGGAATCTGAATAGCGACCAAAATAAAAATAACAAAAAATACCCAATTATGAGCGATTACTCAACAAACAGGACTGATTTTATATGACACGATAGATAGAAAGCAATTTATCATTAAAACTTGTTTACTCAAGGTATGAGGAATATCACCTATATGTATACTTTAATAATAACTGTCTACTGCTCTTTTCAGCTTTGATCTTTTTCATCTTTTACATTCAAATGTAAAAAATTCTGCATATTGAAGGAAATAAGCAGTATTTTCGTCGTTTGATGAATTAATGAATAGCACAAATAAGAGCAAGGTACCGAAGGTTTCTGAATATATTATCAACTACGCTGGTGACAGGACTAAATACATGAAAATATAGGTATAATGTATAAATCAAAAAGAAGCCACATCAGCAAGGTCGTACACATAACGACTACAAGCAACAAGTGTGGGAAATTAGTATATACCTTATTTTTCTGATTTAAATGTAACTCAAAAAGTAATAAAATTAATATAATATTATGTATTGCAACAGGGTACCCAGCAGAAATAAAAAATCAAGTTCCCTGACATTTCCAGGCCCAAGAGATTTTTTCATAATACTCGTAATGAACAACACACATCTCTGAATAGTTTTTCATTAAAAAGATAATAACAAAAATTCTGAATTTAAAAAAAATCATTATCAAAAACATAAATATGGTTAATTCTGTTGAACTAATACAGAAACGTGATAAATTTCTACCTGTCAAATTACCGAACTACTTAAGAAAATCATGATATGAATTACTGAAAGTTCGCGTCAGCTTATCGTTGATTTCTATGTTTCCCACATCTCCTAATTTCTTTACGCTATCATACACAATGCGTTGCAATGATAAATTTTTCTCTTCTGGATTACAATACAAATCCCCATATACAAATGTCAACTATTTACACTCCAACTTCAACTCAACGTGACATGATCATAAAGGTTAAAATATAATAAACACATTCACGCAGCTTTACGCCGCCAATAGATAGAACGCATTTTGCATTTTATGCATTCAAGTAAGAGCATTCCCAGTGACATAAACGAATGAGACATGTTTGAGATAGATAAAGAAGACAATATATTATATTGCCGTATGACATGTCGCGAGTTCATTGGCGGTTTCAATGAATGTACCAAAAGGCAGCCGTAGGAGAAAATATTTATGTAAAAAAAATCATATAATATAAATATATGAAATCAAAATAAAAACAAATCTGCTAGTAACACAATTTTACAAATATATAATTTCCAGGTCTACTGAACGATTTCCATGACATTTGAGCAAAATCACGAATTTCCCTGACATTTCCCTGACATTTTAGGGGTTATTTCAAATACCCTGATTTTTTCAGATTTTCCCGGCTTTCCAGGTCGCTGGGTACCCTGTTGCAAGCTTTCATATACAAAGTGTCTGATATGGAAACAGTTATACTCTGGTTCCAATATAATATATTAACTGACTCATTCCTACCGAACCAAAGTATTATAGCAATTCCATAAGTGAAGAAACTTATTTTGAAGCAAACAATATTTAGTTAAAATATGCGTATTTTATATTGGACGAGTTCACTAGGCGCCTGCAGCTGGCAGCAGATGCATTGTTATGTCAAAAAATTTTGACGAATGTCAATTTTTTGTCAACGTTTTTGACATAATAATGTAGCTGCTCGCAGCGCTGGCGCCTGGTAAACTCGCCCATTGTTATCTTATCAGGCTTGATATCTACGCCCATAAGATGGAAATTAAAATGTATTCTATACCTGCTCATCTGTCAGCGAAGTTACGTACATGTTAAGGCCAGATTTCTTCGCCACCGCTCCATCGCCATTGTTCACAAGTTACCGTTGCAGCTCGGCATAAACACTTTTATCTTGTTGAGAGTTAAAAAGGCATTATTTATACTATGCGCAAACTTCTTGTACCGATATATAGCGGGAAACTTACTGCAATTATACATAACGCTATTTCAGAACTGTGAGCTGATTTTAGAGATGAGTCACATAATTTATTCTGGGACGCGAGTATAGGTCTTTATGCTTTTACTTAGTGATATTTTAAAATGTTTTTGAGCATAAAGTAATAAACAAATTTTCCAGGGTATTAGAGTGAAACTGCTTCCTGGCGTCGGTGATTGGAATTAGTCGCTGAAATAGGCAGACGTTAAAAATTCTAAGAAATTACAGATAGTATCGGATTGCAAACAATCATAAATATTTGAGTAAAGGTGTAGAATATCAATTTTTTTAAATAATGTTAAAAGATTGCCAAGCTGTTTTAGTTTCACATCTTTATCCAACTTAAACTGCGTCAATTGCAGCCACAAACTAAAGACTTTTTACAATAAAAACAATAATCTAATTTCTAACGTCAAAATGTCTGTGTGTGACATACTTTATAGTTGAATTAAAGGCTTCCAGACAAAAATTATCAGAATTCCCTACGCGTTTTGGCAGCTAAAAAGCCATCTTTATGGCCAACAAAATCTAAAAGTCCGAAAGATGTTTGTCAGAAGCCATGTTTCTGGTAGACACTATGCTAGGCACAATCATACGATGTCCAACCTTTGCAGAAAGAACTAAGTCCACAAAGCCATGTCATTAGGTGCCCTCACATCCTTTCTTCTACAGACCATGAAGGATGCATTAGATCAATACATTAGAAGCGAAACCTTAATAAGATAACCGCTCCATGTACAACAACTCGCCTATCAGGCAGACAAATCCGCATTAGATGCCTTACACTGTCTAGTGAGGGGTATAAAAAAACTTTTGTGGCCAAAGAAGTAGCCGTCTATGCATTCATTGACAATACCTTATATTAGTCCATTAAACGGGTCTTACAAGAAAGGGAAGTGGACTTCCACATTGTAGGATGAATTGAGTCGATGCTGGAAAGCCGTGTAAGAGCAGCTACCATAAATAACACCAACGCAACACTATAGACGGCAATCAATTGTCCTCTAGGAAGTGCTATCACCTCGGCTGTGGTCGCTCGTTGTTGATAAACTTATCACTACATTGAGCGGAACAGAATTTATAGTCCAAGGATACGCAGATGATATTGTCATACCAGTAAAGGGCAACCATGATGCTGTAATATCCAGCCTAATGCAAACAAACAGCCCTAAATATAGTAGGAAACTGGAGTCAGACTGGGGGACTTAATGTCAATACTCATAAGACAGTTCTTGTCCCATTTACGAACACAAGGAAACTAATTTTAAAGCTCACACTCTCAATGGAAGACATATACAATATTCCTATCAAGTTAAGTAATTAGTCATCTTCTTAGTCCAAAAACTGAGCTGGAACACACACTTTGAAAAAACTCATTCGAGAGCAACAATGGCAATCTGTACTTACCCTGGACTCGTGGGAAAACCATGGGGACTGAATCCCAAGATTGTATATTGGATATAATAAACTGTAGTAAAACCTACGGTCACATGTGCATATGGTGGCCAAAAAACAGAACCAGCCTCAACGCACAGCAAATTGCAAAAATTTTTAGAGTCTTAGAATAACGGGAGCTGGGGCATCATGTCCTACAGCTGCAATAGAGGCAATTCTGAATCTTACTGCACCGCAGATATACGTGAAGAGGGGAGCAGCACTAAGTGCCTTAAAACAGACACATTTAAATCAGAAGACTTGGTTGGCCACTTGAAAATCCTAAAAATTATTCCATTTCAGTCACTCACCAAACCAACAGATCAAATGACTAAAGTGGACTTCATAGTCCCATTTGACGGGATCACCAGGCATGGGACAGGGGCAGCGGAAGGCTGACGAACAACTCATCCGTATGGTACACAGACGGGCCTAAACAAATGGACGGAGCAGAACTGGGAATAAGATGACCTAACTTCAGACTCACTAAGTCTCTAGGAAAAACTTTAACGATTTTCTAAACAGAAATGCTTGCTATAAATCTCTGTGTACGGGAGCGCATACACAGAAGGCTTAAAAGGAGACGTTTGCATCGTCTCAGACGGTCAGGTAGCACTAAAGACTCTGAAAATTTTTCAAACCGAGTCTATGCTGACCTGGGACTTCAAAAAATCCTTGAGGCTACTGATTACGAACAGCAAAGTAACTTTGATGTGGGTACCAGGGCATCAAGGCACTGAAGGAAATCAGGAAGCAGATAGCGTTGCAAAAAGGGCAGCAACAACACCATGTGTTCCAAAGCCATATTGTGGATTTCAAAAAAAGCGATGTAAGAAATTAAATTGATACAGAGACGAACGAGGTGCTGCCATACTGGAGGAAAACCCCATGCTTAAGACAGGCCAAAACTGTTCATCACCATATCAACAGAGAAGTCTTAAACTATTTCTTGAATTAAAGAGGAACGGATTGAGAATAATCACAGGTCTTTTCAGAGCACACTCCACAGTAAGGTATTGCTTTATGAAGGTGGGTAAAGCAGACACTGAAAACTGCAAATATTGCACTAACGCAGCAGCAACAGAAAATTGGCTCAGTTTTGCAGAAGGCTCAAATACCTTGGAGGGATGACCCAAACCCCACAGGAAATAGGTCAATTAGGTAAAATATCCCCGAGAAAGGTAGCAGACTACACAAAAAGTCTGAATTTTTTGGCCAACTGTTAGAAAAAGGTCATTCACATAAGACCCATCGGAGTCTCAGCGCTGAGAGGCCAAAGGCCTATACGACTCATTAAACAATCTACAATCTATAAGCAGCAATAATAGTATCTACATACTGGTACTAACTCATCAGTAAATAAACTTTATATTTCTCGAACAAATGGCGGTTGCCGTTTGGTAAAGATCTACAACGTATTGCTAGTCCAAAATAAAACCATGAGACAGCAGTTACTGACCCTAAAAGGACCGCAGTATACACCTCTAATTTGGCAGTACATAAATATTGATTTTGTCATAAAAACAAGGCATGGACACAAGAAATTTCAGTTCAGTTCAGTTCAGTAAGCTATCTTCGGAATTTAATTCCATTAGCCACAGAAATTAACACAACAAATTTCACATGGTTTATTCCCAAGAAATTTCGAGACCGTTTGCATCGATACACGATCCTCACTGTCATAGCTTGGTGTAAGTTATTTTTACCTAGAAATCGATATACTCTTGGTGGCCATTCAGCACAAAATTATAAGAACGCACAATTATGAAAAACACTGCTGAAACACGAAATCGAAAACAGATGCAGAAAATGTGGAGCTGTGTGTTAAATTCATTCGGACTGCAGAATGTCTGGAAGCTAACAAGAGGACAAGCGAATCATGTCAAAAATTATTTCCAAATATCTCGGAAATATCGCCTCACAACCTCGTTTTTGTTTATGTTGTAAAAATAATTCCCACAGAACATCCTCGCGCGTGTGCCCTATTTATACAAAGCAGAAAAGAATTAAAGAAATTATGGCAACTAAAAATATTATGTTTAAAGAGGCGGGAATAGTCGAAAAAATCCAACTTACGCAATAATTACAACACAAAGCCGATTTAACGCCCTAACAGATATGAGTGAGTTTCCATCAATACTCTCTACAACTGCCACAGCTCCCAGTCTCGTTAACCGCAGACATTACCCACCTAAAGTGCTTTTCAAACAAGTCAACGATAATCAACAAAAATGTGTCACCAACCCCTAGTCGTTGTGAACCCAAAGAAAACCCAGTTATACCGAATCCACATAGGGGCGATTTTATAGAGTATAAAAAAACTATTAAATGAAGTCTCAGTTTGCTTTAAAAATTTAATGCCTAAAATAGAAAACAGTGAAGATAATTTTATTTTAGAAAATACTAGTTTTGAACAATCCTCAAACAATTTACGTTCTCGTATCTCATATAGAAAAGATAATGACACGGAAGACAGTGACGTGGTGTGTGTTGGGGAGATTGATGATGAATCGACACACTAACAAATTAAAAATAGTACATTGGAATGCTCGATCCATTTTACAGAACAAAAGTTACCTTTCAAATTGTTTAAGTAACAATCCTAGCCATATTGTAATTTTGAGTGAGACTTGGTTGAAGCCGAAACATTCTGATCTTGATTTTTCAGGGTTCAGATTGATACGTAGGGACAGGACTGGTCGCAATGGCGGTGGTGTTGACATATTTGTTGCCAATCACTTAGATTTTCAAGACATTCCTAACATAACTATTAACAATGACATACGTTTGTGTAGTATCTATATGTAACTTTAATATTAGTATAGTCTCAGTATATAAGCCTCCAGAGATAATTGTTGGTACAAATGAATTGTCTAGCCTGTTATTAATGTCACTAACGGTAAGAATATTATTATATATGGCGGTGATTTCAATGCCCACAATGGTGTCTGGGGTTCTTTCAGAGATGATCGTAGTGGTTGTAACTAGAATGATGCCATCGATCACTTTAACTATGTAGTTTTAAACACCCGAACACCAACTAAGGTCGCTAGACCATTGGAACCACCGTCAATGGTAGACATAACCTTTGTTTCACCAAACTTGGCAAACAGAGTGACTTGGAGTGTTTTCGACGACAGCTGGCTCCGATCATTACCCAATAATGATAGAAATTGATGAACATTTTAATAGAGAATGTAAAATTCCCCATACAAAGTGGAGGAAGTCTACTGCCGATTAGGAAGCATTCCAGGTCGCTCTAGATAACGAAATTTCTGTACGAGTCAAAGCGAAGAAGTATATTCTAATTTCATACAACCTATTAATAAACCAGCAAGTCAAGCAATGAACGAAACAAACTTAGTTAATGCAGAACATACACAGCCAGTGTGGTGGGAGATTGATTGCGGCGATACAAACAGAAAGAGAAAAAGTACTTTAGTTTTATATAAAAGAAGATCTAATTGGGAAAACTATTTTAACTCTAAAAATGCGTAAGCTCAGGCCAAAAAAAAACTATATAAAACAAAAGGCAGAGAATCGTGGCGAAACTGTCAGTAAACTAAATAAACAAAGCAGTATGTCAGCTATATGGAGACAGGTGAAGAAAATTACATGCGGGACGAGGAATACAAGCTGTATACTGACAGACAATTTAGTTAATGGATTTCTGTAAAAATTGGGACCAACAGATATTGGGCCTTGTCTGGTGTGGATGGTAGCTTCATAGACTTGCCTTTTGCCATGGGAGAGCTTGATGCCGCAATAGATGCTGCAAATTATGTAGTACATCTCCAGGCGAAGACAAAATTACTTATGTCATGCTGAGAAATTTGACAATATTTGCAAAAGAAGTCATACTGCAGATATACAATGATTAGATAATTTACATACTTATGCAATGGATAGATGAGACAGGTTTTCAAATTAGCATATATGACTGTAGCTATGATTCTGACCAGACATCGCATCATCCCACCCGAACAGATATCCACCAATTCGAACGTGAGTAAGATAGTCCAATCCTTTAAATACCTCCTAGTTGTGGTAGATAAAAAGTATTGTGGAATGAACATTTTAAATACATAAAAACAAAATGCGAGAAAGGTTTTAATTTACTTCGAACAACAATAGGGCACGACTGGGGAACGGATGTTAATACTACCCTTCTATTCTACAACAATTATATGAGAGCAATATTAGATTACGGATGTATTGTGAATGGAGCAACATCGAAAAAGAATATTAAGTTGTCAAAAAATACAACTCAAAGCTCTTAGAATATGCTTGGTGGCAAGGAGATCTACAGCTACCCCTATATTGTTTGCTGAATCAAATGAACACCTTTTCACCTCCGAATACAACATCTAGCAAATCAATTTATCTTGAAGATGAGATGCAGAGACGGTAAAAACATTGACATTTTGCACCAGCTATTTGTGGTAACCATTTGTAACCCATAAGAGAAGAAAAAATAACCCATCACTAGCAGATAGCTATTACCTTATTACCTAATCATACAACATCACGAAATAATTAAAAATGAACTTTTTACTGAGTTTCAAATTATCATTCCAAATTACAGCCACAACATCAACCTTATAGTCTAAGAGCTGGCTACGTAGGGATACGGGTGACTCGGTGCAGTGTAAAGTTTAGTATTTACAGGTTCGGTTATTACCGACGTAGCGTGAGACGGGCCGCCAGAAGGCACCCTGGAAGAATAACGCGAGGGTAGAGGGTTAAATATGCATTTTTTTACGTTGACTAAGTCATAAGGTGCAGTACTGAAAATTTGGAAAATAATCGGAGGTTATACCAATAAGTAGAGAAAAAATTGCCAGAAGACTAGGTGGAAGATAAAGACCCGGCAGGAGGCGCTAATGTTGTGCAACATTTTGCAATAATTATGTAGCTCGGTGCACTTCGGACAATTTCTATACTTATTCTATGACTCAAAACTGGATTACCTACAATACGCCAGAAGGCTAAGTGGAGGAATTACGAAGATATTCGCGATACTATGAACGTTGGCGGCCCACTATATGGATCATTTTTTAAATATTTTATATTTTATCTCATTAGGTACACTTCTGGCGATTTGTCAACATAATTTACAATATGTTCATATACTATTGCCCAGCAGTAAATTCGGAAGACATTGATATATATATATATATATATATATATATATATATATATATATAATGTGTGACACCTATATATATATATATATATATATATATATATATATATATATATATATATATATATATATATATAATGTGTGTGTGTGTGTGTGTGTGTGTGTGTGTGTGTGTGTGTGTGTGTGTGTGTGTGTAACACTAATCGGATACTTATACTAATGAATCGCGAACATTTGATAACTATATTTGAATTTAAATCAATTTTAAACGCATAATATATTATTTTAGTATCAGCTTCTTCATGTGGAGAGCAACAAAATTCAGTATTCCTCGTGCGAATGACATTACCATCAGCGTTTACTTGGTATGAATAGCAGTCTATATAATTTAGAACAATTGTTTTGTTGTTAATAAAGGCAGCAACTTTTTGAGTTTGCCAGTATTCAATTAAAACATCGACCACAGCCTCTTTGAACTTGTCATTTCGAAGTTCTTTCGAAAAGTCAGTTGGATGCGTTTGTTCTGGACCAGAGATGGCGTATTCGTACTCAGCTTCGAAACCTCCTCGCAACGAACGCTCATAATCTTTGATTGAAGGCCGACATTAACGATCAAAAACTATGTGTATACTTGGAGCATCATAATTGCAACGGATTTGTAAAATTCGAACAGGGACCGTATATACCTGGATCTGGCGGCCCGTCTCACGCTACGTCGGTAATAACCGAACCTATAAATAATAAAATTTACACTGCACCGAGTCACCCATACCCCTACGTAGCCAGCTCTCCGTCTATTAATAACGCCATCTAACTCGAAATTCTGTCATCTTATACGGCTTATACACACACACACATTTATATATATATATATATATATATATATATATATATATATATATATATATATATATATATATATATATATATATATATATATATACTGATGGGTCGAAATCTCTTAATGGTACAGGAGCAGCAGTTGTATACATACAACACAACAAATGAACGAAAAGTTAAAATACAAACTTAACAAGATAACAACAATATACACTGATGAGATATTTCCTATCGAGAGTGCACTCATATGGGTTTAAGAAAATAAAGTTGACGCTGTAAGGATCAGCGATTCCCTATCCGTCTTACTGTCCATAAAAAATTATAAGCCACGAAATTTTCGAAACGAAAATATAGCAAAATTAGCATTACTGTATAACAGAATAACAACTACCAACAATGTCTTTATTTGGGTCATGGGTCGTAGCAATGTAAGTGGCAATTAAATCGCTGATGGACTTGCAAAGGAAGCCTCAAAAAAAGTTCAACTGGTCAACTATGTCACAATATCAGATATGAGGTGTTACTTGAACCAATTGATTAATATAAATTGGGTTAGGGTGGAATGAATATATTATAGGCTCAAGAAACCCTTACAAACACCTGCACTCAACCTTACCAAACAAAATATGCAGCTACGGTAAGGACTATGAGTTTATGGCAGATTCCCGGCACAACTGAGTCGAATTGGCATTCTAAACAACCATTTCTGCTCTTGCGATGGGATCACTGCTGTTGACCTAAATCATATATTTTTCGCTTGTTCACTCGACAGAGTAGCTCAGAACAATTTACTATATGCTTTACAAAATATTAACACAACAATGTCACTTAATATTACTCATTTGCTTGGTCTGCAACATAACATAGTATACACTTGCCTAGTAAAGTTATTTGCCGAAATAAAGCTGACACTATGAAATACGAAATAGGCGCATAGGTTAGTCATAGGTTCAATATAATTTGCGAATTAGATTTTTTTTTACTTGTACAAATTAGGTTTAAGTTTCCTTCTGTTATTGTTTGCCCCCTCTTTTCTGTGACCCTTTCAGTATGTCTATGAGCCATGACAGGCCCCTCGGCAATAGTGTGTCCCTGTGACTCCCATAATAGTGATTAAAAAAGTAATTGTAAACAAATATATACTAGACATGAAAATTGCGTATGAGCGCATATGTATAAAAAAAACTATCGTACTATATACTTTTTTTTATAAATTTGTACATCTAAGGATCTCCTTCCGCCTATTTTTTTCTCTGTTTTTTTTCCTGCTGCAAGTCTGAACCAAACAAAACAACTGACAATTATAAAAGCCTGTGGATGATGGATAACCTTCCAATGCCATCCCGTTCTTTGAACACACACAACCTCGTTGGATGTGCACAAAAAGCAGTTAAACTGCAGTCCTGTTACGTAGTTCGCAATTATTTAAACGGAGTCTGCGTTGGACAAAGTCAAATATTTTCTTACCATATTCAGATAATTTTCATTCTCGTTTATGGTACTAAAAGTTATTTTCGTAATACTACAAGTTGGCTGCGAGTCCGCGAGTGACATCCGGCTCCAACAATTATAATACATGAGTACCTTGGGCCCTAGTCATCCAAATTAAGATCGTTTTTACTTATACAACTTTTTGTGCGATTGAACGGCACAATAGCAACCAACTAAAATTGGCTTAATTGAGATAAGCCGTGTTATGTTTAGCGTAGCTAAATGAATGGCATTAAAGCCATAAATTAATAATTAAAAATTGTTAACTAAATTAAATTTATTAAAATTTAGACAAGACGATTGTAAACAACATTGGTAATGAGTTTCAGCTCTCTTGAAAAGAAATATCTTTTTATAAAGAATGGTAAATAAATGTTATAATAAATATTATGACTAAAAAGCAAAAGCATAATCGTTCTGCCATTATTGATCACTATTTACATTGTGAAAAATACCATTTTCTTGACTAAGAATAAGTAGTAATAAAGTAGTAGACAAAAAAGTGTAATAATATATTTAGACTGCTTTGCAGCATCGTTACATCTGCAAGGTTAGATAAAAATATATTATATGATAATTATCGGTATGACGCGACCTACGTATAAGGACATGATTAAATATGTGTATATTATCATATTTTTATAATAGCTTATCTATATAAGTTACAAGGTAAATTCTAGTTTAACAAAAGAACAGCCCGTAAATAAATAGCGGTAGGTTACTTGATAATGCACCGTTATACAGGTTATGCCGAAATAAGATGATGTAAGAAAAATATAATAACCAACAAGAGTGTCAGCAAAAATTTTCGAATGTCTTTTACTTCCCGTTGCACCGAGAATAACTAATCTGAATTGTTCTGACTTGTTTTAAAGCATTTTCTTTAAAAAAAAAAATCACTAATGAGGAGATCGCGAGTTTTGAATTTTGCAAAAATTTCTTCACATGAACGCGAACTAGGCCCTCTAGGGGGGGTGGGGGTGGATTCAGTTTCGATTTTTATATGTTTATATATATATATATATATATATATATATATATATATATATATATATATATATATATATATATATATATATATATATATATATATATATATATATATATATATATATATATAAACTAAAAAGTAATGGGCCGCTTTGCTCAAATTTGGTAAGTACGTTCCTTTTGGAAGTGGCTTGGATAAGTTCGTTAGCCAGGAAAATCGACCCGGTTCTCACGAAAAATTTTGTGTTTCCTTTTGGAAATTTTTAATATCTCCAGAAAGAACAAAGTAAGGGCGACCAAATGGTACGCGTGTTTGTATTGTGAAAAGTAAACAGTGTACCAAAATTTAGGTCTATAAGTTGAAAGAGAAAAAAGTTATAGGCATATAAAGAAAAAAAATTGGGCTTTTCCTCAAAACCTCAAAGTCGCGATTTAAAACGTCAAAATTGGCAACCTTTAGGCAAAGAACCTGAAACGAGTATGGGTTATGTAGAGAAAATGTCGCAAGAAGAGTGTTAATCTTAGATCTTCGACATAAAGTGGAAAGATGTTCCAATACAAGTTGGGAAAAAACTTGCAGAAAGAAGCAGTCAAACATTTTGAAGAAGCTTTCAAAACAAAGTATTTTCAGCCAGGTACGTTGCTCACAACAGCATCATCTCCGCTTTCAAGGGATGAACACGTTGACAGTGAGTTTGACATCGAGCTCCTAAGTTTATTCAAGAAATCTTCTGTAAACCGGGTAAATGAAATGGCTTGGCGTTAAGAAATAGACAAATACCTGTCTGAACCACGTGCTGATAGTTCTGAACATATTTTAGAATGATAGAAAAGGCACGAAAGCGTTTTTCCAAACTTTTTATCAACGCCAGCATCTTCAGCTCCTGGTAAAAAGAGTTTTCCAGAGCTGCTTTAAGTGTTACAAAGTCGCGCAATATTAGGCGACAACTCCATAAGATGCCTCATGTGCCTTAGATCTTGGATGGCGAATGATAAGATAAAACCGTGCTTGAAAGTTTGTTAATGTTAAGAAACTAATATATGTAGTTTTTTATATATTTTTTGTCGAGTTTTATAACAATTTAATTTTTGTTCCTGACTTAAAATAGTTTATATTTGTTCCTTTACATAACAAGTCTCATAAATAAAAGTGTTTGTTGCAAGGTTTATTCTTATTTGATAATATTTATTTCTTGATATTATTCGCAATTAAACTACTAAAAAATCAAGTAGCTTGATAGAAATACTTGATGTTTCAAGTACTTGACAAATAAATCCTTGACTTGACTTGACACTGGAAAACTACTACTTGACTGGATTGCAAGTCAGGTCAAGTCAAATCAAGTCAAGTAGCTTGAATATCAAGTCAAGCCGTGAATCTGTAACGACAGCAGAACCAACAGAACATTTGCTATGCGACTGCATAGCTTGGAAGGGTGACTCTAATACCCCAGGATATAGGTAAAATAGCCGACAAAAAAATGGTATACTATATAAAAAGTCTGAAAATATTGCGCAACTATTAGAAAAGACAGTCATGCACAAAAGACGCATTAGGGTTGGAGCATTCATAAGCCAAAAGCCTAGACGCCTCACTGAACGATCCACAAATCTACAACATACGTACATATAAATCCACTATGATATATGTAGACTTATCACCATCACTACAGTCTACAGGCGTAATCGCCCTGTCGTCGGAATCATGATTTTCTGTTTCCAGCCGCTCTCTCCATTTCATTGTTGCTTCCCAACTTCATCAATTGTGCTCGGTTTTTCAGAAGATTTCCTGTTGGTCTCCTTTTCCCCCTTTTCCAAGTATATGTATCTTAAATAACATCAGGCCGTTATTATGTCTCAGGATATTTCCAATAAATGTTACCTTTCTCCTCTTAAGTTTGTTCAGCACGCATTTTTCTTATCTCGCCTCTTCTAGCACGCTTCTATTCATCTTTCTATCGATGTACCGCGTCTTTCTTAATTTTCTCAAAGTCCACGTACAAAAGTCTCTATTCATCTGCTGTTTATTGAATGTCCACCTTTCCGTTCATACATTACAATTATTGTATAAATGTATGACTTACTGAATTTCCACCTTATGTCTAAGTTAAAATATTTATTAGTGAGAAGAGTATTTTGTTTATTGAAAGCTTATTTTGCCATAGCGATTCTTCTTCTCAGTTCTATAGCACATTTATCAGCATCCGTAATAATTCTACAAAGGTACATGAATATTTGAACTTATTAAGTTGGTGGCCGTCTGGCTTTATATCCATTGTGGCAGTAGCGCCCTTTCCTCACATCAGCCCTATGTCATCTGCGATGGAACCGTTGTCTATTTATGTCGATTCCTGCTGTCTTCTCCTTCAGCCTGTTTATTATATTGCTGCGTACTTCGGGGTTATCTATTTATTGATTAACAAAACACAGCTTTTCAAACCAATAATTTATTATCACTAAATATATCCTGACAATAAACACACCAACTAAAATATTTATCTATTAAGAAATGTTTATAAAACTGTATTTCACGATTCGCCGTCTATTGTCGCTTATTCCGCACCAACTGTGACACACCTACTGGCTGACTGGTCTTCGTTTATTTATTCCGTCGATAGTAGTTCTAGAACTTTTCAACATTCTTTCATCTGTGGTTTCTCGTTCCCTCTCAAATATAATTCTAGAGTGTTCGCTGCTGCCAACACTCTCTATAAGCTGACTGTAATCATAGAGGTAGTAATGCTCTCTATGAGCTGGACTCTCTAAGAGTAGGAGCTTTTATAAATAAATTAAACAAATATGGCGATAATGGGCATCTTTGCCGTGTACTTTTAGGTAAGGTAGCCAGTCTAAGAAAATATTGTAAGATGTGTTGGAGAGTCGCCATATGGCGCGTAACTAAGTAGTATGTTGTTTTAACAGTACTAATGAACACATGTTATACATGGAGACTGTGTATAACTAAGCAACGATTTTTAAATCGTTAGCTTCGTACTTTTTCCCCAAATACAGGGAACAATGGCCAGATGCATATAAACCATCATTTGAAACTCATACCGGTTTAATTCTTATTAGAGCTCATCACGGTGGTGAAGTAATGGCACTGAAAACAATCCAAAGTAACTCGGCTACAGGTAATGAGCCTCAGGAAACATTGTGATATGTATTGAAGAGTCGCCATCTCGTGCATACATAGGTACATAATATGCTGTCTCAACAGCTCTACTAAACACAAAATGTTTTACATAGAATGTTGCCACGTCGTTCGTGACAAGTAATTATTAACACTTGGGTTCAAATATATATATATATATATATATATATATATATATATATATATATATATATATATATATATATATATATATATATATGAACCTAATTAACAAATCACAAATACCAAAACAGTTTCGCAATAGAAAAAGCAACAATTATATGGTTGCTAGACAACTAACCGACTGCGGTCTAGCCAATCCCACTATTATTTGTATTGCTTACGTCGTTACCGTTATGCCTGATGTCAAACGTCAACACATTAGATAAAAATGAAAATAAAAGAGGTTATGCTGTATACCTCAATTTAATATATTATGAAAATCAATAATAAAGAAGATATCGATAACGACCAAGATATATGATAAGCAATCACTGGATGTATATAACTGAGTCTATATTATACCATAATGAAAATTAAGGTAAGTAATTTTAATGCACTAATTGCATAATGTTGAGCTAACTAACAGCATAAAAGTGTACCTACAAACGATCGTTAGCAAGTGTACATTCTCTACATAAAACTATATCAGTTTAAAACTATTACAGGTTGGTTTGTAGTCAATATATATATGGTTGCAAAGAAGTTACTGATGTTAAGCTGTATTTACCAAATTTCACTACATACAGATATTAACAGACAGTTTAATAAAGATACAGTTATATGTGCCACTTATCTGGTTACTGTGGTGTCGCCAGGATGTTCTGCGGGGCTGAGGGGTGTATACAACTCTTCCTGGTTGAAGATTGACTAAACTAGTGCCAGGCCGCAGTCGGTTGCAGATGTTAGAGACAACTGTGGAAACTACGAATCCTATGTTTCCCCTGTATAACTACCAATATTATGAAGACTGCTGGTATGAGGGCCTGTCACAGAATGTCCTTTAAGATAGGTAAAAGTGACTGACAGTGGATACCTGCCTAGAGCTACGGGACGTATAAGAAAGTTCCAAGAACCCCTTGATTTTTGAGAGGTTCAACACTAAACAATGTTGTAGCAGTTTTATCCCTTTCGGAAGAATGTTACCTAATAACAGGACTTTCTGTGCAAGTGAGTATTTGATCGAAAAGCACTAACAGCTAACAAAATACTTCACTTGCTTCTGCTAACAACACATTTTACCAATTCATAGAACAACCAGTAATATTTAAATTCCTTTTTCAGATAAGGAAGTGATAGTGAGAATGATAAGCAATGGGAAATTTTACACATTTTAAATTATTTTAGAATTTATCTTATTTTCATAAAAGGAAAAGAGACATTGATGGGAGAGAGCAGAGATATTTGTCATTAAAATAATAATAATAATAATATTGTAAATATCATGAGCAGTAAAGAAAAGTTTATTATAATGGGTTTTTAAAACTCTGACAATGTGTGCCAGCTATTTTTTTAATCGTCAGCCTCGTTACTTTCTTCCTTGACACAGTATATAATGTATGCAAGGCAAGATGTTACAGTTATGCGCTAGATACGTATTTCGACAACGAAGTTGTTTTCATCAGTAGCTGACGCTAAACGAGGTACTGAACAGATACTAGCGAAGACAACTTCGTTGTCGAAATACGTATCTAGCGCATAACTCTTTTGTTATTATTAGATATAAGATAGTTAACCGAGATAAATGAGTCATGCGTCATGCATAGTTAGATTTGCAATTTTTTACTCTATATATGGTTTAAAAATCAAATATAGCGCCTATAAGAAAAAGAAAAGTTGGCCATGAAAACTCAAAATCTAGTAGGCCTAGATAATTTCTAAGCCCTCCGTTTGACAGCTCATAGCCAGTAACGAAAACCCACCAACTTAAGCGACAGTCGATTTGATAAATATGTCTGGACGCAGCAAGTGCGTTGTGGTAGTGAATTTTCATTAAAATGTTTTTAATGACAAATATGTATTTTTTTAAGAAAGCAGGCATTAAATTTGGTTACCAGTATAACCTACTATATAGTAGAAACAATGTACCATATTTCATCAAAATGACTTTATTGTTTGAAAATGTACACAAAATTTTCGAAAATAAACTTAAAATGTTCCAGAAATTCTGGTTCCTGGACAACGAACGTTAGGTTAATAGCAAATTGCGATATTGAAATTTAAACCTTTAACGAAAATTCGCTACCATAACGCACTTGCTGCGTCCACTAAAAATTGAAATCGGTTGCAGAAAAGAACAAGCACTTGTGAAGCCACTGGAAAAGTTTACGGCTGTATTAAGTATGGAACGGTTTCACTAAGTTAGGGCAATAACAAACAACCAGATGTGCTATTCAAATTGAAGCAATTCTTCATCTCGTCCTAACTGAATTTGTTATAGAAAAACTCGCTAAAAAATTCATCGGAATTACACAATCTGATCAGATAACGGTAAAATGAAACAAGACAAGAAAATAAATAAAAAAACTGAAACTGAGATTAGAACGCGTGTTATAGGAGTCCATTATATCCACACTGCTTCCTCCACCTCTCGGCAATTGTCTACATGACACATATATGCACTAACAGGTATATACTCTAGTATATTAATTTTCTAACGTCTTGATTATTTACACCATACAATTTTTGTTTAAAATATTTTTTTCTCATATTTTAGCGAGATGAAGAAAAATGACGGCTGAGACACAGATCTAGGAGCTTGTTAGTCATTTCTAGCCGTATTTTTAACTCACAAAGCGCTAATGGGTACTAATGTACGACTACCAGAATGATCAATTTTGACGTTTGAACTTTTTTTTAATCAGAGGCTTGTAATTTCTTTGTATTTTAACCTAGAGATCTAAATTGGTACAAATGATACTCTTTATGACAGAAACCAGCGTACCAAATTGGGTTACCATAGCTTTCTAATTTTCGGAGATATGATTTTTTTTGAAAGAAAACCCAAAATTTTCCCGGAAAACCTTGTCCGCTTTTCCTGACTGACTAACTTATCAAAGCCATTTACAAAAGGAAGGTACTTACTCACCAAATTTGATCAAAATCGGTCCACTATTTTTTCAGTTATCGGATATATATATATATATATATATATATATATATATATATATATATATATATATATATATATATATATATATATATATATATATATATACAGGTGAGTTTTTTCGATGCTTCGTACAGGGATCTCGTAAACTACTGCAGTTAGAGAGACGGTTAAATGGGGAAAGTAGTGCAGTTTTATGAGTGTAATTCAGAACTGTTTTTGTTTCCATAAAAAATGTCACGGACAACTAGATATTTTGAAAAAACTGATACTTGCAGATTTCTTTAAAGGCATTTAGCTGCGTTAGTATTGGGGTTACTCAAAATGTGTAAAGGAAAAAGTGGTAGATAAGTATGTTCTAAATAAATCAAAATATGCAAATTTTAAAATTATCTGTAACTTTTGAGTTATATGACATAAACTTGGGTGTTTTAAATGGAAACCATAGTTGGCTGTGGCGTCATTAAAGAGGTTTTTTTCCTCTTTACATTGGTATAAAACACGATATGATTATTCTAAGAAATAAAAGTTTTACAGTGGTTTTCTTTTTTTTTCAAAAAAATAACATTGGTTACCACGGAAAAGGTTATTTGTTTCAAATGGCGAAAACCTGAATCTAAGTTTTCGTACATTGTTTACATAACATTTCTAATAAGAGATTTAACATAATAAATAACAAAACATATTTTTAAATTAAAATAGAAAGTAACAAAAGTTCAGAGAAAGTTGTCCATTGTTATTGAGACAGCAAATACTCCCACGCAAAACTGGATTTGTCGCTTTTTTTATAGAAAGTCTATCGATATTGGCAAATTGTCTAGGACGGCTCCTATAAGATCGTTAACTGTATCATAAAACCCTCGGTACGCCTTATTTTTTACAGTTCCCCATAAATAGGAATCTAAAACGGACATATCAGGAGACCGAGGTGACCATGTAATTGGTGCATTTCTTCCGATCCAGGAGTTGGGTAAAGTTTGGTATAAGAAGTTCCGAACTTGAAGCTGATTGTGGGCTGGCGCTCCATCATGCTGAAACCATTGTAGTGATGCACGAGTTGCCAAATTTACATTATCTAGCATATCTTGAAAGTCATTCTGGAGAAACTGAAGCTAGTGGTCACCGGTTAATGTACCTTCAAAAAATGTACGGACCAAGAATTTTTACCTTCTTTTTTACAGTTCCCCATAAAAAAATCTAAAACGGACATATCAGGAGACCGAGGTGGCCATGTAACTGGTGCATTTCTTCCGATCCAGGAGTTGGCAAAAGTTTGGTCTAAGAAGTTCCGAACTTGAAGCATTCTGGAGAAACTGAAGATAGTGGTCACCGGTTAATGTACCTTCAAAAATGTACGGACCAAGAATTTTTGAACCAATGAACCACACCAGACATTAAACCCAAATTTTATTTGTGATCTCCGTTGTTCAACATAATGCGGATTTTCTTGCATATAGATGCTCATTATGTCTGTTGAACATACCGCAGTTTGTGAATCGAGTCTCGTCCGTCCAAAGTATTTTAGATGGAAACTGTGGGTCGTCTTCGCACATATTTCGAAACCAGGTGCAAAATTCAATTCGCTTAGAAGGATCATCACTGTGCAATGTTTGCGATGTTGATATTTTATAAGGATGATATTTGTGCATTTTTAGTACCCTAACGGCAGTACGTTGGGATGTACTGGCTTCTGCTGCGATCTTCCTCGTTGAAGTTGAAGAATTTTGAGTCACACTAGCCAATACGTTTATTTGTGTCACTTAACTAATGGTATTTATCCTGTCTCTTGGCCTAGTGAAGGAACCACATGCCCCTAAATTATCATAAAGTCTTTTAAATGTGGGCAAACTGGGCTGGCGACGATCAAAATATTGTTCAAAATAGTGCTCTTTAGCACGCACTGCATTTCTATTACTTAAAATGTAACACTCAAACACATCCCGTTTCTCTTGATTCGAAAAATTCATAATTAATTAACTACAACCACTCTACCAAAATATGACTTTTTTACAAAGAAAACGTCACAGTAATATTTGCAAGTGTCAAAAACAATTATTTCCATGGTTACCTGTTAGATTTAACATAAAAAATGGACATCGACTGCCTCTTGAAAAAGCCGCCCTAGATATCTTTGCTATCAGTGGTAGAAGTTTCAAGAAATAAGCGACGGATTCGATTTTGCAACAGAAAATTAGTTGTATTAGTAATAACTCAAGGCTTTTTTGACATTTTCTTTAAGTTTTTATCAAACTTTTTACAAAATCTGATTTAAAATTTTTATTTTGTTAATTATTATGTTAAAGCTCCAATTATAAATGTTATGTAAACTGTGTGCGAAAACTTAAATTCATGTTTTCGCTATTTGAAATAAACAACCGTTTCCGTGGTAACCAATGTTCTTTAAAAAAAAAAAAAGAAAACCACTGTAAAATTGTTATTAGAATAATCATATCGTGTTATATATATATATATATATATATATATATATATATATATATATATATATATATATATATATATATATATATAAGAAGAAAAAAAAACATTTAATGAAGCCACAGCCAACAAAGGTTTCCATTTAAAAAAAGACAAGTTTATGTCATAACCCAAAAATTACATATCTTTTTAAAAGTTGCATATTTTTGCTTTATTTAGAAAATATTTATCTACAACATTTCCTTTTACACATTTTCAGTAAACCCAATACTAACGCAGCTAAATGCATTTAAAGAAATCGCCAAATATCAGTTTTTTCAAAATATTTAGTAGTCCGTGACATTTTTGATGGAAACAAAAACAGTTCTGACCTACACTCACGAAACTGCACTACTTTCCCAATTTAACCGTCTCTCTAACTGCAGTAGTTTACGAGATCCCTGTACTAAACATCGAAAAAAACATATATATATATATATATATATATATATATATATATATATATATATATATATATATATATATATATATATATAAATTGAGACTGACCCCGGATGTGGGTTTTAGGTGTCGTAGTTTGCGCTCATTTGAAGAAATTTTTTCAAAATTCAAAGGACGGGATCTTCTCATTAGTGAATTTTTTAAAGAAAATTCACTAAAAAAATATAAAATGCAGTTTTCAATTTTTTCAGGACATTTCAGGAATTCATTCAAAATTGTCCTCAGATTTTAAATAATAATTTAACTGCCTGTGTATCTCTGATGGTTTGGTAGATGACAATAGTGAGACAGTTAGAAGTGACCACCGTGTATTTCAGTTCAATCTTTCCTTGTAAGTATGGAGATCCTTATATACGTAGAAACGTGTGAAAGTTGTAAGGATTATATACTTGTGAAAGCCGGTCGTCGTTTGATAGGTAAAGCGAAAGATCCTTGGTGCAATTTTAATTTCTCCCATAGCAACTACCCGATACCCGGATGACGTCAAACCCTCTCCAAACAAGCACAAGTCGATTATTGTGTTCAGTGAAAATTTTATATACTCCAATTATAGAAGCTGCTTGTAACTTTTTGTTTTCAAATTTATGTCACGTAACGTTTCTGTTAAGTGTTGAATAAATACAATCGACGATGAGTTGAATAAGCAGTTACATTTTAGTCTGTTCTTTAATCAGAGTACCTGAAATAAATAAATACGTCTATGCTAGGAGAATTACTTCTGGTTATACAAATTCTTCTGTTACCTAGGAAAGCCCTGGCGTAGCAAGTAACGTTATAGTAGCAAATTATCATACAGCGTGGCTCATTTAAGTAGTCTGTACGCAGCAAGTGCGTTATAGTAGCAAATGTTCATAAAGAAAATAAAAAAAATTCAAATGGATAAAACTCTTGAAAAGTAAAAAAATTGTATATCCGAAAACAAACCTTACTTTAGAAATGTTTATCTAAAAATCAGCAACTTTGATATTTCAAATCGCATGTTTGACGTTTCTAAAAATGTTCATAGAAATGATCTGGCACCATACATATAAAGATATAAATTTTGCAATATAGTTTACTTTTTATAATGTTAACCTACTTACCAATCTTGGTTATCAGAGCCTTTTTATTTTCGGAGATAATTTTTTTTCCGAAAGAAGACCCAAAATTTTCCCGGAAAACATAGTTCGATTTTACTGGCTAACGAACTTATCCAAGCCATTAATAAAAGGGAGGTACCTGCCAAATTTAATCAAAATCGGTCCATTATTTTTTGAGTTATCTGTCTCATACACACACAAATATATAGATATATATATATATATATATATATATATATATATATATATATATATATATATATATATATATATATATATATATATATATATATATATATATATATAAATTGAAACTGACCCCGGACAGGGGTACTAGGGGGCCTAGTTCGCGCTCATTTGAATACATTTTTTCAAAATCAAAAGTCGAGGTCTCCCCATTAGTGATTTTTTTTTCTACGAAAGTTCACTAATAAAAGTCATAAAATTTTGAATACATCTTTTTTATTGGTACTTTTTGACCTTTTTGCACCAAAAAACTTCATCTTTGTCTGTAATGTGCAATACATTTTGTTAATCATATAGGTATATTATTTTGGTGTTTTGACCTCCAACTTGCGACAATACAAACGAGTCTAATAACAGGGTTTTTTTTCACATTTTTTATAATATCTCTGTAAATATTCATTTTAGCTATATGGTATGCTATAACATATCAATAGAGAACAAAATTCTACGTCGAACGGTATAAAAATATTATGGTCATTCGATTTTAAATAAGAAAGTTATTGGCATTTAAAGTGACAAAAAAGTGAACGGAAATACCAGACACCCTGTATGACATTTTAGAATACTATTAATGGCTCCTGATAGGACACTCCTGTGTTAACGTGTGTACCAAGAATAAACTTTTCACATTACAATTATTGGTAATAATGACATTTTAGCTAGTCACTCCATCTGTCAAAATTTTCTGGAAAAATTAAATTTCTCAAAAACAATTGAAAATAGGAAAATGGTTCAAAATGTATCAGCTTCAGAATTTTATGCAATAACATTTATATGGTTCCATTTGAAGAAAAAAACTTAATGCCACTTCTGGTTCAACCGGAGGTTACAGCGCATTGACAATATTATAGAAAAATAGTTCGCATCGTATTATAGCTGCAACCAAAATTTCAGATTGATGACTCTTCTATTTTATTATAAACCCCTAATGAATCACCCTGTATATATGTGCGTATATATATATATATATATATATATATATATATATATATATATATATATATATATATATATATATATATATATATATATATATATCAACATATACACATTCTAACGGACCTTCGTTTTGGCTTCCGGTGACTAATTCACGCTCATTTGAAGAAATTTTTGCAAAGTGTCACCATCGATTCATCTCTATTTTTTAATATTTTTAATGAAAACTCGCTAATAATAATAATACGTTTATTGGCAAAAATTATAAAATATGTTCTATACAAGAAGTCAGAGACTTGTGCTGTATATTAAGATAATTTAAATACTTTAAAACCAAAAAATGCTAGAAAATATGGAATTATGGTACTATGGATTATTATAAAAATGTTGAAAATGGCTACCTTCAGCGAAAATACATGCCTAGCCGCAGTAATATTTCCATCTGCAAGGCCATGAACGTAAACCATACGATACTTAAAATATCTTAGAATGCAATGTCAAATTAAGCTTATTTCTTTAATAAAATAAAGTTCTAATCCTGGTTTATGCTTATTCAAATGTGGAAATTTATATTTATTTATTTCCTAAATTTAAACACATGTAGGCTGTTAATATTTAAAAAAACTTCTGGGCGCAGCAAGTGCGTTATGGTAGTGAATTTTCATTAAAATGTTTTTAATAGGAAACATTTTTTTTAAGAAAGCAGGCATCAATCTATATAGTAGAAACAATGTGCCATGTTTCATCAAAAAAAACTTTATTGTTTGAAAATGTACACAAATTTGGTCAACCTTATAGGTTAATAGCAAATTGAGCTATTCAAATTTGAAGTATTTAATGAAAATTCGCTACCATATCGCACTTGCTGCGTCCCGAATTTCTTTTCAGATTCAATAACATAGGGCGTGTTCGAAGAAAATTTGAATCACCAACGACTTATGGGCCAGCCTGTAATTGTGGAAATATTTTTTAAGGTGTAGCTCAAGACACCCTATAATTAATGTATACCTTTTTTTTCGAAACTTGCATAATAACGGATATATTGAGCTTTAATGATTTTTTACGAATATTTGACAAAAATGATATACCATTAACCGATAAACTCTATAGCCAACACTACTGCCAAAGCATCAGAGAAAGGGTCTATTTTAAATTAATTTTCTGGGAATACTTTAGTAAAATGAAGGACAATGACGATTGAAACTAAGAGTTCAGGCTTTGTAAAGCATTCTTCTTGAGACATTTTATTTCCATAGCTCATATGGATTTCAGGTTCATTGCCTAAATATGACCAATTTTGACGTTTTACATCGCTACTTTGACGTTTTGAGGAAAACCCAAATTTATTTTTCTTTAAATGCCTGTAACTTTTTGTCCTTCAATCTACAGAGCTAAATTTTGGTATGTAGCTTACCTATGATGCTATGAACCCGCGTACCAAATTTGGTTGTCCTTACTCTGTTAATTCCGGAGATATTAATTTTTTTCGAATGAAAACTCAAAAAGTTCCCGGTAAACCTCGTTCGATTTTCCTGACTAACGAACTTATCCAAGCCATTTACAAAAGGAAGGTATGTGCCAAATTTTATCAAAATTGGCCCATTATTTTTTGAGTTATCGGTGTGATACATATATATATATATATATATATATATATATATATATATATATATATATATATATATATATATATATATATATATATATATATATATATATATATATATATATATATATATATGTGTGTGTGTGTGTGTGTGTATATGTATATAAACATATAAAAATTGAAACTGACCCCGGATATGGGTTCTAGTTCGCGCTCATTTGCAATTTTTTTTTTCAAAATTCAAAAGTCGGGATCTCCCCATTAGTGATTTTTTTCTACGAAAATTCACTAATAATAATTATATTAATGTTAATCACAAGAATAATAAAACAGTTTATGGTATATATTTCTGAGTTAAGAAACTTTCAAAACTGATTTCAATAAACAAAAACTAAGGTGACTTAAAAAAAATCCACATTCCGCAAATAGGTATGAAGACCATGAATACAAAAATAATAAAAAATAAGCAATAACAACTAAACTATCTCCTGAATAATTTACGTTTGTGTGGTTGTAACTAAAAGTTTGGAGATTTCTTTTCTTTCGCCGTTTACTTTAGTACCTGTTACTTTTCATGAAAAGAAAACATACAAATTTATGTTCGTTGTCATGAAACACCTTATAAATTATTAAAACTGCTTTTACACAAACTCTTTACAATATTGGGACCACGCCCGATCCAAATATCTCCAATAACTTATCTGTAATGCAACCTCAGGTGATAATTGGTACTTAACGGACTATGTATGCAGTCAATTTAAATTGTATCATAGATAACAGACCATATTATAATAAAAATGGCATGTTTTCTAGGACGTTAATAAGGGTAATAAATAAATAAGTGATAGTTTGATACTTCTTGAAACCTACACACATACACCAAAAGCAAGTGATAGCACACGGAAGTATGGCCAAGATTTCTCATTTGAAATGCTTAACATAACTCATTTCGGCGTTTTATAATTACTTAAAGAATGAATAAATGCTTTCACCGCTTTGGGCGCTTTGATCGATGAACTTCTAATCTGCGACGCCATGCCAATATGGATTCACATCAGACAGAACATTTCATATATCTATATTTAGATCTAATAACAATAACATATTTAGGTAATTGTGGTCGTGAAATTTTATTGCCGCCATAACAGCCGAAAAATAACTACAATTTACATAAGTTACTATATATCAAAACGCAAATTATGACAATATATTTTCAAATAGAAAAGTGAGAGCCTTCACGATCTAACAGCGCCATTTTAATGGCATTTTAAGACAGACTCACCTATAATCAAGAAATTACCGTTATAATTATGATAGAAAGGATATTTAGCTAATATGATTTGACGCTGATTCGATGACTGTCCTGGAAAGCTGATAGCTAGCAATTATTCTGTCAAAATTTCGTGTGTAATAAAAAATTTGCAATGACAACATACATAATATTAGAGCAGAGTAAGATATTTCGTACAGAAGAATAATATTTATACAGGGTGTTAGATATAGGTGGTATTTTTGAAACTGTGTGAGATGTGATTTATGTTAAATTGGAGACAATTTGTCATTTTTATGCCACATTAAGGATATGTTGTCAGGGTTGCCCATTTTTTCATAATTGTGTAGATCCGGAAAAATTTCAAAAATTGAAAAAATGTTTTGAGAAGAAAAACTATAAAAATTTCAAAGCAGTTTTTCAGGCAATTCTTTACCTTTTTGCGCCAAATAAACTTAATATTTATCTGCAATATATAATAGATTTTGTTGTCGACAAAGAATATTTTGTTTTTGTGCGTTTCTCTGGTCATCAGTGGCACCCGTTTTTTTTCTTTAAATGCCTATAATTTTTGTCTGTTAACTTACAGATATAATTTTTGGTACATAGTTGACTTTTTGTGGTTTAAGCCTGTGTACCAAATTTGGTTGCCACAACTTTGTTATTTCCGGAGATATAAAAAACTTTCGAAAGGATACACAACATTTTCCGGGAAAAACTGGGCCGATTTTTCTGGCTACCTAACTTATCCAGGCCATTTGCAAAAGTAAGGTACTCACCAAATTTGATCGAAATCGGCTCATTATTTTTTGAGTTATATATCCAAATATAAATTGTAACTGACCCCGGATATGGGTTCTAGGTTCAAACTAGGACCGTTTGCGCTCAGTTGAATTTTTTTTTAAATCAAAAGTCGCGAGATACCAGCATCTGGAACAATAACCTATTATAAGACAAACTAAGGCAGTGTAAGACAATAGACGGTAAACCCGCAAATATAGAATTCTCATGGATATACGACAGAGCTGATCCAATTAAGACATCAATAAACAATGGAATGGCGGATGCGGAGATAGACACCTGCATCTAAGAACAATCGACGCCTATAATTATACAAAAGGGCATAGCACAATGACTCTTGTTTCACTTCTCGTCGCATTTTAGTCTGTGTCATTTCGTGCTACGTAATTTTATATCACCTTTATGTTGATATCAATATTTCATTATTTGTATTTTAGCGTATTTTGGTAATAGTAAAATAAAATTGTTTTAAAAAGTCAATCGTGTTAACCCGAAAGTTAACTCGCGATCTCATTAGTGAATTTTTTTAAAAACATTCACTAAAAATGTTAGAAGAAAAACAAAGTTCTTTATTGTCAACTGGCATTAACAAAGTGGCCGTAAAATATTTTTATTTGAAGTTAACATAACCCGTTTATTTTATTACTGGTATCAGTTTTGCACCCCCAATACATTCATGTGACATTTATTCCTTATTTTCAACATTTCGACATAAAAAATCACCAAGTATTTATTCCTGTTACAGGCCTGATATTAATTTAATGACAAAATGAGGTACGGTGAATTACGGCACTGACCAGGTCATCACTTGGTGATGTGCATACAAAAGGTTTGCAACCAAGATGAGACTGATGGGACCACGGTGAAAAATCCTACAAAAATTGTCGCATATAAAGGTGCAAAACAGATTGGAAACGTGACGCCTGCAGAGCGCGAGGAGCTAATAACAATATCCGCTTGTGTCAATGTTTTGAGCAATCACATACTTCCTATGATGGTGATCCCTAGCGTAAATTATAAAGATTACATGTTGAATGGAGCGCCCACAGGGACAATCGATGGAGCTAACCCTTCGGGTTGGTCCAACGAAGAGTTGTACTATAAATTTATGGAACATGTTATAAAAGACACTAAACCGTCTAAAGAAGAACGTGTGTTACTTATACACTGCAACGCATAACCTGAATATTCCCCAACTTTTGACTCCGAATATTTTCGCATCCAGTGATTTGATTACATTTTTTCCCAAATAGTAGTAACTCTATTAATGGAGAATTTCGAATAGTCAGGATATGTCTAAAAAATAAAGTAATAATATTGTACAGAGCGCTTAAATAATGTCGTGTTTTCTTCATCAAAGTTTAACATTTCCTGCTGGCAATATTAGGTTATTCAGGCAGATGAAAACTGTAGAGTGCTATGGTCTCATCTCTTCTGAGTATTTTGTTTTTTTTGATTGTCTGTTTATCTTGGACCGTTCCACAGATGTTCAATTTTTTAAGACATCTTGCATTTTCTCCATGGAATTAAAAAACACTCAACAATAGTGTTGTTTTATTTGTTTATTTACCAATATAAAGTCATGCGCTTATTTAAAAAGTATTACAAGACTTTACCATCTTAATGTCGATCAACTTATTAAGAAAAATAATAATAACGTGTATTGCTCTCCCGTAGCCCTGATTACTGTTTCACATCTTCTTGGCATACTTCAAATCAGGTTTCTGATTTCATCTTGATCAATGTGCTCTCATATTTCCCGAAGTCCTAATGAGAGTTAATATAGGTCACCAGGTGGATGCTGTAAGACTCTGCCCTGCATACTCATGTTGTGCCATAAGTGTTCGATGGGCTTTTGATCAGGACTTCTTGCTGGCTACGTCAAATTTGTAATTCCCACTGGCTGGGGGTAATTTTGTGCTACCCTAGCTGCGTGTGGGCGTGCATTATCGTGCACAAGTAGCATTTCTTCCCAAATAAATGGGTCATATGGCATCACATGGGATTCCAAAATGTATCTAGTGTATCGCTCCACTGTCGAACTACCGCCCTGAACCACAACTAACTTCGTACGAGCATCTATACTACCGCCACCCCATACCATAACAGAGCCGCTTCCATAGCTGGCAGCTTAGGCAATGTTACATTGAGAGTAATGCTCGCCAGGACGGCCACAAACTCTCCTTCTACGATCGTCGGAAAACAGGACATTACTCTGTTACCATCTTCCCAATTTTGATGTTCTTGGCAAACTCAAGTCGTTGCCTTCGATGAACTACGGTAAGTAAGATCCCAGTTGCAGCCGTATGTGGAGTTATATGGTTTTCTGCACCATATCTTGACTAATATGAAAGTGCACATTATGTAGTAAAACGTATTTTATTTTTTTCCTTTGTTGCATTTTTTTTTACTTTTAGTTATTAGGTCGAGTGGAAGAGCGGCTTGTACCTATTTTTCTCAAAAAACTATTGGAATTGTAACTGTATATATGTATGAAAGGAATTGGGACAATAAAAGCATAATAATAATAATAACATTTATAGTGTTGCAAAATGTGTTGGGAAGGCCTATACTAGAGCATTCACCACTAAAAACATAACAAGTGGCTTCAAGAAAGCAGGAATTTACCCAATAGATAAAGGAGTGTTTAACGATGATGACTATTTGCCATCGCATGTAACGGATCGTCCAGCTACAAATTTAGTTGAAACTACTACTGATATTAGGAAAGACAACAACTTACGCTTAAGGAATAATGAAGCAAGCTGTTTTTAATAATGTGTTGCAGGGCCGTCAACGAACCAATCTTCACCAGTATGTCATTTACAAAATGGAAATGTTATTGAAACTAGTAGGACTACAACGCCCATTGTAACTCCGGAACAGATTCAACCTTACCCTAAGGCTGTGGCTGGACAAAAGTAGGGCTACAAAAAGGAAGAAAACCTAGAACCTCCAAAAATAGCTACAGATACCCCAGAAAAATATTTTTTCGTTTTGACTTTTTGACTCAGGTTAGCTAAATCGGAATATTTTTATGACAAGAATCTACCTGTGAACCATTACTTTTGGACCGCTTGTAGAAGAATATTCCTACACTGCGTTGAATCTTCTCGTTTATATAAATGTTAGCAGATATATTTCAGCACGAAAATAGAGCACGCGAACGAAAACAGCAAAACATCAAAGATTTTGCGGATGAAAATTATAAACTGACTGCACATGAGAAACAGTGTATGAAATACGAAAACATATCGAATGTTTGTGTGTTATTCAGTTCCAATTAATTCATATTTTCAAGTGTCATTCGCATCCCAAACACTTTGACGTATCACACTTTGCTAGATTTAAATCGACGAGTAGGTGGAAGGTTAAAGCTCTCAGTGGGATCAAGTAAACAACACAAATTCGCTTATTTACTTGAAAGAGTAAGTAAATTATCAATTTTCCCCCTGAATCGACAAGTAATATGATCTACCAAATTTGTTACTGTATAGAAAACAGTAAACACACTCCATACAGGTGTAAAATTTGTTTGGAAGGTCAATGGCAAACGTTTCATTTCACAACGTAATATTCTTTTCCAATAATAGCAATTTAACACAATACGCAGTTTCATAATTAAATATTTTTTGAGTAACATCCGTGCAATTATTACTGCCAGAAATTCTAAAACTAAAAAGCCTTGTTTTCGCGCTTTCAACATGCGCGCAAATTAATAACTAGTCGTACCATATAACTACAAGTTATGAAGCACCAAGTGCATTACCGTAGCCCATTTTCACAAAATTATTTTTTAATTGCTAGTTGAAAACAGTTAATTAAATTTGAAAAGTATAAATGAAGAATTCTGTAGGACTATGACTACGACCACAATGGTCTTGGCCAACAAAAAAATCTTTATTTATAGTGCGATTTTAACCGAATTTACTTGTGTAGATCTTGTTGAACTGTATTTTTTAAGCAATAAGTGGCATATTTCTACAAAATCCAAGACCTACTTTGTCAGTTTTCAGGAGTAAAATTTTAAGAATCCTCATTAGCGATTTTTTAATAAGAAATATGTTCACGCTCTGGATTCACCATTCCCCAAAACGGTCCTGTACTAAATTGCATCGAAAAATTTCGATTTTGTAGTCAAATTAAAATTGCATAATACATCATTTTCATAAATTTATTCTGCCAAGTTATCCATGAAAAAACATTGATATAAGATTACACTGATAGTAACATCAAATACTATATAATGACAATACGGGACACTCCTATGCTTTAGCATTAGTGATATTTGTGACAAGTACCCTAGCGCCACGTCGCGTGAAGTACTGACAGCTGAGCGGGTAATTTGAATTGTATATTTTCCTGCATATTCTTAATTTAGACAATTGGTTTATTATAGATGAATATAAAAACTTGTACATGAAAAAACAGTGAAAATTTTTTGATTATATAGTTATAAATAGAATTTGTATCAACAATCAGCTTGAAACCTAAATGAATTCAGCATGAATAATTCTGCAAATTTCTCTTACCCATAATCGTATTCCATCATAATTTAATGTACTACCTTGAAACTGTCGTTAAGCTACTATTTCAAAGGTATGTATAGGAATATACTAAAAGCTGTTTCTGAGGATATTAAGTTACAATCTGTACTTACCTATAAATAATTGTTCTAGGTATAAATGGTAGCACAGTACTCAATTTGCTATATCTCTACATGAAAACTGTCTTATTAATCTAATATTTTAAAATATGTAACTGATATACTTAGTACATAATTAAGAAATTGTGGATATGAAAGGTGAGACTAACTCTTACTTCCGTGAATAAATCTATTATATAAAAAATGCGCACCAGAACTTGCTCCTGTCCTGACTGGTCTATTTTAGACATCTCACAATAGAGGCGTATTCCCTAGTAACTGGAAAACTGCTCAAGTACAACCCGTCCCCAAGAAAGGATCCAAAGCGCTTCCTATCAACTACAGGCCTATTTCTCTCCTTTCAGTCGTATTTAAAGTGATGGAAAAGTATATAAACACCGAATTACTAAAATTTCTTGAAAAACACAGTCTAATCCACGACAGGCAGTATGGATTCCGTCAGCGCAGATCAACTGCCGACCTCCTTTCCTTTGTCACCCATTCTTGGAACAAGTCTATGGAACTACACGGTGAATCCCAGATTGTCGCTCTAGACATATCCAAACCATTCGACCAGGTCTGGCACGCAGCGCTGCTTAATAAACTTCCGGCCTATGGCCTACCACAAAAACTCTATACCTGGACAGCAAATTTCCTCTCCAACCGGAACATTTCTGTTGTCATGGATGGCCATTCCTCTAAACTGTATCCAATTAATGCAGGAGTTCCTCAAGGTGCAGCTTTAGCCCCTACTTTGTTTCTTCTCCACATCAATGACCTCCTCTCTAGCACATCCAACCCAGTTCACAGTTACGCGGACGACAGCACCCTCCACTCAAATATACAATATTCTAAGCCTGTCTCTTTAGCCCAATTAGATGAGGACCGCAGACTTATGGAGGGTACTGTCTCCGTGGATCTTCAAAAAATATTAGACTGCAGAAGTAGAAATCTTGTACAATTCAACCCCAACAAATCTCAGTCTTGCTTTCTTACTCATAAGAGATACTGGGGAAGTAGAAATAAGAGATACACCAGCCCTGGACCCATGACAATGAACAACCAAGTTATTCAAAGTAATGAGTCCTTTTCATTTGTTGGCATTTCTGTGGATCGAAATCTCAATTGGCACCAACATGTCACATCAATTGCAGAAACGGCTGCTAAGAAATTAGGTTTCCTCTTCCGGGCTCGCAAATACTTTTCACCAGCTAATCTCTATACCTTATATACTTCAAAAATAAGGCCAAACCTCAAATACTGCTCCCACATCTGGGGTGCTGATGCAGCTTCTACACTCGCTATCCTCGATTCCATCCAGAAGAGAGCTATACGTCTCATCGGTGACCCTACCCTCACCCAAAGGCTGCCATCCCTTGCCCACCGACGTGCCGTTGGTGACCTCTATCTCTCTCTCTTTTATAGATATCTGCACGGGCACTGCTCATAGGAGCTTTCTTCTATAGTTCATCCACCTGCTGTCCCCAACAGATCTACCAGGGGAACAGAGTAAATGCACCCCTTTACTGTCCAGGTCACCAGACATAGAACATCTTGTTATGCCCCGCTCTTTTGTCCCGAGGGCTTCAAAGTTGTGGAATTCCTTGCCGGCACGTTTTTCCTTCTCCTCCGAACCTCCAAACCTTCAAGTCCAGAATTAACAAGTTGCCTCTTTCCTCCTTGTCGACACCCACGGTACGATAGTATTTAGGCTGTAAGCCTTCGTGGTGTGTTGTTGAAATATAAAATAAATAAAAACTATAAGACTTACTACAGTACCTCAAAATTGGTTCCGACTTGTTTTTATAGTTTCTCACTCGTTTTGTCCATCCTTGTCCCAGATTTATCCGAGACACCAAAAGAAAGTGATCTGACCCAAATTCATCAACTCTAGTATCTTTTTACAAGCCTCAACACAAAGCAAATTGCAAACATTTATGTCTTGGAATAACGACGTATGGCATCATGCCGTCTATAATACTTTTTAAATTACCCCTTTGCCATGTGCACTTGTGGATATTGTTGTCTTTAAATCACGCAATTGCATTATCATTACCTTTTGCTTCTCAGTACAGCCCCACTATTTTATCTGTTTAGTTTCTCGCTACACCTACCCACCTGTTCATATCTCCGACAGCAATTATTATTTCACGTGGTTTACACATGTCGAGGACTGCATTCAACTCTTTTCTAGTTTTTCCTCTCTCACTCACTGTCGCTGTTTGTGGGTGCATAGCAGGCAACCAAAACCACTACGTATACTATATAAATGTATGTAAGTGGAATGCAATTGTGAAGGGGGATTTATAAAAATTGTAACTTTTAAATATTATATTCGTTAAATAATAAACAATAATAAATAGAAATTGCCCACTTTAAAGTAGTAATGTAGGTCTAAAACACAAACATTTCATTCCGCTCTCTATTACTATTGTTAATAACATTAAGAATATAGGTATCCATACACATATATATATATATATATATATATATATATATATATATATATATATATATATATATATATATATATATATATATATATATATATATATATATATATATATATATATATATATATATATACATATAAAGTTAACAACAACAGTTCATTGTTATAAAACATTATGCAAATATTTCTATATTTTATACTTCTATTCATATTAGATTTACGTCAATGAAGCTATTTTTAAATGTATATAACTTATTTGTTTACAAGAAAATAACCTTAAGATGATCTACTACTTTAATATAATTAATGGTTAGAGAAAAAACATTTTAAAAAAACAACCAAAAAAACCAAACATAATATACGTATAACAAGCAACTTGATGTGTATCTACATAGTTGTAAACAAGATTCTTAAGGTTCATTATCTCGCCACAGCACTGCTGTAATTGGAAGATCACTGGTACTATATAACAACAGTAAGGCAAATTCTGATGGGAAGCAAACTGATAAGACACCGGGTCTCTCATTAGTGCTTGATTTTGTGTTTCACACAGCAGTTTTCATTCATATGGCTAGAGCGATACTGGCTACAAACGCAGAATATGTCTACTTAAGTCACCATAGATAGGTGCGTAATCTGAACCGCAAAAAACTTCGTTTTTTCCAAAACAGAAACCCACATTGCAGCGACACTACCAACGGGTGGCGTGTTTCGATAATCAGTCAAGCCAAGAACTTGCCAACTATAGAGCCACCACTTTACTTTAGGTAGCACGTAGGGAGAAACAGAAAATAGTAGCCATGAGACGTTACAATTCTACCCTTGCTAACAAGTAGCATATATTATATATACATATATAAATATTGAAACTGGCGTTGGATATGCAGTCCTAATTCGCGTTTATTTGAAAAAAAATATATAATTTTGAAGTCGCTATCCCCACAATAATTATAAAAATTCGCTAATAAAGATAAGCTAGCATAAATTATCTGATCGCTCAAAATTTGTTGATCAAGGATTCCGCAAATATAAGCTAACTTAAATCATCTCTCGTCTCAAAAACGTCTGATAAAGTATTCCTCAACGTTTTGGGAGCCTTTTTTAGCGGATATAAGTAGAAAACATTCGCTAATGAGGAGATCCCGACTTTGGATTTTTTTTAATGTCCTCAAATGAGCACGAACTAGGGCTTCTGGAACCCATAGCCGGTGCCAGTTTCAATCTTTATGTATATATATATATATATATATATATATATATATATATATATATATATATATATATATATATATATATATATATATATATAGCCAGGAAAATCCGACAACTTTTTCTTGGAAAATTTGTATTCTGTATTTTCGAAAATAATGAAAGTGTTTTAACCAAATTTAGTACGCAAGTTGCCCGCATACAGCATAACCATGCAACAAAATTTATCTATCCAGATTTAAAGCATAAAAAGTTATGAGCATTTAAAACAAAAAACGGTCGCATTGGAGGCCAAAAGATGTCAAAATACCAAAATAATATATGTGATTAACAAAATGTATTGTATATTACAGGCAACGATTAAGTTTTTCTGCTGCAGAAAGGCTAAAAAGTACCAACAAAAAAATGCCACCAAAATTTTATCATTTTTCTTCTAGAAACGTCAAACGTGGTGATCTTTGAACAAACATGATAAAACGGAGGCGGGTCTAGGACAAGAAGTGTACTTAACAGGGGCTTACATTTCTGTTTCAATAGCTGTTGTTCTTGACTTGATTAAAATACTTGCAGAAAATTTATTTGAAACGGAACCCTTCCGCGATTTTATAGCGGCAGTTTAGATTATATTTTGTGATTTAAATGTGTTATATTTTTTTATGTAACAAAATAAACTTGAAACAACTCCGCTCTTCAGTCAGTAAATCGATAAACGGGCAAACTATAGTAATAGTTTGGATGCAGCAAGTGCGTTACTCGTATTATTTGATAAATTGCTTCGACAATTGTGGCCACTAGCAGAATGGATAATCGAAGAGTATGGGATCGAATGGTGATATTTTAATTACTTCTTAAACAGAACAAATTAATTTTGCCCCGCTTGGGAAGCGAACCCACATCGGAAACAGAGATGTTAAAGTTGACAAACGTCGTTATTTGGTTTGTTGACAGAGCCACGTCGGCTCCTTTTGGGATGCCTTGTATTCATGTGAAGTCATAGGTATATTTTACAAAATACCCAAAAATTCGGTTCCACAAAATGTCTACATTTAGTTTTGTGCCATTGTTTTCTTTACTACACAACTAACAACTATTGAAGCCGAATAGAATCTTTCCGTGGGCAAGTTGTTCTAGGAGAGTTTTAATATACAGGGTCCGGCAAGTTGTTTGAAAAATATTTAGACGGGTCGACTTACCTCAATCACCCAAACACCCATCTGGACGATTGGTTGGATGATGTTCCACTGAATGTCCAGCTCACAACAGCAGGATAGTTGTGGACTATTTGAACCAAGTTTTTGGCCCTAATTATATAGGTACAAATGCCCAAATGCGATGACCTGCAATGTCCCCAGATTTAAATCGCATGGACTATTCTTTTGGGGGGCTACATCAAGAACCAAGTCTATTCAGATTTTGGCATAAATCCTGTAGTTAGCGTTCACAATCTACAAGAACGGATATTAGATGCATGTCGGAATGTTGATCGGGAGATGATCCATGCTGCTACGCATAGACAAATTATGGAAAGATTAGAACTTTGCGTTCAGCAAGGTGGGAACGTGTTCGAGCATCTGATTTGAGATTTGTTATTAAAACTGTTATTTTAATACATTCTTGATTCTTTCGTTTATGTATTAAATTAATGTGGTACTATTATTTTTATTTAATGTTTGTTGCTTATAAGTTAAAAATAAATTTCACCATACAATTATCTAAAAACGATGTAATAATTTACAAAAAAAGCCATGTCTATGATTTTCATTAAAAGCCTGTACAAATTATAATTCACCTTTAGAAAGAAGAAAGCTCAGACGTTTACAAATGATCCATTAGTTTGTGTTGATCCAGTCAATTGAACCCCAGCAAATATGGTATTGGGAGAAAGCTTACTAAACCCGCTATCTGATGCCGTAATCATATACAGGGTGTTCCATTTAAAATTTTCGAGAAAAATTGAGCTTTGTAAAATATAACACCCTGTATAAGCGGATATTTCCGCAGACTATATAACCATATTGTATTATGCTACATTGAGTCAAGAGTCATGGTAATACCAGATCTTGACAGGTTTTGTGACGACATGGCAGCACTGTCGTGTTGATTCGGAAAAAATTTCGGACAAGCAATTGAATAACTTCTAAACCGTTGATTTCAGGCCCCTATTGTTGGGCATCATTTTACTCACCATGCAGTGATTTACCAAAAAATAAAAGAAAATATAGGGTGTCCCATTTAAAAAAATAGAAGCTTGGTGTGGCACAGGGAAACTGAACACTCTGTATACATAAAACTAATTTCCGGTTATGCGAAACACTGGTATATCCATAGATACCAAATTTGATATTTATAGGTAGAGCAGTTGTGAAGATAATTATGTGATCCTCTAAACTTGCCGGACCCTGTATATATATATATATATATATATATATATATATATATATATATATATATATATATATATATATATATATATATATATATATATATATATATATATATATATATATACCCCTTTAAAGCACATTGCGCGCACGGAGGAGTGTGAGATTTGGCATAGTTAAAGTTCATATGAAGAAGGATTGGAGAAAGATGAAATAGAGGTATAATATGTGTAACAGATTAAATTAAATGTCCCATTTAAAAAAAATAGAAGCTTGGTGTGGCACAGGGAAACTGAACATCCTGTATACATAAAACTAATTTCCGGTTATGCGAAACACTGATATATCCATAGATACCAAATTTGATATTTATAGGTAGAGCAGTTGTGAAGATAATTATGTGATCCTCTAAACTTGCCGGACCCTGTATATATATATATATATATATATATATATATATATATATATATATATATATATATATATATATATATATATATATATATATATATATATATATATATATATACCCCTTTAAAGCACATTGCGCGCACGGAGGAGTGTGAGATTTGGCATAGTTAAAGTTCATATGAAGAAGGATTGGAGAAAGATGAAATAGAGGTATAATATGTGTAACAGATTAAATTAAATAAGACATTCATTGTTTACGTTCACAAATTTATCAATGTCAAACACATCTTACTCTATGGTCAAACACACAGAGGATACCTATATGACAAAAGAACATCAATAACGTTTTTAATAAATTACGGTGGAATTTCTACAACATTATGCTAAAGTTAAAAACAAGATAAGAGATAAGAGGGCAATTTTTAAGAGCAATAAAAGATGTTTATATAAACAATTTCAAGCCTTATCTGTGACAGCATCTGTAGGAACTAAAATTAAAAATTGACCATCACGATCCCTAATTCTTTAACAGTCTCAATAAATCTGTTATTCGCTAAAAAGTGGCCTTGAATTTTACACAATTAAAAGTTCTGAATCTACATAAAAAACATCCATGGCTTGACAGCTCAATTGACGTCAGCAAAATACAAAATTATTGCCCACAAGAAAACAAGTCGCAAAAAAACGATAACCACATAGATTTGCCCAGCAAAGAACCTGATTGAAGAGACACCCAGCCTCTAGAAGAATGTCAAAACACTGACTAACGACACTCCATTGAAGGGAAAGGTGACTGGCTTCTACCCTTTTTAAATCCCCTACTGAAAGAAACCATCCTTGAAATTTACGCGCTGTGATCTAGATCAATTAAATATGTATTTTAATAATACCAAAGTTCTCACTGATTGTTGTTTTGAAAACAAGTTATTTATACAGACGCTTGATTCACCCAGACGTTCTTTCAAAGGTAACCATTGACGTCATTAGGTGGTCATCGAAGGAATTTACTTCGTTTTACTGACATTATAAACAATGTTTACTACTAAGTTATGTTAATAAATACGTACATAACACACAGTTGCTTGAGATAATCGTATACAATCAAAACGCCTAATTAGTCTGATATAAAAATCTTTTAATAAATGGGATGGTAATATTACGATTTAAATTATGATTATGCTATTTTTAAATCGCTTTTAAAATTAGAATGTATTTTTAGTTTTAAAAATATAAATTTTGTTCACTTTAGTAATTTGTCTAGCCAAAGTACAGTGCTAGACGGTATTAACTAAATAATGTCAGACTGAATTGTCAAATTTTAATCTGCTAAGTTTAAATTAATATTTTCTTAAATGTAACATACACAGGCTGTCCCAAAATGCGACTGCTAACGGCCTACTGCAAATTCTTTGTGCCACATCATTCACATTGAGAGGTGAGTGCCCCATGTCCGTAAATGCAGTATTTCCAAAACACAGGATGTTAAAGTTTAAAAATTTAAATAGTTTATTTCTGATAAATTTCAAGTGGTGCGATGGATCGCAGTGAAACTTTAAGAGTACTATCAGACAAGTAAACTACTACTTCAGTGGTCGCCAATCTGTTGATGCGAGCTACCGGTAGCTCGCAAATGCAATTCTGGTAGCTCACAACCTATTTTAAATTTTAAAAATAGAAAGGTGTAAAAATTCTAAAGCCTCCGTAAGCTTCGCAAATTCTGATAATACACACAAGTAGCGGTAACACTGAGGTGAGCGATCTGCCACCGACTTCACCATGCTAGAATTGTCTAGAACCGATTAGCACGTGTTCGAGAACGATCTGGGTTGCTTTGAACGGGTTAAATACGCATCGCGCGGCGAGATTGCGCTCCGTTTAAAACTGAACGGCATAATCAACGTCCAGCGGTTAGGTCAGTAGAGAGCAATAAAAAATATTATATACATAATATTCAAATTTTATAATCTGTAATTACAACTAAAAAAACTGACAATTCAAAAAAGTTGTTGTTTAATTTTTCACGGAAATTTGAACCCGTGAAAGCAAAGAGTATAAGCGGAAAAATAAGAGAAATAAGAGCGTTATTTAAGTCTGTCACTTTGAAATTTCATTTCAAATTTCTTTAAACAATTTATCAATTGCTTATATATTATGAAAATGTGAACATAGATAATCCTATTAAATGAATGATTTCTTACCTTTTTTGTACCAAAGTTGATTTAAATATTTAAATATTTTTCTACGAAAATTCGCTAAATAATCATTGTTTTGTATAAGGACTAAGTGTATCTAATTTTTAAGGAAAAGTAAATGCTAGATTATATGTGACAATACAGCAGTACTTAACCTTCTGCTCTTCCTGTAATATGTTGACCTGGCGGTAAGGGTACGAAAGATGGGACACTGACCGTGTTTGAATGGGCATTACTGCGCTGTGGCACGATACCGCTTTATTATACCCGTCAATTTTTCGTATATACTATTTCCGATACTGTACTATATTTTTCTAACTAATATTCACTAGGAGGCGATTCCCTTCTGGGAGCGGGTTTCTACTACTACTGTTACTACTCCTATGGAAGCGGGTTTCTACTACTACTGCTACTATTACTAAAGAAGCGGGTTTCTACTACTATTTATTTACTAGAAGACGGGTTCACTATAGAAGCGGGTTTCTACTACTACTGTTACTCTCTATATCAAAAATGGTACTAATATTAAATATCAAAAATGTTCAGCGATAAGCAATATGAGTGAAAAAATACATACAGTATGGCCTCTCTGCTTCGATATCGCAAATATAAATAAATATTCAGGAAAATAACCCTCACACAAAATGTAGCCAACGAAAATAAACGCCGTGAACAATCACACAATCTGATTGGTAGATTAAAAACAAACATTTGACACACACGTCAAAACTTATTGTGAAGACATTATATTGATATTTTTTGGGCAACTAGATTACAAATGGGACAGAGTTTTATATAAAATAGAGGCTGAATAATATGGATCCAGCAGAAATGTTGCTAGAAAAGATAACAGCGTTTTTCTAGTTAATTTATTTCAGAACATTTTAAGGTGACAGTGAGAAATATTTTTGAGGTTTTTATTGAACACTGATTTTAAAAATTGTATCCCTCACATGCATAAGCGAGGTGCGATGCATTGTATGATTTTGTTTGCAAGATAAATGTTAAATGTTATTATTACTAGAATTAGATAAAAAGTCTAGACGCGGCAAGTGCGTTATCGAAGTGAATTTTCATAAAAACGTTTCTAATAGCAAATATGTCTCTTTAATGCAAGCAGGCATCAATTTGGTTATCGGTATAACCAATATAGTACAAACAATGTATCATATTTTATCAAAATAACTTTGTTTTAATTTTCCAAAAATAAACGTAAAATGTTTCCGAGAAAACTGGTTTCCTAGCAAACGAACTTTTTTCCCTTAGGGCTCGTCCGCGTCTTTGCCGCCCCGATAGCACCGCAGCCTTTGGCTTATTGTGCATGCCTTTTGTCTTTTCTACTCCACCCATTCCAAAACCACTGTGCCTTGAACTAGTCTGCACAACAATTGGTAGGGTGAAGTTTTATATTGCTCTGTCCGTAGATCAGTTGTTTTTTGCGGTCCAGAGCTTTACACTCGCACAAGATGTGCTGGGCTGATTCCTCCCCCTCGCCGCCGAGTCTGCATGCCAGGTCCCCCTCGAACCGTAGCACATTATGCAGGTGTTTTTTTGACAGCCATGTGCACCGTCAAGAGTCCTGTTATGTTCTTGAGCTGTCCTCTGCTAAGATTTAGCAGCTCCACAGCTCTCTTTGAACTGGGATTCCCAATTAGTGTCTTCCCATGTCTGAGCCCTGAACCAGGACTTGATGGTTGCCCTGACCGTGCCTTTTGATATGCCCAGGACCGATTCTGGTCCCATAAATGGTTCTGCTGATCCTATCTTCATTGCCTTTGACTCCCGAGTGACCCGGCACCCAGATGAGGGTGACCTCATTCTGCCCAGCCAGGTCGCTCGTCTCGTCTTGGCATTCACTAACCAGCCTGGAATTTACCCGTAGCTACTTAGGGCCCTAAGGACTGCCTGGCTGTCTGTGGCCATGAGGATGCGCTTGTTGGTGTAGCCCCTCCTCTTGTTCTCAGACATGCAGTGCAAGATTGCGTACATTTAGGCCTGAAAGACCGTTACATAAGCCCTGAGGGAAATACTGTGACTTACCCTTGGTCCTTCCGAATAAACGCCTGCTTCCGTTCTACGCTCCCCGACAGATTCGTCCGTGAACCAGACGAGAGCGTCCCGTGGTAGGCCCGGCGTCTCCCCCGCCATGCCCGCGAACGGGGATTACCACTGTAAACTTATTTTCCCTACAGATTGGCGGGCTCGCGAAGTCTTACCTCATTTCAAGCATGGGCTCCTTCACGATCTCCTGAATCCTGCAGTGGCCCCTGTAGCCTGGGTTGGCCTTCAATATATCATTGCAGGCTAGTCTGTATAGTCCTATCCTAGCCTTCCCCATGATAACTAAGTGAAGGGGGGCAGATCCAGCAACACCTCCTGGCGGCCGTTGGACTTGAGGTCATGGCACCTGATGCCGAGGCAAGCCATCTTTTGGATCTTGCCCAGTTTTTGTTTGGCACTGGATTATGTCACCTTAGGCCACAAACCAGTGCCGCGCATGTTAACGATGGTCTGACCACCCTTGTGTTCAGCCAATGAGCCATACTGGGTCTCAGTCCCCACGTAGCCAACGAACCTTAGATTAATAACAAATTGAGTTATTGAAATTTGAAGCATTTAATGAAAATTCGCTACCAAAACGCACTTACTGTGTCTTGTTTTTTTCCTTACAAACATGCATCAAATTACGATGAAAAATGCAAAAATGCAATAATATAGGGGATGTACGAAAAAAAATCGTAGGTACCAACAACGACTTATGGTCGTTCCGGTGATTGTCAAAATGATTTTATAAAATGCAGTTCAAGGCACCCTATAATTAACGTACTTAAGAAGGAAAGCTTTACAATTTTCGAAGAATTTTTTTCTCCTACTTCTTGACCCTTTTACGCCAAGAAAATTAATCTTACATTATATTTATGCACAAGTTGTAGTGAAATTTAAGTTGAATTTTGTTAATATTCTTTTATGTATCATTAAATTTTACAGAGGTTACTAGAAATCTTAAAAATGTCGAAACAGCTGTGTTATGAAAGCGTATAAAATTATTACAGTTTTATTTATTATTTGTGATTAACATAAAACATTAATGAATTTACAAATATTTTAATAGGAGACATATTTCTCATTCAAATTGAATGCAGGCGTGTTTACGTTTCACTGATTCACTTAGGAATTTGGTAGAAACATCATATATCATCAACATTTTATAATAATTAAAACAAAATAATGTTATCATAAATAAGTAACAATTGTATGATTTTAGAAAATTTCCTTAAATACACACAAATTACTGCCCCCCTGAAGCCAGTTCCGAGGTTTATTTCAATTTTTAGTGAATTTTCATTAAAACTATTCGCTAATAGACAGGTCACGATTTCGAACTTTCAAAATATTTCTTCAAATGAACGCGAATTAAGCGCCTAGAACCGATATTTGGGGATCGTTAAAATTATATATATATATATATATATATATATATATATATATATATATATATATATATATATATATATATATATATATATATATATATATATATATATATATATGCAGGGTTGGTAAAAAGTTCCGGAACGGTCGAATATCTCTGTTATTAATGACGCATTTTTTTTCTTTTTGTAATGAAGAATGGTCACAAATAAGCCTTTTTTATAACACATTCGCTTTTTTTCTCACTTCCGGTTTAACAGGAAATCACTCCAACTATTCTTTTTTATGGGACACCTCGTATTATTTACCATTTTCGGATGTAGGATAAAAAACTACGCTCTGAAACATCAACATATTTTTTGTAATTGATAAGATAACACCACAAAAAAATTAATAAAATATTCATAATGCAAAATCAAGATACCTGTTACAAAATTTCGTCATATGATTAAAAAACTAAAGTCATTGTTCAAACTGTGCTCCGTCTACAACTTGACAGTGATATAATCTATCAACAAAATGTCTCACTGAATTTTGTATCATCTCTGGCGTAATATGGTTGTTTCTTCAGTTCCTGTAATTGCCCCAGATCATTAGGTCGTTTTTTATACACCTGACATTTCAAGTGACCCCACAAAAAGAAGTCCAGTGGCGACAGGTCTGGAGAATGAGCTGGCCACGCGATTCCTCCTCTGCGTCCGATCCAGCGGGCAGAACATATTTGGTCCAAATAATCACGGACATTACTCGTCAAGTGTGGCGGAGCTCCGTCTTGTTCGAACCAAATATTGTCGCCTGGATGATTATGTCTCATTTGATTTGGGAAGAGTGCTCTAAGTGCTGGTACAATTTGGTTTCTCAATAAATTCAAGTAGCCATCACCATTTAATTTTCCGCTAATAAAAAAAGGTCATATTAATTTGTTTCCGACCACACCAGCCCACACATTTACTTTTTAAGGATACTGCGTATGGACTTGCTCCATCCAATGAGAGTTCTCTGTTGACGAGAAACGACAATTGTGCCTGTTAACCGTACCATTCAGATGAAATGTGGCTTCATCTGTAAAAACTATTCCATTCACAAAGTTAGGCCCAGCTTGAATAAGTTCTGTCATTATTTAAGAATAATTTTGTCTGCGATCTGGGTCATTCTTGGTCAGCTCATGAACCACATGCATTTTAAAGGGTTTCATTTTTTCAGACTTGCGAAATTTGTCAGCAGACTTTTGGGATATGTCATGAATTTGACCCAATTCTGTTGTAGATACATGAGTATTTTCTTGGACTGATAATAGAACATTCAACCTTGTGTCTTCGCCATTTACTGTTATTAGACTTCCACTTCTTGACAAATCACTCGTACTTGGCGAAAGTCCTCATACTTTTCAACAACCCGATGCACCGTACTTTTACTAATTTGTCTACCTGAATGAACAGTACTAAATAAAGTGCGAACTTCTTCCAACGATCGTTAACCATCACCATATCCGTACATAATCAAGATGTCAATGCGCTCAGATTCTGTGAGTTTCACTCCCATTTCCAATTACACAAGAAAAGGCAAAACAACGACCACAAATGACAGGTGACAATGTCAATGTAGCACCCGAATTGTCTGCTTTATTGACACCAGTATATTTAAATAGGTATGGAGATTTTGATTTTACGTTATCATTTATTCATTTTTTGTGGTGTTATCAATTACAAACAAAAACGTGTTGATGTTTCAGAACGTAGTTTTTTATCCTGCATCCGAAAATGGTAAATAATACAAGGTGTCCCATTTAAAAAAAGTGAATGTGTTATAAAAAAGGCTTAGTTGTGACCATTCGTCATTACAAAAACCCAAAAAAAAAATTGCGTCATTAATAACATATATTCTACTGTTTCGGGACCATTTACTAACCCTGTATAATATATATATATATATATATATATATATATATATATATATATATATATATATATATATATATATATATATGCTGTCTATTATCTACCTTAGTATAATGGGTGGGTAACTTTGTGATTTCTGAAGATACAGCTTCGGTTAAAATTAGCAAAGTTTTGGCAGAATTTCAAGAGCAGTTTGATTCTTATCCAGCTCGAAAAATCTTCCGTTAGATATGCCGAAACATTTCTAGAATTATGGGCAGGGGCACCATCGTGCTGAAAATGTGCTAGGTTCCGAATCGTACTCAGAGGTACATTGTCCAACATTTCCTCCAATTCACTTTGCAGAAATCACAAATATCGTTCTGAATTCAGGTTTGTGTCATAGAAAAATGGTCCTAAGATTGTGGTACCAATAATTCCGCACCACACATTTACTGGAAATGCGTAGTGACCGCTTGTTTCTGCAGTAAGATGGGAATTGCTTTGATCTCAATATACAGTATTGTGTCGATTAAATATTAGTGAATTCGGTTTCATCTGTAAAAAGAATTCCATACGAAAACAACCATTTTGCTCTGTTACCCTTACCAACCATCTAGCAAACTGAATTCGTCGGCTTAAATCTTCCGAATATAATGTATTACTGATACTACATTTGTATGGTCGATAACTATTCTGTTTAAAAAATCAAATGGGCCATTTCTTTTGAAACCCCGCACTGGTTCGCCAATTCTCTGGTAGATGTACTTAGTTTATAATTAACGAATGCTAAAACTATTTCTTCCTCTTCCTTTTTAAAATTCAACTTCTCAGTTTTTGGTTTGTTGTATGAACCTAAGATTGATTTTCAGTTTCGCAAAAAGTCTTTTATGGGGCTGCCTGCTTTCATGTATTGGAAATACATTTCACTAGCTTCACCGACATTTCTGTCACTGCCATAATAACATTCATTCACCGCCTGCTTGGTACATAATTTCGAAAATAATTTATTATATTATTAATAAATAGTTTTTGTAAATAAATCTAAAACTAACGGAAATCACCGTATCACACCTCATATCATTTAAATCAGAAAAAAAAGAAGCTTTTGGAGGACGTCACAGCCAACTATTTAAAAAATGCAACCTTGTGTTAGCTCTTTCGAACCAAGCATCCATTGATATTTTGTTGATATCATTCTATTCTACGAAAAAATACCTACAAAATGAGGTCTTGATCTCTTTTGTACCATTAAGCGTGACGAAGATATTCAAGAATGGAAAAATTGGTCATTTTTAATTTTTTTTAAATTATCTCAGAAAGAGGGCGATGCACTAGAATTTTGTTCATGTCATCAAACTCCCCTTCAAATTCGGACCAACTTTTCTAATTTAACCGAAGCTGTATCTTCCGAAATAACAAAGACACCCATTATACCGAGATATATAATGGGCACCCTGTTTGTTTATATATATATATATATATATATATATATATATATATATATATATATATATATATATATATATATATATATATATATACAGGATGTGGCGCCAAGACCTTTAGTTAGCCGTTTCTCAAAAACTACTCCGATTTGAAATTTGAAAATAATTTACACGCATACGTTTGACACATATTCCAGTTCAGTGAAAATAGTTTACTTTATGTCAGACTTCCATTTTAACCGGAAGTGACCGTCAACTTGCTTATTTTAAATACAACATGGTGATTTTCATTATATTTTTGAATTTTACATTAAATTTGAGATAAATTATTACTAACATATATGTAGAAAATCAACAGTTTTCGATATTTTTCGACTTTTTTGAAAATTCCCGCACAAACCTAGGTGAACGCTATCTCTCTGTGGAAATACAACCGAGAAGACTCAGTTTTAGTGCACAGATTGGCACCTAAACGACACGTTTGATAGCGTTTCTTTTTAATATACAGGGTGATGAGAATTAGCCGTGCCATTTAGTAAAATTGAAATCACAATTACTCGCTTATTTTAAATGGAACACCATATATTTCGGTTCGCATCCGGTTTCTCTTTCAACGTGTATTAGCATTCCCTATATCCAAATTCCATCGTTTCCGGAATATTTCAATTTTATTGGAATCACTTAATTCAAAGTGTCACAATAGATTTAAAGCAGGCACTTAATGATATTCTTGTTGACGTCTACATGTCAAACGAGTGTCACGCGAAGCTTATTGTCATAAAAATCGAGACACCATCAGTCAATGCGGTGCAAGAATGGCAAAATTTTCAGGACGCAAACGATTATTGTTTGGAGCTTCTAATTATCTCTGGTGAATCCCAACGAATTGTGGGCCGAACATGTCGTGCATTTGCAGAAAAATACCCGAATAAACCGAAACCCAGCCACGACATGATAAAGAGGTTGCTACAAAATTGTTCACAGCATGGAAGTTTGCGCCCAAAAGTACACAAGCGTAAGCCACTCGTCGATAACGAGGTAAACGAAGTGAACGTATTGGCATTTTTTGTTGCTGATCCCAAGGCATCCATCAGGGATTGCGAAAAAGAATTACGCTTGCCAACGAGAACGATTCACAGAATTTTGAAAAGCATCATTGGAGACCCTTCTCTTACCACCTGATACATGGTTTGCAACCAATCGATCTTCCTAGACGTGCTGAGTTCTGTGAATGGTTTCTATTGAAAACACACGATGAGAATTTCTGCAAAAAAATTATTTGGTACGATGAGACGAAGTTCTCCAAAAGTGGCATCCACAATCGCCACAGTAGTCACTTCTGGTCAGATGAGAATCCCCATGTTACCAGGTTAAACTATTTCCAAAACAGGTGGTAATTCAATGTGTTTTATGCAATTAAGAACGATAAGATATTTGGGATTAAAATATACAATGAAAATCTCACTGGTGTGAGTTATAATGATATTTTGCACGAAATGATTATAATTTCTCTCAACACAATAATTTTATAGGAAGCTAGAACAAGCTGGTATCAGCAAGACGGAGCACCGCCCCACAATTTTCGTTTAGCTCATGATTTTTTCCACCAAAATTTTGAAGACAGGTGGATTGCCAATAACGGCCCACGTAGATGCCTATCACGGTCCCCTGACTTAACGCCTCTGGATGCAAGCATCTAGGGCTACATCAAAAATATAGTTTACCACGAACCTGTCACCACAAAAGGAGACATGGTAGGTAGAGTTTTGCGTACCTTCACTGCACTGAATTCGAGACAAATCAGAAAGGCTACGAACGATAACTTTATGAGACGAATAACAAAATGCCTCCAGGTCAGTGGGGGTAATTTTGAGCATTTGTTATAAGTTCCACATTTTTTGTAATTTGTTTTTGTGTTTTAGTGTTCCACTAGCTATTAGTTAAGTTCTGTACTCATTTATAATAAATAATTACCTACCATGTTGAGTTGTATTTTAATTTTACAAGTTAGTTGACAAGACATTAATTTTACAGAACCAAATGAAAGGGAAATGCAGTGATTTGGATGCAAATACAAAGTATTCTCCTTTTTACAGATGAAGGCCCAAAAATGTGATGTTCGTAGTTGTAAGAGGTGGGACTTGACATGTAGACGTCAACAAGCATATTATCAAGTTCCAAAGTCTGATTTAGATCTATTGTGACAATTTGAATTAAGTGAATCCAATAAAATATAAATATTCGGGAAACGGTGAAATTTGGGTGTAGGGAATGGTGGTAATACACGTTGAAAGGGAAACAGGATGTGAACCGAAATAGCATCAATTTGAAATAAGCGAGTAATTGTGATTTCAATTTTAGCAAATGGCACGGCTAATTCTCACCACCCTGTATATTTAAAAGAAACGCTATCAAACGTGTCGTTTAGGTCCCAATCTGAGGGACATCTGTGCAAAAACTGCGTGTTCTCAGTTGTATTTCCACAGAGAGATAACGTGTAACGTTCACCTAGGTTTTTACGAGAATTTTAAAGAGGTCGAAAAATCTCCAAAACGGTTGATTTTTCACATATGGTGTGTTAATAATAATTGATCTCAAATTCAATGTAGAATTTACAAATATAATGAAAATCACCATGTATTTAAAATAAGCAAGTTAATGGTCACTTTTTCACAAAACTGGAATTTGTCTCAAACGTATGCGTGTAAATTTTCTAATTTCAAATCGGAGTAGTTATTGAGAAACGGCTAACTTAAGGTCTTGGCGCCACCCCCTGTATATATGTATATATATATATATATATATATATATATATATATATATATATATATATATATATATATATATATATATATATATATATATATATATATATATATATAGAGGTGTCCGTTTTTCGAGCTCAAGCATGGGGATCTCGTAAACCGTAAGTAATTGGGGTCGGTTGATTTGCTGAGTCTGATACTGAAACCACAGAGGTCAAAAAATCCCACCTCGCTCTTCTGGTTCTTGAAATGTTATTAAAAAAGTCTGGACGCAGCAAGTGCGTTATGATAGTGAATTTTCATAGAAATGATCTGGCATCAAATATTTTTTATTACTTTTTTCCCTGTAACATATAAATCTAAGTTTTGGTATATAGTTTCCTTTTAATGTCATAAACTTATGTACCAAATTTGATTACCAAGCTTTTGTATTTTTGGAGATAAAAATGATTTCCAAAAAAAAAAACCCAAAATTTTCACTCACAACCATTTTCCTGGCTAACGAACTTATCCAAGCCACTTGTAAAAGGAAGGTACATGCCAAATTTGATCAAAATCGGCCAATTATTTTTTGAGTAATCAGTGTGATACACACACACACACACACACACACACACACACACACACACACACACACACACACACACACACACACACACACACACACACACACACACACACACACACACACACACACACACACACACACACACACACACACACACACACACACACACACACACACACACACACACACACACACACACACACACACACACACACACACACACACACACACACACACACACACACACACACACACACACACACACACACACACACACACACACACACACACACACACACACACACACACACACACACACACACACACACACACACACACACACACACACACACACACACACACACACACACACACACACACACACACACACACACACACACACACACACACACACACACACACACACACACACACACACACACACACACACACACACACACACACACACACACACACACACACACACACACACACACACACACACACACACACACACACACACACACACACACACACACACACACACACACACACACACACACACACACACACACACACACACACACACACACACACACACACACACACACACACACACACACACACACACACACACACACACACACACACACACACACACACACACACACACACACACACACACACACACACACACACACACACACACACACACACACACACACACACACACACACACACACACACACACACACACACACACACACACACACACACACACACACACACACACACACACACACACACACACACACACACACACACACACACACACACACACACACACACACACACACACACACACACACACACACACACACACACACACACACACACACACACACACACACACACACACACACACACACACACACACACACACACACACACACACACACACACACACACACACACACACACACACACACACACACACACACACACACACACACACACACACACACACACACACACACACACACACACACACACACACACACACACACACACACACACACACACACACACACACACACACACACACACACACACACACACACACACACACACACACACACACACACACACACACACACACACACACACACACACACACACACACACACACACACACACACACACACACACACACACACACACACACACACACACACACACACACACACACACACACACACACACACACACACACACACACACACACACACACACACACACACACACACACACACACACACACACACACACACACACACACACACACACACACACACACACACACACACACACACACACACACACACACACACACACACACACACACACACACACACACACACACACACACACACACACACACACACACACAAATATATATATATATATATATATATATATATATATATATATATATATATATATATATATATATATATATATATATATATATATATATATATATATATATATATATTGAAACTGACCCTGGATATAGGTAATAGGAGTCCTAGTTCGCGCTCATTTGAAAATTTTTTTCAAAATTCAAAAATCGGTATCTCCCTAGTAAATTTTTTCTAAAAAAAATTCACTAAAACTGAATTTTCAGGGTATTTTATTTTCGCTATAACTTTTTACTAGTGGTCGTATCGAGATGGGATTTTCACTTTCTTAAGACACTTTTCAATTTAAAACATCTCTGTTCCATCAAGATCTTTGAAAAACGTTTCGGTCCTTTAGCAACATCTTCAGCTTAATTTCTTCCTATGGGAGCCATATTGCATTTTTAAATTTCTGAATAGTTTTTTTTTCGGATTGCAACCTTGTACCGCATGATATGTCTAGACAAGCTATTTTCGCTTCTTTCACATTTATACATCTCCGCATACATATTCTCCTAAAACGTATTTTAAAACTTATGAAAATTCGCTACCATAACGCACTAGTTGCGTTAGATCTTTTAAATTGGTGGCGTAAACATGTTTGTACTTTAAAAAAACGTATCAAGACAACAGGCTTGTTAACTACCATAAAATACAAGTTCAACAATTGGCCTGACCAACTAATAGTTATTTTAAAAGGTGGCTATTTACAATAACTAAGCAGTTTAGTAACTTTAGTTCAAAAAGTTCAACGTCTCGTTATTAATTACAATGTCAATAACAAACAGAAAAATGATCTTTTTTGTAGAAAATCACTACTTCAAAAAACATATCGCTTAGAAAAAAGAGACACAAAGTTGAAATCAACATTTAAATTAATGCATAAATTATTGTGACTTCACACAGGTGGTGGCTAAATATTTTTTATAAACATTATTTATTAGCATACAGAAAGTTTGATGTTAAAATTATTACATAACTTAAAGCAGAAACTGGTTTCAGTAATGAATTTGTGTTCAGACTAATGTTAACTTTTTTTTATTAATTTACGATTTTACTCATTCAAATATCGATAAAAAAAACCGACCCTCGCAAAAGTTTCAACGATGGCAATTTTGCCATATGGACTTAACACAGTACAATGAACGCCTGTCTGGCAATATTTTATAATCAGTGATATATTTTTACATTTACGCAATCTTTATGTTCTATAAGGCCGTGGCTCTTAACTTATGAGACCATATGCAGAATTGCTGTTGAATCTAATCACTACATCACAAGCGTTTTGCTCATCAACTAAAACTAGTTTTATTTAACAAATTTAAGTGGACTGAATTCAAAAATACCATTAAAGTTTTTCCATCACGTCTATATTAGCGAATGTTTGTATTTTCATAATTAGTTATAGTAAAACTCACGTTAGATGTAAGTATTTTAAACTTTTATATTTTTCCTAAGTAAATTGTAAACTTTTTCCTTTCCATGTTGTAGCCTTGAGAATGGAATAAACTTTTCCGAAAGCTCGGCTTTTAATAAAGAGTTTTATTTTGCAACTGACGGCTTTCCCACAATTTTTTAAGTAAATATATATATATATATATATATATATATATATATATATATATATATATATATATATATATATATATATATATATATATATGTATGTATGTATGTATGTATGTATGTATGTATGTATGTATGTATGTATGTATGGATGTATCCAACCGATAACTCAAAAAGTAATTAACCGATTTGGATGAAACTTGGCACGTCCCTTTCTTTTATAAATAGCTTGGATGAGTTCGTTAGCCAGCTCCATCGGACCAGTTTTTCTTAAATAAAAAAAACTTTTCCAAAAAAAAATTGTATCAGAAAGAATAACAAAGCTATTTTATAAAATTTGGTAGATGTTTCCCTGATAAAGGCCTTACTACATACCAAAATTCAACTTTCTAGGTTTCTAGAAAAGTGAGTTATTCAAATTTGAAGCATTTTATAAATATTCAATACCATAACGGACTTGCTGCGTCCCAAACTTTTTTAGATACAGACAACTGAAATACATCTATGTATATTTATCCAATATTCATTATACAATATAAGATACAACAAAAGCAAACAAACTAAGAACTAAAAAACTTTGAGTCAATTTTTCCTTTTATACATTTTTACATTGGTTTTCCTTAAAATTGAACAGCAAAAATCACCCATCATATTTTCATCCCAGAAGCCTTGATATCTGCGCTCTAAATCCATGAGATCTTGATGAAAGCGTTCCCCCGTGTCCATCGCTCACCATTCTTAAGTTATCTGGGAAAAAGTCTAAATGGGAATGTAAAAAGTGGATCTTCAGTGACATATTAACTCCGATTTTATGGCAATTTATTATCAATTCAGCCACGATTTCCCTATAGTTATCGCGTTTTGTATTCCTTAAAAATCCAGCAAATACATTCTTAAAAGACCTAAAAGCTTCAGTTTCGGCATCTGAAGCTATTGCTCGAACAGGTTATGACTAGAGAATTTTACTTCACATCGTCAATACGTGTGGAAGTATGGCATCGGCGACAAAAAATTTAAAAAAAATTGTTTCGCTTAAGCGTCCTAAAAAGTGCCAAAACGTATAAAAAACATGATTTGGGAGCGAAACTGTTTTGTCTGATTGTTTGTAGCCACGATAACTTTAGAACGGAGTGAGATATCGTCTTTAAATTTGGTATACAGTTAGCACCCAACAAACGAACGGTTCGGATTGTTTTAGGTAAAATCGCTCCAGGGGGTAGAGGTTAAATGGGGGGTGATTTGGTAAAAATTTACATTTTTAGTGAATTTTTATTTAAAAAAATTCACTATTAGAGAGGTATCGATGGTGAGACTTTGTAAAAATGTTTTCAAATGAGCGCGACCTAGGACCCCTAAAACCCATATCCGGGGTCAGTTTCAATATATATATATATATATATATATATATATATATATATATATATATATATATATATATATATATATATATATATATATATATATATATATATATATATATATGTGTGTGTGTGTGTATCCAACCGACAACTCAAAAAATAATTAACCGATTTCGATTAAACTCGGCAAGTGCCTTTCTTTTCTTAATGGCTTGAATGAGTTCGTCAGCCAGGAAAATCGGACAAGGTTTTCCTGGAAAAGTTTGAGTTTTCTTTCGAAAAAAAATTTTTATCCGAAAATTACAAAGCTATTTTTATGAATTTTGGTGGGTACGTTGCCTTAGGAAAGGCCTTACTACATACCAAAATTCAACTTTCTAAGTTTAAAGAAAATTGAGTTTTTCAAATTTTTAGTTTTGTTTCGAAAATTTTTTTTTCCGAAAATTACAAAAATGTTTTAATGACATTTGGCGGATATGTTGCCTTGGGAAAGGCCTTACTACGCACCAAAATTCAACTTTCTAAGTTTATCAAAAATTGAGTTATCCAAGTTTGAAGCATTTAATAAAAATTCACTACCATAACGCACTTGCTGCGTCCCGAACTTTTTCTTTACAACCCAGAGTAATATAACGTTTTAGGGTTTCTTTATTAGGAAAGTTTCGATTGCATCAAACGTCTGATATTCTGTGCTGAAATTAAATTAACGGTTGAATGTGTGGGGGTGGAATAACGGTTATAAAAATTTCGAAATTTGGTTTTGCTAAAACGGCGTAAAAAGTCTCAAACATACAGAAAACTTGATTCTGGGACGACATTTTTTTTGTCTAGTCGCTCTGTTTCGGGTAAGATCGCTTCAGGGGGTAGGGGATAAATGAGGGGTGATTTGGTGAAAATTTACATGTTTTTGTTAACATTCGAGTTTCAGAAGTTTATGGGTAAAGGAATACGAATATTTTCTTTGTGGTCAAGTCATGGGCCCTAAATTACTTTGATGAGAATGTGTTTCTAAGGAAAGTAGGTTATTACATCTATGTGGGAATTATGATTCAATTTGCAGCACTATTTTTATTTGTAGACCTACAAATATGCCTTCTTTAAGCTTCGCTTCTGACAACTTTAGGAAAACATTGTGTAAATACTTGAAACCATCACCATCACGGTTTAAGCTTTTAACAAAACTTTTCGTTAAACTAAGCTTAATGCGCAAAGTAGGTAGAAAAACCTTTTTAGCGAATTTTCGTAAAAAAAATGAGCGCGTACTAGGACCCCTAGAACCCATATCTGGGATGAGTTTGAATTTTTATATGTTTATATATATATATATATATATATATATATATATATATATATATATATATATATATATATATATATATATACATATATGTGTATGTATGTATATATCACACCGATAACTCAAAAAATAATGGGCCGATTTTAATCAAATTTGGCATGTACCTTCCTTTTGTGAGTGGATTGGAAGTTCGTTAGCTCGGAAAATCGGACAGGTTTTCCGGGAACATTTTAAGTTTTCTTTCGAAAAACATTTTTTTCTCAAAAAATAAAAAAGGTATGGTAACCAAATTCGGTATGTAGGTTTAGGATATCAAAAGTAAACTACACACCAAAATTTTGATTTCTGTTACAATATTCACTGGAGGTAATTTTTTATACTCCTCACTATAACAAAATGCAAATGGTAATTCTTAATGTAACCTGCCTATACAGAGTGCTAAATTTCGAAAAACTTAAATTTTCTCGAAAATTTCAAATGGAACGGCCTTTATATTAGAGCGTTATTATATGCGAATTTTCATGGCCTTTTTATCAATACCACGTTTGATGACATTATTTTCGACGATTTTAAAGATACAAAGCATTAATTACAAAATTTATCATTTTCCAATAAACTTATCTCTAAATCCAGGGGCGGCTTTGACAACGCCACTTGACATTTGAAAAATTAACTAAATTACTGACAGGTAGCTTTCTTAGTTATCCGCTTTTTTCTTGATATCAGTATGTTTTTTACTGAAGAACTTATGTCAATGCTGTACATGATTGCTGAAAGTGATGGAAATGTTGCCTTAGCAAAGCGAACCTATAGGCAGAAATACCCTAATCGACAACAACCTCAGTTGGAAGCATTTAGGTTAGTGAAAGCTCCTTTCGATGCATACGGCAGAGTACTTTATCAGGCTCCCGTAAGAAACAAAACTGTTCTAAATGAAGGTACGTCTGTAAACATTATAGCCTCAGTCATTGAAAATCCACATATCAGTCAGCGACAATTAGCTTCGAATTTAAATATCAGTAAAACTTATGTCCAAAGATGTTTTAAAGAAAACAAATATCACCCATACCATGTTAGAAAAGTTCAAGAGCTGTCTGCAAGCGATAAGTAGCAAATATTGAATTTTTGTATTTGGGCTCTACAGAAGGACAACCAGGAACCAGGATTTCTTGCAAAGGTGTTATTTACAGATGAAGCAAACTGTGTTGATGTTTCAAACTGTGGATGAATTAAAATGCACAATGTGCATTATTATGCTGATATAAATCCACATTTTTCGTGGCCAATGGATCGTCAGCATAGGTGGTCCATAAACGTGTGGGCTGGAATTTTGGGTTCGTGTTTAATCGAACCGTATTTTTTTCGATGGGACTATCACTGGTCGTTATCTAAATTACCTCAATAATGATCTAGCAGAGCTGTTAGAAGAAATTCCTGTACAACTCCGGGGTGAAATCTGGTATCAACACGATGGAGCGCCTCCACATTCAACAGGAGCTGTTAAGAGCATTTTAAAACCATAATTTTGAAGAACGATGGATAGGTCGAGGTAAACCAACCGCTTGGCCAGCAACATCTCCTGATCTTTCCAAAATAGATTTATTTTTGTGGGGTGACATTAAAGGTAAAGTGTATGCGACTCCACCAACAACCAAGGAGGACATGTGCGCAAGGATTTCAGAGGCTTTCAATTCTGTACGCGAAGCAACATTGTTGAAGGGACAAAACAATTTAAGACAGAGATTACAAATTTGTATCGATAATGACGGCTCCCAACTTGAACATTTGCTGCGTTGAATTTTTGTTGTTGATTTTGTGAATTTCAATTTAGTATTGTTCTTGTTTATTTAAACCTTGTTAATATATGCATTGAAGGTTTTGCTTTTACATCACACACACTTTAGTTTTTATGCAGTATGAATTAAGGATATTACGTAAACTATTTGAAAATGATATAAAATACAGGGTGTTGCATATTATCGTGAAGTATTTACTTGAATTTATATAAAAATGGTTAATTCCGTAATTGAGTCTTAATATATTTGAAACCGTTGAAAATAATGTCATCAAACGTGGTATTGCTGAAAAGACTATGAAAATGCACATCTAATAACGAGAAAATTTAAGTTTTGCGAAATTTAACACTCTGTATAGACAGGTTACATTAAGAAGTACCATGTTGCATTTTGTTATAGTGAGGAGTATATAACATTAACTCCAGTGAATATTCAGCCAAAAGATTGTGCAGAATCGAAGTATTTACGCACCAAACTAGACCAATATTTTTAATAAACAAATGAATAACTCTGAAACGGTTGGGCCTAGACCCATCATATGGGGTGTCAATTTGCTTGTCGCGATACAGTCTCCTTAAAAATGATATAAAATACAGGGTGTTCTATTTTAAAAAAGGTAAGTTTGGACTGCCACGGAAAAAATGAACACCCTGAGTAAATTAAAATATTTTTGAATTACGCAGCTGATTGATAGGAATAACTTTTAGTTGAAACTTTTTTAATGAAACTGAGTTTAATATGGAAAACTGGGCTTTTTCCGCGAAGTGGACCACCCTGTATATATATATATATATATATATATATATATATATATATATATATATATATATATATATATATATAGCTCATGTTTACAAAATTTGTTTGTTTATTTGTTTCGTAAGATATGTAAGAACAATGTCTAGTTATTAGATCATCGTAATATTGCTGTGTATTTTTTATATACTGATATAAATCTGTATGTACTTGATCGATTACAATGGGCAATGACATCTAGGTACGAAAATATGTGTATATAATTTTTCAGAAAAAATTCTACAACGGATTTCAAGGTAAATCGCCCTTCTGCATTTTATAGGAAGCGATTTGAGAAGCTGGAAGCTGCAGTGGATATTATTAAAGATGTCAACTTGACACATTGAGAAATAGATAGTTATGATTCCGCCAGATGTCGGTTACCTAACTGATGAAGGGGAGTTTGATGATGATGACCTGATTAATAATTTACTGCCGAACGATGTTCCTGAAGAATTAAAGGTTGACATAAACGAACTGAAAGAAGACGATGAGGGAACCATGTTGATGACATTGCGTTGTCGGAACCGATCTACGTCAAAAAAAGTCAAAAGTTTGTAAATGTAGAACCTAAGTGGAGTTGCACACCCGTAAACAGGAATATACATGGCACCGATGGAACCGCTGCTCGCTGGGAATGTATACGACAAGAAGTATCAGGACTGAATGCGGTACAAGTTTTTGAAAAATTATGTGACGAGGAAGTTGTACTTGTAGATCAAACCAATAGTTACGCAAGAGCCAATAATAACCATGCTTTCAACGTTACGAAAGAAGAGAGAGATTTTTATTGGATTTCTTCTCTTCACTGGATATCACAAGCTGCCTCGTGAATTGGAATTTAGATGAAGATGTGGGTATTCAGTTTGTATCGAATGCCATCAATCAAAATAAATTCGCCGAAACCAAAAGGTATATCAATTTGGCTGACAATTCAAAACATGACAAAAACGACAAAATGTATAAAACTCGACCGTTCATGCAGTTGATGAATAAAAAACTTCAACAATGGAGCATATTTCACGAACGTTTATCCATCGATGAGGTGATGCTGAAGTACTTTGGGCATCACTGCGAAACAATTCATTCGGGGCAAGCCTGTACGCTTCGGATACAAACATTGAATGATATGTAGTTCTACTGGATATTGCTACATATTTGATACGTACTATGGTGCTAGGCCTTCAGCTGCGCAAGATCAACCAACAAATAAAAAACTCTGGACGCAGCAAGTCAATTTTCATAAAAATGTTTTTAATTACAAATATATCGCTCTAATGCGAGCAGGCATCAATTTGGTTACCGGTATAACCTATATAGTAGGAACAGTGTATCATATTTTATCAAAATAATTATTTGAAAATGTACAAAACTTTTCGGAAAATAAACTTTAAATGTTTCTGAGAAAACTGGTCTCCTAGCCAATGAACCTTAGGTTAATACGAAATTGAGTTATTGAAATTTGAAACATTTAATGAAAATTCGCAACCAAAACGCCCTTGCTGCGTTCATACAAAAAATTTCCGAAAATACAGTTAAATGTTGGTTTCCTAACCAACAAAACTTTCGTTAATAGCAAATGAGTTATTGAAATTTGGAGGATTTAATGAAAATTTGCTACCAAAACGCACTTACTGTGTCCAGATTTTTTCTTACAAACATGCATCATATTTCGATAAAATATGCTAAAATGCAGTAACGAATTTTTTCTACAAAAATTAGCTACAAATTATAGACCGTTAAACCATAAACTTCACTAAACCTACAGCGAAAGCATCAACTTAACTAAACCGACAGCCAAAACATCAGAGAAAGGGTCTATTTGAAATGAATTTTCTGGGAACATTTTAGTAAAATGAAGGACAATGACGATTGAAACTAAGACTTCAGGCTTTGTAAAACATTATTCTTGAGACATTTTCCTTCCATAGCTCATATTAGTGTCAGGTTCATTGCCTAAATATTACCAATTTTGACGTTTAAAATCGCGGTTTTGACGTTTTGAGGAAAAGCCAAATGTATTTTTCTTTGAATGCCTGTAACTATCCTTTAACCTACGGAGCTAAATTTTGGTAGGTAACTTGCCTATAATGATATAAACCCGCGTATGAAATTTGGTTGCCCTTACTTTGTTAATTTTGGAGATATAATTTTTTTTCGAAAGAAAACATAAAATTTTCCGGGAAAACCTCGGCGGATTTTTCTGGCTAACGAACTTATTCAAGCCACTTGCGAAAGGAAGGTACTTACCAATTTTGACGTTTAAAGTCGCGATTTTGACGTTTTGAGGATAACCCAAATTTATTGTTTTTTAAATGCCTGTAACTTTTTTGTCCTTTAACCTACAGAGCTAAATTTTCGTATGTATTTTACTCATAACGATATAAACTCGCGTGTGAAATTTGGTTGCCTTTACTTTGTTAATTCCGGAGAAATAAATTTTTTTCGAAAGAAAACACAAAATTTTCCGGGAAAACCTCGGCGGATTTTCCTGGCTAACGAACTTATCCAAGCCACTTGTGAAAGGAAGGTACTCACCAAGTTTTATCAAAATCGGTCCATTATTTTTTTAGTTATAGGTGTGACACATAAATATATAAATATATATATATATATATATATATATATATATATATATATATATATATATATATATATATATATATATATATATATATATATATATATATATATATATATATATATGTATATGTATATATATATATATATATATATATATATATATATATATATATATATATATATATATATATATATATATACATATAAAGTCTGAAACCGACCTCGGATTTGGGTTCCAGGGGTCCTAATTAGCGCTTATTTGAAGAATTTTTTTCAAAATTCGAAAGTCGGGATCTCCTCATAAAAATCTTCTCTCCCACTAGGATCCTAGGATCGCAAGTTGTTTTAGATCTATTGAAAATTGTTGAAGTTCCCGTTGACCACGTCGTTTTCTTTGACAATTATTTCTCAAGTTATAAACGTTTGACTACTCCTAGAGAGCTGAGTAAGCGAACAACTGGTACAGTGTGCGATGCCCCCATTAAAAATGCCCACTTACAGCTTACAAAGAAGTGATGAAAATGGATCGGGATATTATAATTAGCGTTATAATATAGAAATTTCCTTTTTATTTGTGAAATAGAACGATAAGAGTGTAGTAACTATGACAACGAATTAGGATTTATTGGAACCAATGGTACAAATCAAGCGATGGTCTACAAAGAAGAAGGAAAACATATATGTGCCTCAACCCCAGCTGATCAAAATCTATAACTCATTAAAGGGGGGTGTAGATCTATTGCACCACCACGGGGTAAACAACTATAGAATTAGCACTCACGGGAAAAAATGATGATGGGTTCTGTTCACCCATATGATAAATATGCTTGATATAAATGCATGGAAACTTTATACAATAAGTAATCAAAATGGACTTGTTACTGTTTCAACGAAACATAACTCGCCATTACCTTCAAACATGCCGAAAGGCCATACAAAGAAGGTCAGCTTCAAATAGACTATCGCGTTCACTACCACGAAGCATCTTAGATGATCCTGTGGGTCATTTTCCTCAACAACAGATCAGATGTCGACAATGCCACATGAGTCAGGTGGAGGTGCGAAAAATGTAAAGTGACGCTTTGAACTGAGAAGAAAGATTGTTTTAAAATCATTCATACTCAAATATAAATTAACTATGCGATACCATAAGATTTTTATTTGTGTCTAATTACAATTTTCAATAAAAATTTACTACAGTCTACCCTTGATTATCTCGTTTTACCCGTTTGAGTATACCCATTTTTTTATATCAATTTTTTTCGCTAAGTGAAGGTTGGATCCTGTGATGAGCACTGATAAGCACACTTGGAGAACCCAAATCACCACAACACATTTTACACAACCTGACGATCGTTTTACTAACCACTTTAGCGTCATCAGAGAATAATTTCTCAATATCTTATGTCCACAACTCTGTTTATATTCCTCTGCAGGTAGTCGGTCACTAACGATTTAGGGAATTCACTTAGGTTCAACGACACAAAAATTAACATATTTCGTTCGGTGGAAATATCTTAAATCTTTTATTATCTATCGGACGTGCTTCTGTCGGTATTTTTTGTAAAGTAATCTATCAGGAGACTACCCATAGGCGGCGGAGCGAGATTCATACACTTTTTATTATTGCTATATTTAGCTATATATATATATATATATATATATATATATATATATATATATATATATATATATATATATATATATATATATATATATATACTTTCTTCGAAGGCATTTAGCTGTCCTAGCTGTCCTGATTGCCTAACATTTTTTAGATTCTCCTTATTAACGTGGTGATTATTATCCCAAATATGTCGGGCAACGGAAGATGCAGCTATAATACCGTATCTTAATTGTGCTAAATGTTCTTTGAATCTAATTTCAATACATCTTTTTGTTTGTCCAGCATATTTAAGATCACAGTCTTTACCACTTATTTCATAAATTCCCGAGATTTTGAGCGTACTATATATCCTTGTCTTTTGAGTTACCTAGCAAGTTTGTTAAAGTATTTTTTGTGGAAAATGTTAGTTGCAAATTGTCTTTTAAAAAAATGCTATCTAGCCCCCGTGTGATTCTAGGTTTAAAAGGTAAGCAAACAAAGTTTTATTCGGCTTTCTCTCTTCTTGATTCCGCTAACATTTTCTTTGTTTTCTGTTTGTTAATTAATTTCTCCACTATGCAAGCAGTGTAACCGTTACATTCGGCCACGTTCTTAATATAGTTTAATTCTTTGGTATATCTATTTTTACTTAAAGGAAAATTAATTAACCTATTTGCTAAAAAATTCAGGTTGGCCATTTTTTGTGCGTACGTATGATGTTTGTCATTCGGAAGGTGACTTAGAGTGGTGTGTTCCTTCCTATGGACATCGAACTCTAAACTGTCTGTATTTTTGATAACTAATACATCTAGAAAAGGTAATTTATTATTATTTTCTAATTATATTTAGTACATCTAGAAAGGGTAATTTATTATTAATAACTAATTATACTAGTAATCAAAAAAACTGACACTTTAGAGTTCGATGTCCATAGAAAGGAAACCACCACTCTAAGTTACATCCCGAATGACTCACATCATACGTACGCACAAAAAAATGGCTGAATTTTTTAGTAAACAGGTTAATTAATTTTCCTTTAAATAAAAATAGATACACCAAAGAATTAAAGTATATTAAGAACGTGGCCGAATATAACGGATAGACTGCTTGCTTAGTGAAGAAATTAATTAACAAAAAAAAAGTTAGCAGATTCACCGACCTTTAGAAGAGATAACGCCGAAAAAAAACTTTGTTTGCTTACCATTTAAACCTCGAATCACGAGGGGTCTAGATAGCATTTTTTTTAAATCCATTTTGCAACTAACATTTTCGACAAAAAAATGCTTTAAAAAACTTGCTAGGTAACCCAAAATACAAGGATAGTACGGCGAAAAAGTCGGGAACTTATGAAATAACTTGTAAAGATTGTGATCTTAAATACATCGGACAAACAAAAAGATCTATTGAAAATAGATTCAAAGAACATTTAGCACAATTAAGATACGGTACTATAGATAGATCTTCCGTTGCCCAACATATTTAGGATAATAATCACCACGTTAATGAGGAGAATCTAAAATTAATAAAAAATGTTAGACAACAAGGACACCTAAACGCCTTCGAAACTATATATATTATATTGTTAAATACAGTAATAACAAAAAGTGTGCGAATCTTGCTCCGCCGCCTATGTATAGTCTCCTGATAGATTACTTTACAAAAAATACCGGCCGAAGCACGTCCGAAAGATAATAAAAGAATTCAGATATTTCCGCCAAACGAAATAAGTGTGTCGTTGAACCTCTCTAAATCGTTAATGACCGACTACCTGCAGAAGAATATAAATAGATAAATACACTTGGAGAACCCAAATCACCACAACACATTTAAAAGACCTGACGATCGTTTCACTAACCAAGTTAGCGTCATCAGAGGATGAAAAATCACCTTATATACTGGATCTTAGATAAAGAAACGGAAGCGAGAGGGGAGCACGTCGCAGGCAAATTCTGCAGTGTCGTGTATTTTTTATAACGGGACGAGGTCTTTGAACTGTCTTTATTACCTTATCTGAAAGGTGTCGATCTCTAATAATTTTGGAAAAGTTTAACGACAACTAAATTAACATAGTTTCGTTTGGCGGAAATATCTGTATTCTTATGTTATCTCTAGGGCGTGTTGAAACGAGGGAATTCATTTTAGAAAGCAATCGTTCAGGTGACTTGTAACCGGCGGTGGAGAAACGTTGATACATTTTTTGTTGTAACTATATTTAGCAATATATATATATATATATATATATATATATATATATATATATATATATATATATATATATATATATATATATATATATATATATATATATATATTCTGTCCTGATTGACTAACATTTTTTTGTTAATTTTAGATTATCTTCATTAACGTGATGATTATTATCCCAAATATGTCGAGCGACGGAAGATCCATCTATAGTACCGTATCGTAATTGGGCTAAGTCTTCTTTGAATCTAATTCCAATCGCTATTTTTGTTTGGTTCGGATTTCTCAAAAAAAGGGGGTCTAGGTAGCATTTTTAAAAAAGCCAACTTGCAGCTAACATTTTCGACAAAAAATACCTTAAAAACTTGCTAGTTAACCCAAAAGACAAGGATATCACGGCCAAAATGTCGGGAATTTATTAAATAAGTTGTACAGATTGTAATCTTAAGTACGTCGGACAAACAAAAAGATCGATTGGAATTAGAGTCAAAGAACACTTAGCCCAATTACGATACGGTACCATACATAGATCTTCCGTCGCCCGATATATTTGGGATAATAATTATCACGTTAATGAGAATAATATTAAGAAATTAAGAAAAAATGTCAGACAACCAGGACAGCTAAACGCGTTCGCGAGTATATATATATATATATATATATATATATATATATATATATATATATATATATATATATATATATATATGGCTAAATATTGTTACAACAAAAAATGTATGAATGTTTCTCTACCGCCGATTACAAGTCACCTGATCGATTGCTTTATAAAATAAATTCCCACGTTTCAACACGTCTTAGAGATAACATAAGATTGCAGATATGTCCACCAAACGAAACTATGTTAATTTCGCTGCCGTTGAACCTTCCCAAGATTATTAGAGATCGACACCTTTTAGATAAGGTAATAAAGACAGTTCAAAGATCTCGTCCGGCGATAAAAATACTACACTGCAGAATTTGCCTGCGACGAGTTCCCCTCTAGGTTCCGTTTATTTACCTAAGACTCGGTATATAAGGTGATGTTAGTTTTTAAAGTAGTTAGAATTTTTCATCCTTTGATGACGTTAATTTGGTTAGTGAACGATAGTCAGGTCTTTCATAATGTGTTGTGGTGATTTGGGTTCTCCAAATGTACTTATCAGTGCTCGTCATAGGTTCCAATCTTCACTTAGTGAATATAAATGGAATTGAGGGTATAAAATATTTAGAATTATCATCCTCTGATGACGCGAACCTGGTTAGTGAAACGATCGTCAGGTTTTTTTAAATATGTTGCGGTGATTTGGGTTATCCAAATGTGCTTATATGTTTTTTAATGCAAGTGTTACTTGCTTTTAAATAATATCTCAAAACTATTTCCACATGTTTTACGTTTTTGACTTCTCCAGAAATTCGGTGTGCACTAAGGGGTTAAAAAAAGTGAGTCAGTAAGTGAATGAAAAGTCCAGCCGAGCAGATGCGTTAGTAGTGAATTTTCACAAAAATTATTTTCCATAAAAACTAGTTAGTTAAATAATTAATAAAAGTTGAAAGAAATAACAAAAAAAAGTCTGTGGTAAAAAAGTTTATGCAGCATATAGGAAGAAAAGCATGCATTTCAGGATATGTCAGAAATTCTTAGTCTATTAAATCTGTTAGTTTGAAGTTAGATCTGGTATTTGTCAATAATACACAAACAATGTAACCATAGATTATGCAATATATACAAACCCTAATTTAATTTTTTTTTGTATCTTTCATCACCTTTACCCAGAACAGCATTTGTTTTGTCAATAAAATTTTAATAAGTTGATTTTATGATACCAAATTTTTTTTACCTTGAACTCTCCTTTTGAGAAAAAACTTTAAATGTCCAACATTCAATTTTCCATGAAGCTAGAAAATTAAAATTTGATATCTGTATGCACTGTAGTCTAAAGGAAACTTGTTACAAATTTCATTAAAATTACAAAAGTTTTTCAGAAGAAAATGATTTTTTTCCAGTCTGAACTTTTTGGGCAACCATTAGATGATATCCATGTACAACAGATAGATAGATCCATTGGGATAGCAGCGCTTGGATGCAAAAGGCCTATACGGCTCATTAAGTAATGTACAACCTACAAGACCCATGATAACATATGTATAGGTGGTTCGGTGCGCGAAAATGCAGCAGGGGGTGGCGATCGGTATGGTAAGTGGGGCACATAGGCTGGCCTGCCTATGCGTCACGGAAGCCATGAAGACCACCCCGAAGGCAGCATTGGAAGTCCTTTTGGACCTGCCTCCACTGCACATATTTATATAAAGATAAGTTCGCTTAGTGGTACATAGGATAATGCAAAGTTAACACCGATTAGCCAGCCAACAACATGAGACAGAGTATCAGAAATAATACAATTAACTGAAGGCAAAACCAATTTAGGGAACGCCCGTTCCCAAGTATAGCTCTAAGAAATTTTTCAATATAGGAATAAAGGAAAGAGAAAGATGGATAAATTCTGTATAGTGACAACACAAATAGTAAGGTACCCCGACGGATCCAAGACGAAAACACGTGTCGGATCTGGGCTCCATAAAATAACGCCAACAGCTAAAATGTCAATAAACCGGTGAAAACACGGAACAAAATTTCAAGCCGAGATGGCTCCAATACAATGTTGCGCAAAACAGTGTCGAGCAAGGGGTGATAAACCATATACTCGAAGAGCCAAGCGGTGCTTAAAGCACCTAAGGCAATGTAAAGATAGTATGGAACTCTCTGACAACCCTAATAGAGCCAGAAAATCGAAATAAAGTGACATTATCATGGGTTCCAGCACATGAGGGTCATAAAGGAAACGAAAAGGCAAATGAACTCGCCAAGAAAAGAGCGTCCCGATAGGTCCTGAACATTGTTCCGAGCTAGCTAGATCGAGCATAAGGAAATACATCAATGAATGGACCCGAGACAAAACACTGGAATAATGGAAAAGCTCTCCTCATCAGAGACAGGCCAAAGAGTTTATAAAAGAAAACTATTCTAAGTTCACAAAAGAATTACCAGTAAGGAATAGAGCAGGACACTGTCAACTCAATAAGCATATGAACAAAATGAGTCTGGCAAACGAAATACCTTTAACTCTATTATAAAATTCATTGATTGTTGTTGTCCTTACTTGGTGAAACTGGTCCATACTACATACAGACTGGAGACTACTTCTCTGGTTTCAATAATTAAGCAAATAGCATTTAATAATGGCTACTCTTTTAAAATAATAGATAAAATGATCGAGAGAAAAGAATACAAACTAGCCATTAATTTAATTTATCCAAATATTAGAGACAAAAAAGACAACAGGTATGTTTCGATAACTTATTTTGGAACCATTTCAGAAAACATGTCAAAAATTTTAAATACCTGTACAAATACAAAGGTAGCTTTTAAATCTTACAACACGACGCGTGATCTGCTATTTAACGCGAAAGAAAAATCTTGTTTCTTGACAAAAGCTGGAGTTTATAAATTAGCTTGTACACATTGTAACGCAATCTACATACGTCAAACTTCTAGAAATTTTAATACCCGATAAAAAGAACATATGTCTGCATTTAGAAATAACCAGGCTGAGACATCTACGTTTGCAAAATATATTATTGATACGGAACATAGACTCACAGTGACAACATTTTTGTAATGAGAAACGTAAACTAGATTTTTTTGAAGCTTTAGAAATCAAAAAGCACACACGCGACAATAGCTGCCTTGTTTTAAATGAGCAACCTGATTTAATTAATTTCCCTTTCTTGGGTATTTTTCTTCCTAATTAAATAAGTCAAAGAACATAAATTTAACTATTCTTTCAAAAAAGTTGTAATAAGATAATGAGTTGATGTATGTCGATACTTTCATTGTATAGAGTCTGCTTTATTACTGTTATTGTTTAGTTATTCTATTGTTGTAACTGTTATTATAGTTATTATAGGCTAGTTCTACTCTTATGTTAAATATTGACACCCATCACGTAGACATTTTGAAAGCCTCATCTGTCATCTGTTTCATTTTATTTTCAATTTGATGAATTTTTTGATGAAAACATCATAACATAGCAACATATCTTTATCTGTAGTTTTCATGATTTCGTACTAATTCAATTTTTATCTGTCTGAGGATGCTGCCAAGCAGCAAAACTAGTCACAGAAACGTTGAAGAACATCCGAGAACATCTAGAATTCATAAGGACCTCTTGCTACAGTTAGCTTACGCGCTGGCTACGCCCTTCACCTACAGAAACAAAACACAACAGTGAATCCAGAGAAGTAGTCTCCAAGTCTGTATGTTCTATTATAAAACACATTTTTATTTCTAATACTTTCAAACAAGCAGGCAGTCTGTTAAAAAATTTGCGAGGCTCCTATTCGATGCAGTGGAATTGGCAATTTGTTACCATAACATGTATTATAGCCATGATGTTAGTTTCCTTTGCACTTCTATTTTATGCATGTATAAAATGCAGGTAAGTATATAAACACCTCGATAAACACTTACTACAATACCATGTTGCTTAAGCAGCTCCCTACAACTCTTCAGTGGTCCTGCATTACTCGAAGCTCGAACAGCTTTTTTTGTTGCAGCAGGACCTTAACCAACGGAGGTGAAAAACTCCATATCAGAATTCCATAAATTGCTACTGAGTAAAAGCTTGGAAAGTACGCTGTCCTCACCGCCTGGTAAGTTGCAACCTTCATCAGTTCACAACATACACCACACACGACCACCGTACACACAAATGTACAAACGCCATTTAAGAGAAGTATCCAGAATAAAAGCAAGAGAGCTTGCGGTTTCAGGATTACAACTGATTTTACCTTGATACTAATTATTTGAGCCTTATTTTTATCTTTATTTAACTTATTAGTCCCAAACCAGTTCCTAGCATGACAAATGCAATTTTGTGACATCAACTCTGCTTCCTGAGCACTGCTAGTCTTGGACAAAAAGCTCGTATGATCTGCATATAAATATGAACTGTACACATCAACTATATGTGCTAGGTCGTTTATATAGGTTGTAAATAGTACCGGGCCGAGTACTGGACCCTGTGGTACACCCACTTTTGGTCGAACACTGTCACCTAGATTTTCCATACCCATACTGATTTTTATAAAACAGCTATTCTTTTTATGAAATCCATAATACTCTTTTTTAACAGTTTTTGCAAATATCTCTGATATGGCACGCAAAACACAAATTGGTCTATAATTGTTACAAAAATATTTCATCAAGAGAATGCACCATGAAACAAGTCAGTTATCACAATGTCTGTCATCGATAGCACTGTTTTTTTTTACTTCCACTGTTGGTCTTCCATAGGCTGTTTTTTTTCACTTTAATATTTTCTTTTAATTCTTCCCCTCTCAGCGCCCCTAGTCCTGTAGCATTCTTGGGAGTTGAAACCACAACATTTCCCTTGTGGTTTATGCAGACAGGGCTGGTTCTAAGCATATTGATCAAACAAATTTTCAAAAGCTGACCGTCAGATAATTCGCAAAATCACAATCTAAAAATGTAAGCACCTATGTCAAATGTGATCTGGATTTTTGTAATTCTATCAGAAACTTGATACAAATATTTTAAATTTTGAAGGGCTTTAAAGATTACCTATCTTTGTGTATAGCATCTTTTATTAATATTAGTAATCTGCTATTAGGCTTGGACAAGAAACTGAGTGCCGGCTGTATATTGACTCAATATGGAGAGTCACGAAACAGCAGATCACATGCTATGCTCCTGCTCGGCTGCGGACAAGACAAGACCCAACTTGTACCAGAGGTTCTGGATCAACTATCGCCCCCAAAAATTATCGACCTCTGTAAGAGGCTGGATTTGATGGGTGAAATGGGCGTGTGCCAAAATAGACCTTAAGGTTGCAGTGGAGGCTTACTCACAACATAACCTAACAAGCACCTTATGTGCAAACATTACATAATTACATATAATTTCCAGTCCGACTCTGGCCGGCCTTGGTAAGCTGGGAAACTGCATGGTCCTGTCAACTTTGTTTAGCAAGGAATTATAACCTAAATATTAAACCGAAAATATTACTTTCTACTTTCTGTGGTGTAATAGTTATTAAAATTAGCTGTGTACAGTACCAGTCGAGATACCTTGTAGGTTTTATCACTTATAAATGTCTATTTACTGTAGGCATACCCTAATAGCATAGCATATTCTGTGCTAATATACTGTTCTGCAGATCCTGACACCTCCCGTATGAATATTGAAGGAAGGTTGGGGTTATACAATAATTGCCCAAACAGAATTAGTCATTGGGTTGTTCATTGGGTTTTATACAAATATATTGAGTATGTAATCATACTGCATTACAGTTTCGAGTTGTTAACTACTTAACTTATTTGTGTTCTGTGTTCTATTATAAGTGTACAAGAAATTGTAAATTTTGCAGTCAACAGGTTAGAGGTTATGACATAGATATCAATGTATTATGTATTCCTTTTTCTGCTGTGGCTTTGCTACCTTTGACCGCTCTCAAAATTTTAATATAACAAAGAAGGCTGTTATCAAATTACGTGAAATAGAATATGGTAAACATACGACAAACGTGTGTAATATATAATATGAAGGTCGCCTATAAAATGACTTAATAAGTCAGCATATTGGAACCAACTTCACTTACCATTTGCATTTGTAGTTCCTTTGACATTTCTTGGCTGCTTCGGTAGACGTTTACCGGATGGCGGAAATTTAGATGTCCATTTCGCCATGATCACTATTCACAATTATTAATAATAAAACCACTTTATTGGAAAAAATAAACAAACATCACCAATTATTATAACTACTCAAGTCCGCCATATATGTTTTTAATGCAGCTGATTTTCTGGCATTCTGATTGGTTCATGTGTGCGCGACGTGACAAGCACGTGGTCATCGACCCTCCGGAATATTTAATCTACTGGATCAAATTCAAATTAAATACATTTGACCTAAACTAGATGATAAGCGTTTCATGCATTGTAAATACATCATTAAAGTAATTCTTAGCATTTAAAATTCCTGATAATATTGTTGTGGATAAGTATTGTAAAAAAATTAAAAAAACTGAAGATATGAAAATATCAAATAAAGTAAATAATAAATTGTTATTTTAGTAACGGCTTACAGGTGGCGCCATGTTATATTTATAAATATTCGCAAATACGATTCAATACTCTGTCACGTACATATACAGTCTCGTCCTAAAGTAAGGCACAAAGCAGCAGTAGATACGTGGCCTCTAAAATAATAAGATTTTGATAAAGATACCTCAACCCAAAATTAAAAGACTTTGGCCCAGTTTCAGACGACCAATCACAGGTTATGATTCGGATTTTTGCCGTGACAACCAAATATGGTGAAGCTGTGATTGGGCGCCAAAATAAGCCTTGATTAACTAACCGGCCGTTAAACATTTAATCGAGCTTTGTGAAACTAGGCATAAATTTCGATTTTCCCTGAAAAGTATTTATTAACGTATTATTGTTTTACATATCGGTACAGATAAGTTTTCCATGATAGTGAAAAATTATTCATTACACATCTGGCTTTAGCGGATAGAGGGCAATGCTTGCGGTATTCTTCCAATTAAAAATAGGTACACATATTTTTTTCTTAGTGGCGATAAGAAAGTTTCGTTCAAAAAGCAGTATTCGCCTGCATTTTTTTTAACAAAAAAGTCATACTCGTGAAATGACGCTAAACTCAATCGTTTTCCATTAATCTTTTTGAGTTCAAAAATAGCTGCACAAATATACGAGGGTCGATCAATAAATACCCGTGTTAGGAATAAAGATGCAAGTTTTTAACTTTTTTGTTAATTTTTTTAACGTAACCTCTTTTTAGGTCAATACACTTTCGCCCACGTTTCTGTCACTTCTTTAATCCCCCCAAAAAATACGATTTGTGGAACTCTTCAAAATATTACGCTTCTGTCTCGGCGATAATGTTTGTTTGAGCTGAATTTTTCCGCCGAGCCTTGTTTTCATATTGAGGAACAGAAATAAGACGCAGGGCGTCAGGTCGGGCGAGTACGGTGGGTGCGCCAGTAATTCGTAATGCAGTTCATGCGACAATTCCAGATCAAAGATGAGCTGGTGCGTTATCGTGGTGAAACAGCACCTTTTTTTAGCCAAATGGGGTCGTGTCTCCCTCAATTTCAAATCGCGTCGGTCCAGTAATTCACTGTAGTACTGCCCCGTGATTGTTCTTTCTGTCTGCAAAGAATTCCATGGGGATTATTCCCTTCAAATCGCAAAAAAACGTGGCCATGGCGTTTCTAGATGATGGAACCGTCTGCCTTCTTCGGTGCAGATTCACCCAGAAAATCCATTGTTTTGACTGTCGCTTATCGTATCCTGGTGTCGTCAACGGTGCCTCTCGACGCGAAAACTACTGAGAATTTTGCTTAATAAGTGGTGCTGTTTTGACATTAACAGCAGTATCCGCTTATTGTTCAACGTGAGCAATCGCAGCACCCATCGAGCCAATACCTTTCTCATACTTAACTTATCATGTAAAATATTGATTGCCAAAGGCATCTGATATTTCACGCACTTTAGTTTGCCATTAGCGAGAACCATGTCGTGCACATTTTTAACGATTTCCTCGATAACCACGTCTATCCGGCGACCTGCCCGCTCCTCATTAAAAACAGATTACGCGCAAGGGCGTAGATAAGGGGCGGGTAGAGGTCGTAATTACCCTCTCCAGGAATAGAAATATAATTGAAAAAATAATTTGTCATAAGCGAATATAAAATAGGTACATACATGTTTTAAATGTTGGAACAGGAAGTATTTAACTGGTATCGGCAGATACAATAAGTACTGATAGTAATTACTAATATACTGTTTTACTTGTGGCTTTACTATTACCGTACATAACAGGCTGAATAAGTGAATGAAAGTGGTTTTTAAAAGCTTGGAACTATTTATTCTAATTTACTAAGTGTGTCGGATATTTATGTGAATTGTATATTTTGCCCCTGTTCGAGGCATGATATAACAATATACAATAGTATAGGATAGGAGTATAGGGTAGGTTAGTCCGTATGCTGTGCCGGATGTACTACAATGTCGAGAATAAATAACAGGTCATAATAATAATAACACCTGGACGCCACTCCTTCAGTGAATGTGAATGAATATACCATTCTTCAAGTCTGATAATTAGGAATCTGAGACTCTCTAAGTTTGACTTTCGAAAAACACGAATTAAATTTATTTTCGACATTACGACATGCCGTTCGTCCCTGGCAGGTAAAAACATATTAGCACAATGACTCACGTTTTCAGTGATCGCCTCGGAGACTTCCGGTAATAATTTCAACTTCCTAAAAGGCTTATTCTTTCAATGCAGACATGGTTTTCAGTGCCTATAATAAGATAAACAAGCCTGCTCCGACTTAGACTCTCATAAGAATAGAATAAGAAATGTATTTTGAAGGAAGGAAATAAAGAAGCAAAAAACTGTAACTGTGCAGGAATATACTCTCATTTTAGCTGTATACTAAATAGTGAGAGTCTTTACTGTTTATTTAATTTTCCGTCCAGCATATATATATATATATATATATATATATATATATATATATATATATATATATATATATATATATATATATATATATATGTGTGATAAGTGGAAACACCGCTGTAACTTTTGTATTTATTATTCGATTTTGATGAACAAAACATAGAAAGATATGAGATGAAAAACTCTATTAATGCTGTGAAAATTGCTCTCTGTCACCTGACCAAGGCCTACTAATGCAGTTTTTCTATGTCAAAAAATTGGGAAAAGTTTAGGCCCACTTTAGGAAAAAATAAGTACGCCACTGCATTCGGCATCACTCAAAATAGATATATACCAAATTTCATCAAAAAATAAGAATTATTAACCCTTTCAGAGAAGTTTACTTGTGTGACCCTTGTATATGGAAACACCCAGGTAACTTTTGTATTTAAAGCGCGATTTTTTTAACGAGATCTCAAAAGATATACAATAAAGAAGTCTATAGATCCGGTGAAAATTGTTTCCTATGCCATTCGATCACTACCGACTAAAACTATTTTCATGTCACAGCATTTACAAACTTTTTTTCGTCAACTTTTGGGGTGTTATTGTTGAGTTTCATAGTTCCCTCATTATAGTTTTTTTTATGAAATTTAGTAGGTAACAATTTTGCAGAATATTTTGACAAATGAAATTTTTTGACATAATAAAATTTTGACATATGAAAATAGTTTTAGTAGGCAGTGATCGAATGGTATAGGAAACATTTTCACAGGACCTACAGACTTCCTCATTTTCTATCCTTTGAGATCTGGTTAAAAAAAACGCGTTATAAATACAAGTTACAGGGGTATTTCTATATGGAAGGGTCACACAAATAAACCTCTCTGAAATGGTTAATAAATCTTTTTTGATGAAATGTGGCAAATATCTATTTCAATGGATGCCGAATGCAGTGATGTACTTATCTTTTTCCTAAAAATGGCCCTAAATCTTTTCTTTTGTGAAATATAAAAACTGCCATAGTAGGCCTTAGTCTAGTGACATCAGAAACAATTTTCACAGCATTAATAGAATTTTTCATCTCATATCTTTTTCCGTTTTGTTCATCAAAATCGAATAATAAATACAACAGTTACAGGGGTGTTTCCATGAGCCACACTGTGTGTGCGTGTACTTACTACATTCAAAATTGAAGTTTCTAGGTTTATAGAAAATTGAGTTATTCAAAGTTGAAGCATTTAATGAAAATTCGCTACCATAACGCACTTGCTGCGTCTCGAACTTTTTTTATAAGGTTTTGGACAGGATTACCTATTAGAGCAGTGTTCCCCAAACTTTTTTTAAAAGCGACTCCGTTTTGGTAAGAATTTTGTTCGCAGTCCCCTTTTTTTACCATAACAAATTTTATTCGTAGAAATAAAGCAACAGCGATGCTAATAATTGAATCCTATAGTCATCTAAATACAATACTGAGAAGCAACTAAATTTCTTGTTGTTTGTGTCATATATCAATAAAGTACTGGTGCCCTCTATATTAAATAACGGAAGTTCTTTGTCCTCTATTTTCCGGAACTTTCAACATGTTCAAGAAAGGACACTACAATACCTATACTAGATCTTTCTGGAAGCATTCGCTTTATGTAATCAGAGAAAGGCTCGCTGATGTGTCATTTACGAGTTGTGTAAAAGACACTTTTACGTCATCAACAATTATTCTAAAACCAGAAGTCATACAATTGCTGAAGATTCATTTTACCAGCAGCATAGTTAAGATGTTCTATCGAAAACAGAATAAGTGGCCGAGAAGTTCTTGCAAATTTCTTTCGCAGAACGCGGATCTCTCTTGGATCAAAAGAATTACCCAAACTGCTGACAACGATAGCTCTTAAATGCTTGGTTTAATTTGCAGGATCATATATTTATGCAAGTTAAGTTTCTCATTGATGACTTATTTCTATCAAAACAAAATAGCGTCGCCGTTTGTTGTAGGCATATGTATTGTTTAACGTTGAAACTAATTCGGTATAATTTTGTTATTATAGAAAAGTCTAAAATATTAGGTAAAAAAGGAGTACATAATATAATGTAGACTGTAGGCATGTACATAGTACATACGTAAATGACTACATATTTTTTTCTCAATCATTCTGCAGTCACAAATATGTATATTATATACATTCCCAATGATTCGATTTACATTGTTTCACTTAGCGTTGCGATTGGTAGGTCCCTAACTAGGACGTTAAGCGGAGACCAAAGAGGTTATATATACAACCTCTTTGGCGGAGACTTAGTATATATAATAGCTGGCCAACAAGATTGCAACATTTGATTCTTAAATAAATTACTTTCTTTTTAAGAATAGTATCATTTACACCTGCACATAGGTTCCGATTAGGTATGGAACAAAAGATCTATTAAACGGCCGCTATAGCTTTGTTAGCACACTCTAGCTTTTTTGATGAAATTTCTGAGAATAATACAGCACGTTTGCTGATTAATTTGTCAAATGACACGTCAAATTCCATCTTTCGGATTGTTAATTGTTGTTGGGTGATCAGAATATGTTCGAGACTTCACAAAAGACCACAACTAAAAGTCAGAAGGCCCGAGATCAAACGATCTCAGTGGCCAATTCTGGTTGTGGGAGACAACACGGTTCGGAAATCTTTTTTGTAACAATGGATTGTTGCTTGGGCTGTGTGACAGTTTTCTCCCTCCTGCTGGAACCTCCACAGCATTATATGATGTTGCGATAACGGCAACAGTTGACTGTAATTGCATTTTTGGCTTCGTTCTCGGAAAAAAATGCCCAATCACACCTTCAGCCCCAAACCAGTACCTTTTGTAGATGTATTTTTTTCTTCAAATTAGTCGGAGATTCTCAGTAGACCGCATATGGCAGTCCCGTCTTCACATACCAGGCTTGGTTGAAGTGCACTTCATCGCAACAGGATTTTTTTCTGAAAATCAACGTTTGCTCCTTAATTTTGCAATATCAAGGTGACAAATTCACCATATAAGGATGGTGAAAATGTTTTTTTTTAAATTCAAAGTAAAATGGTTTAGGAAACTTCCAACTCTTGTGAACGGCCGGTGCTGACTTTTTGGATCCTAGCAACACTTTCAGTCATTGCAGTAATATTTTTGATAGATCGACGTGACCAACGACGAATCTGTGTTTTTTTTTAACAACAACAAATTTCCTCAAATATGTAAACCACTCAATTATTGAATGACTGTGTGTTTTCCAGACTGAAAATTGGGCGTAATCTGTGAAGTTCCAGCAAAACTTCCCCAATATGTAATTAAAGTAGCTTTTACAAATAATTAAAAAGTGTTGTTTAATTGGTTTCCATTTCTAATAATCGGGATGTGTTTACCTGATGTTTATGATAATGTGAGAGCAGTACACTTATTTAAAAAAATTGTGGGACATTTAAATGTTGCGCTCTTGTTGGACCACCTATTAATAGTATACTTGTCATTCAATTATACAATGTATCCTATAAAAGAATCATCAGCTTGTAATTCAAAAAGATAACATTTAAAAATATAATTTCTAAACGTCAATTCATCTGGGTTTGACATGATTAAAGGAACAAGAATTAAAGGCTTTTCTACCAGACAATGTTTTTTAAACAACCCTATGTGTTTCGGTTCATATGAAAAAATATATGTCTTTTTATATTCATCCTCTTGCTGCTTCAAGTCTGGAGATGCTGTTATTCTGTTAATCTGAAGACAATAAATGAAACTCAAACTTTAACAATTTCTCATATAGTACAGCTTCTGTAGTAGCAGTGGTGGGGAGGTCAACACCATGCAAGTAGGCCACAATGGGCCCTTTTTGCCAACCCCAGCAACCATGCTCTACTCTTCCTGGTTCCGTCGCCAAACCGCCTCGACCTCGAGATGAAGGCCGTGACGGTCTTCAATTGGATGGTACTTACCTGATTCCTCTGCAGAGTCCTCGATCCGAACAATTCTGCTCAGCTTCTGTAGTACAAACAGAAAAACGTTTTTGACCCCGGAAGACGGTTCAGATGAACCGAAACGCGTAGGGTTGCTTCAAAAATAAAAAACATTGTTTGGTAGAAAAGCATTTAATTCTTGTTCCCACAATCAAAATTTAAAAAAGTTACGGTTCCAAACAAAGGTCTAAGTATCATTTGAACTGTCACCTTCAATTTTGCAGCTCCAGCATCCTACAAGTAATTATTCCTTTAACCAATATTTCCTTAGACTTTTCACAACCTAGCCTTCACTATTTATAAAACTATTCACTTTCTTAATTTTAAATAATTATTAAAATAATGATTTTTACTTTCTACAGTAAATGTTTACGTTTGCTTGACTTAAACTGGCACCTATTAAATAGATGGTATGTATATGTAGCAAAATTTAAAAAAGGGGGTCCAAGCTTGCTTTCGGTGAAAAAAAGGTAGATACAAACTTGTAAAAAGTTAACACAAAAAAAATTTGTTGGTAATAACAGCAAATGGACAATCAAGGAATACATTTATAATTGAAGTTCAGGATCTATATAGGAAGAAATTTTCTAATAAAAAAAAACGAAATTTTTACCAAATAACATATATTACACAGATATAGCACTCTAAAATGATTTTATATATACATAATGAATGTGGGAAAACTTATAAATAAAAAAATATCTGCAATTTAGACTAGATTCTGAAGATATAAATATATAGGTATAAAGCAACACATATTATTTGTAACATAAAATGTCCACATTCTTATATTAAACAGCAAAAACGCACACAAAAAGTACACATTGTGAGTTCTTTTTTTAACTTCGCACAAAATCCTAGCTTGATAACAATCCACAAACTAAGTCTATGTACAACATATTTTAAATTATTTTTTCTTAATACTAATTTCAATGTGCAGTTTACTATAAAAAACAAACGACAAAGAAAACACTCAATCGTGAAGTTATTAATAAGCACTGGCTTAATAAATTTTCGTCTTTTTGCTCTAACTCTTTGTTTAATTATTGGCTTGTCCTATTTGGAACAAGACTGATCATGTTGAGATAATATATCTAATATTTACAGACTTTTACAACAACCACAATTATTTTAGATAAAAGATATTAATTTAGTGTTTAATATAATTATTGTAAAACACAATGCAAACATTACGGCTATAATTTGTATTTTGTTTCCATTACTTTCTATAAACATAATGGGAAATCCTTACATAAATATTACTAAAATTCAATTATATTTGCCTTATGTGACATACGTACTTAAGATTTTCAACTCTATCAATGTTTTTAAGCTAATTTTCAAATAAAAATTCGCAGGGTTTCAGACATTATTAGCATTTTTTTAGCGAAACTTCATTAAAAAATTCTCTTAAAGAGAGGCAATGACTTTCTTTTTTTTTTTCAAATGAGTACGAAATAAAGCCACTAGAATCCATTTGAGGCCCGTCAAAATTTTTATATTTACAAGTGTGTTGTGTTGGTTGACTCAAAAAGTAATGGTTGGATTGGATAAGGTTTGGTAGTGATTTTTCCTTTATTAGTCGCTTTGACAAGTTAGTTAGCCAGCCTCATAGGAACAGTTAAAAAAATTTGTTGTGTCGTCAAAAATATTGAAGTTATTTAGATAAAATTTGGTAAACATATTGCCTTTATAAACACTTTGCATAGTGATGTTGCCAAATTATTATATTAAACTAACTTCCATAGTGTTGCTACATATCGCACACTTGTCTGGGATGGGGGCTCTGAAATAAAAACTGTGTTCCGCCTACAAAAAAGGGCTATTAGAGTATTAAATTCTAGAGGTGTGCGAATCTTTGAAATTTCCAACAGAACCCGAACTCGAACTGAACCTTTTGTTGGAAAATTGTTTGCGCTAGACAATGTTAAAGTAGTTTGAAGTTCGAAATACATTGAAGTCGAACTTTACTTACTTTAAGGCAGCGAAATGTTTACTCAGTAGGGGTGCTTAAACTTGGTATTTATTTCAGGACATTTTACTCATGCGTATTTCGGACAGTTGGTGGGACAGACTGGGACCTAACAGAGCCATTTAACAATTACATAATTACTTTTTATCCATCATTGCATTCCAACGCCTTTTTCAGTTCGAACATTATGATGGCAGTGTTCGAAAGTGATTGGTAACATACATTTTTAAAATTTATGACGATACTCGTAGATTGCCTTTCAGAAATACATGGTTTATTTCACAATAAGCCAAAACAGTCAAATATTCACCATCAGGAGATAGTTAAAATTTTAAGTGGTTATTATATATGTATCATGTCCACTTTTAACCCCCCTCCATCTTACTACCTGCAAATACTGCCTAGCTATTTTATATTTACAATTGAGCTTAGCTGATGTAGAAATCTAAAAAAGTTTTGTATTTTTGAAATTGATTAAGCGTTGACCCATCTTTACAACTAGCATTAGCACCGGAAGGCATTTTCACCCAATCAACCTGCAAAATTTGTTAAACCTTTTAAAATGGGGAATCCTCTACATACCAAATAGTCTATGTTACAATATATCTAAATTTTGTATTTAAGGAAATAATATATGAACATTGAGGAACTTGGGCTAGTTTTATGTTGGTTTTTAAATTTTTAAGAAGTTCGACTGTGAACATGAGTCATACTATTTCGGAGGTTCAAAGCTCAAGACAACATATTTGTTGGGTTCATCCATGGTTGGGTTCGAAAAAACATGGGTTCGCACACCTCAACAAACTACAACTGGATTTCGCGAGTCCTTCAGAGGTCTTTTCCAAGTGACTCAGGTAATAACAATACCATATGTTTACATGCTTGACTAGTGTATATCGACACAAATAAGAACAAATATACAGTAAATGCCACCTATCATTCATGCAATACAAGGCAAGAAGATGACCTCATGATACCATATCATCGTGTGAAAAAGGCTCACAATAGGATAACGTTTACAGGTTTACAGATATCAAACTATGTGATAAACTGGGTCAAGAAACAAACGAGATGCCAGTGATACAATTTAAAAACCACATGAGACGTGAACTTACGCTGAATATATTCTACTATGTGGAAGAGTTTATGGAAGTGACCACCAGAATTTGCATACATTTGTCCGTGAATACCTATGTGTTTTCAAGAGTTTGTGTCTATATTTGTTTGTGTAAACTTGTTGTCAAAAAAGAATTTCAGAAACCTCCTCTGGACTGACCCAAGGCATGACTTTTGAGAAGTATAATATGGAGAAAAAATTTGTGCTCTATATTCGAGCCTGGTAGTTAGTGAAAAATATAGTTCTTTCATATCTGTGATCATTTACTCGATGAAACAAAATGAACTTTTTTCTCACAATTGTTAGAATAATTGAACTGTAAAACTACAGACTATATAGTGGTGTGCGAACTATGCTCTGGTTCCAATATATATGATGTGACTCATCCCCACTGAACCAAACAATTATACGAATTCCATAGGCGGAGAAATTTATTTTTAAGCAAACAATATTTATTAAAAATATGTGTATGTCATATTGGGCCAGTTCACCAGGCGCCTGCAGCTATCAGCAGTTGCATTGTCATGTCAAAAAATGTTGACGAATGTCAACATTTTTTGGCGTAACAATGCAGCTGCTGGCGCCTAGTGAACTCACCTATTGGTATCTTATAAGGCTTGATATCTACGCCCATAGGATAAGAATTAAAATGTATTCTATACCTGCTCATCTGTCAACGAAGTTAGGAACATGTTAAGGCACGATTTCTTCGCCACCACTCCATCGCCATTGTTCGTAAATTACCGTTGCAGCTCGGCATAAGCACTTTTATCTTGTTGAGAGTGAAATAGTACGTACCATTATTCTACTATACACAAACTTCTTCTGCCGATATATAGCGGGAAACTTACTACAATTATACACATCGCTACTTCAGAATTGGGAGCCGATTTTAGAGATTAGTCACATTATTTATTCTGGAACCTTAATATAGAGGTGTGCGAACCCATGTTTTTCTCCAACCGAACTATGCACGAATAAAAGCAAATATGTTGTTTCGAACTTCAAACCTCGGAAATAGCATGTGTAAGGTTTACACTCGAACTTCTTAAAAATTCAAAATTAAACATAGAACTAACCAAGACTCTTCAATGTTCTCATATCATTTCATTAAACACAAAATTTAGGCATATTGTACCATACAATATTTGGTATGTAGAAGATATCTATTATTTTTGCAAAAAGCAAAGGATCAACAGAATTTGCAGGTTGATTGGGTGAAAATGCCTTCCTGTGTTGATGTTGTGGAAATGGATTAACATTGAACCAAAAACACATAAGTATATTGAAAACTTTTATAGATTTCTAAATCTATAGCTAAGCTCAATTATATATACTTTTTGTTGTTTGGTAGTTTTAACAGTCCTTTAGAGTGAGTTAAAGTTGAGCATGATAGTTATATAAATAATGACTGGGCATTTTAACTGTATATTGAGATTGAGAATATTTAAATTTGTTTAGGCTCATTGTGAAATAAAGAATTTTCTACCTAGTATTTCCAGAAGGCAATCTGCAATTACCGCTATATATTCTGAACGATTACATTACCAATTGCTTTTGAACATTGCCATCATAATGTTGTAACCAAAGAAGGCATTGGGACCCTAGGATATATATATATATATATATATATATATATATATATATATATATATATATATATAAAATTAAATCTGTGATTGTTAAATGGCTCCGTCAGATCTCAATGTGTCCCACAAAATACGCATCAGTGAAATCTCAAATTATGCTACCGACTAATTGTGGCCAATACAGAGTTTAAAGTGCCGCTATCTACCTAACGAGGCCGCTACTGGGTTACAACTTTGCTATCTTTGGCAGCTTTCAATGCCTGTGATTGAAGTATTTTTGAATAACTAACTCAAACTACATACAGACTTGGAGACTACTTCTCTGGCCTCACTGTTGGTTTTTCTAAGTGAAGGACGTAGCCAGCGTGTGAGCTAACTGTAGCAATTGGCCCTTCGAATTCTGGATGTTCTTCAATGCTTCTGTGACTATAGTTTCGCTGCTTGACAGCATTCTCAGACAGATTCAAATTGAATTAGTACGAAATCATGACAACTACAAATAAAGATCTGTTGTTATGTTATGATATGATGTTTTGATCAAAAAATTTTATCATATTGAAAATAAAATGAAACACAGATGACAGATGAGGTTTTCAAAATGTCTATGTATACATTGTAATGCAATCTACATAGGTCAAACTTCTAGAAATTTTAACACCAGATACAAAGAACATATTTCTGCATTTAGTTACAACTTTGCTACCTTTGGCAGCATTGAATGCCTGGAAAGTTCAATTTCCAAGTATTTTTGAGCAACTCGAGCTATTTAATAACATCACTTAGCACCAACACTTTTTCGAACTGAAGGTTCGGTTCAAAATCTCGGAGCTTCGCATACCCCTATAAATATCTGCAAAATATTACAAAAGTGTTTTACCTTACAATCTCCACTCTCTGATACATCCGACTTTTTATACCCATGACTGAACCTGCCCCTCGAGGGTTGAGTGTACCACACCATGGGGGTAGATTCAACCATTTGTAAGTACTCTTTAAGTTGACATTCATTAGTAGTATGATACTACAAAATGGTTCACAACAGTTTTTAAAAAATGTACATAGGTTAATACCAAGTTAAAATACATCCATTTTTTTGCACTGCCAGTTAGCTATGGTCAATTTTGTTGAAAATTGTGGAATGTGCTCCTTTCTCACATACACAGTTTGACAAAATATACCATGGTAGCTGGAAAATGTCAGGTCCGTTATATAAATAAAATCAACTGGCTAGTGAGCTAACCAGCTGCTCACTAGCCAGTGTAAAAAGTGAGTAGTCGAGATAAAATAATAAATAAAAGCGACACATAAAGTGTAACATCCAGTGACAGCCGAGAGTTTACTTGTGCAGTTATGTTTGCTTTTAACTTTTGGACAACAAGTTTAAAAACGAACCATCTAGAAACCTGCAAAAAATATGCCAAAATTAATCCAGATCCATTATTCAAATTAATCCATATCCATTATTCCTATTGATGAAATATTAGATAATTGATAATTTACATAACAGTGTTCATTCGAGAGGAATCACCAGGGATGTTACCCATGTTTGGATGTGAATTATGATTTGGAGGTATGGAGAAAATGATGGAACGAATAAGACCATCACGTACTGAATCCCCACATGAACCACAATGGCCCACACTGAAGTTGAACACAACACCATGTGAGAGAGTCTGAGGTGGATATGTTCCCAAAGGATAACATCCTGTCTTATTTAGGACCACACCAACTTTGTAAGCCTGAAAATAATAATAAAATTAATTCTCAGAACATTACATACAACACACAGAAAATTATACATCGAGTCAAGAGAAAATAAAAACTAAAATGTCGAAAGTCTATATAAACTTGTGTACATTTATTCAGAAAACAAGAAATTATTCTACATCTGTACACATGGTTATGTAAAACTATGTTGTAGCCAATACAAAATTATCACTAAAAAGCCAATCAATGGCCAACTTTCTTTTTAAACATCACATAATAATCTCTTGGTTTATTTTTCATCCCTTGTGCAACAGCTCTATAGAATTAATAATAATAATATTGATTTCTTCTCCAACAGACCAAAAAGGGACCATTTACAGGACACTGAAGCATTATAGAGAAAGTTAACATACAGTATAGAATGCAAAAGTACAAAAGAAAAAAAATAACTATAAACATAACCAAAAAATATTTAAATTTACACATAAAAAAGAAAAAAACTCCAAAGACCAAACAACTATAATAATTCCCTAGCTGTGGATAAGACTTGTTAAACTATCTATCATAAAACATATCAAACATAAGATATCATGTTACCACAGCTACACATTGTAGAAATAGGTAATTTTAGGTTAAACTGAGCCTGATTATAATAACATTACATAGTTCTTCTCTCATTTACTCCACATACATGAATATTCTATGATAGTAATTCTGGATAGTCAATTATATTGTAACCTTCTACTTCTGAAGGGTGGAGTCTGTCGGTGTTTGATCGAAAAAAGGGTTTAGTTCTAATTTATTCAATAAGCACAATTCATCAAGTTTGTCAAAATGGCCCTGAAGTGTATAGCAGTCATCCACAGATCTAATTGCTGAAAATACCTTCAAGTCATTTGCGTTTCAATATTTGCAACAACAAAAACAACAGAGGTCCCAAGTTGGGCCCCCGAGGCACCCACAGAACCGGCAACAAATTCAGGCAACTGGAAGCTGTTAAAGCTGACAAACTGTATCCCATCTGTGAGATAGCTCTTTAACAGCATTAATATACTATTACTGAAACCACACGATTCCAGCTTCTTTGACAGCACAAAATGATTTATGCGGTCAGAGGCCTTTAAGAAGTCTGTATAAACATGAACCTGATGCATAATCGCGGCTCCAAATGAGTAGCGCATAGGCAAGTTCATAACTAGATTTGATTGGTTCCCAGTTCAGTCCGAAGATTTAATGCCGCCGCTAACCTGACCCACGTTTTCTACTTCTAGGCTAGAAGTTAGAATGCATTTCAAATTTTGATTCTGAAAGGACTTAAAATATATTATCAGGTACTTACTCAATAAAATTGGGAGCTCGATTACTGAATAATTACACAGTCAAATAATGACTAAGTTGTTCCGTGTAAATTAATTACTCATTTTGAATTTCTTTTATTTATTTAACAGATAGAGCATATCCATATTACATATAACAGCATAAAACAAAAAAAACAACAAACCAGCTTATTATAACAGTTATAAAAAAGGAAACAAGAATCATGTTATAGAGCCACATTCTACATCGTCATAACCAGCAGCTATAAAAGTCTTTACATTACCAGGCATAAGGGTATCAACACAGATGCCATTGAGTGCAATGGAAGAGTGCTTCCATACTGGTGTATAAAGGTGATCTTATTAGAACATTTGTTCTAGGAATAGGTAGGCAGAATGTAGGATAGGATTGCAAACTAGGACCAAGGGATGGGACATAAAAAGTTAACTGTTGTAACAGGTTTGGTGAATGAATGTAGCCATGCATTAACTTAAAAGAAATGTTATTTTTGCAAGAGATCTTTTGTCGGCTAGTGAACTCATATTGAAATCTGCCAACAAAATATCCTGGGATATCCTTGTTCAGGGTAGCTTCCACTCTCACGAAAGCTTACGTAATTGAGGACCCATTCCAGCATCGACTCATAACAACCATATAAGGGAGACCAGCATATACTTGCATATTTTAATTCAGGTAGAACAAATGCATTGTAGAATGCATATATTGTATTGGTATATCTACAGCATCTGGAGCTCCACACTAGAAAGCCAAGGCTTCTCATTGCTGAAGAAACAATATTTGCGATGTGACGGTAGGAGCGCAGATTACTATCAAAGGTAACACCTAAGCAAATACTATATAATGACAATACGGCGGACACTCCTATGCTTTAGCAGTGGTGATATTTGTGACAAGTACACTAGCGCCACCTCGCGTGAAGTACTGACAAATGAGCGGGTAATTTGAATTGTATATTTACCTGCATATTCTTAATTTAGACAATTGGTTTATTATAGATGAATATAAAAGCTTGTACATGACAAAACACTGAAAATTTTCTGATTATATAGTTATAAATAGAATTTGTATCAACAATCAGCTTGAAACATAAATGAATTCAGCATGAATAATTCTGCAAATTTCTCTTACCCATAATCTTATTTCATCATAATTTAATGTACTACCTTGAAACCGTCGTTAAACTACTATTTCAAGGATAGGTATAGGAATATACTGAAAGCTGTTTCTGAGGATATTAAAGTACAATCTGTACTTACCTATAAATAATTGTTCTAGGTATAAATGGTAGCACAGTACTCAATTTGCTATATCTCTACATGAAAACTGGCTTATTAATCTAATATTTTAAAATATGTAACTGATATACTTAGTACATAATTAAGAAATTGTGCAGATGAAAGGTGAGACTAACTCTTACTTCCATGAATAAATTTATTATAGGGCTGAATCTGCTATTTCTACTTGTCTCTTTAAAAACTTGTCTTGGGAAGATAATTAAAAGCCTTTACCAAGTAAAATAATTTTAAACGTGAAAAAATGTGACAATTTATGCCATACTGAAATAAAAAAGGACACAGTAGAATATAGAAAAACAGTTTTCTTATATCATTTATTATTAATGCAAAACTTTTTTTCCTTCATATTTTTTTTTATGCACTGAAAGACAAGTTACGATTGAAGCCTTTTAACTATCCGTTTACGAAGTTTATCTATAAAAAGGTACATTATGGTAAATATTACACAATAAATTATCTTCTGCGAACTGTACATATTGGCATATATGTGATTCTGAATTTATCTTCTGCTTCAACAAATTAATTCTTTTGGAAGTGACATTGAAATGTAAAATGCACCTTGTGTCTTCAATACCATATCCAAACCAGTTCTTTTTGATAACAGTGCCCTTTTCTTGCATCTATCATATAAAAGTATCGTCAATCCATGTTATAGTTATTGTTTAATATTAATTATTAGGCGAATTTGTAAAGAAATTCGCTGGTAACAAAGGAAAACACCAAAAATCATATTCACGTTTCGCCATCCTTTGGAAACCTATGAAATGTCTTTGATAGATTTAGTACGTTATAATTCGAACAATTATAGATTGCACACACCCAACCACTAACATTTATTGTAAAAAACACAGCTCAAACTTAATTATACACAGTTAAACACCAGAAATTGCTAGTGTTACACATTCTCGAACGACGTAACATCAGTACTATCCGCTAGGGGCGCTGATATTCTTAAAACACAAAATAAGCCGGAGTGTTCTGTATTGTCATTATAAAGTATTTGACCTAGGTTAGGTTAGGTTAGGTTAGATTGTGAGTGGTCCATATCGGTCCCTCCACCGCGACCATAAGGTCTATTGTGGCTCACGCCTAATGTCTATATTTCGCCCAACAAATCCAGCCTCCTACAGAGGTCGATAACCTTTGCGGGCGAAAGTTGATCCAGATCCTCTGGAGCAAGCTTTACCTTGCCAAAGAGCAGGTGTCTAGTCCTATCCGCTGCCGGACAGGAACACAGCACGTGCTCTGCTGTTTCGTCATTCTCCATACACAGCCGGCACTCGGTCTCCTGACCGATCCCAATACGGTGCATGTGATGCCGCAAGCGACAGTGTCCTGTATACAGGCCGACTAGAGTACTCAGTTGTTGTCTGTTCAACTCTAGAAGTTTCTTAGCCCTTGACTCAGACAGGCCATTTATGAAGGCCTTAGAGTGAGCTAATCCTGGAAGATTTTGCCAATATTGAATTGTCCTTCTATCTGTCCAGGTCTTTAAGGTGCGTTTTGCTGTGCAAGATGTTATTCCCAGCACCGGTTCTGGTCCGACAAAGTCACACTGGGCACCACTCCTGGCAAGCGCGTCTGCCGCAACGTTGCCATCATGGTCCGAGTGACCCGGTATCCAGACCAGCGACACCTCATTACAGCTGCCCAATTCGTTAAGGGCAGATTTACAACTCCATACCGTCTTTGAATTGCACCGGTAGGAACCAAGAGCCTTTATTGCAGCTTGGCTATCTGCATATATCTTTATCGATTTGTTTGTGCATAGGTCTTTTAAGCTTTCCCTTGCACACATCTCGATGGCATGAACTTCTGCCTGGTGTATGGTTGCGTACTTGCCGAGGCTAGCTGATAGTCTAGCATCGGTGCTGCCCCTATATGCGCCGGCTCCTACTCCCATATTGGTTTTGGAGCCGTCAGAGTACCAGCAGAGGTCCGCTCTCAACAGGGTCGATTGGTTCCGGTCCCAGTCCTCCCTTTTCGGGAGGACGGTCTTGAAAGACAGATCTCTGCTGATTTTTGTAGGCATCAAGTCCGAGACCATTCCCAGAATCCTGTGACAATCACTGTCATCAAGGAGTCCGGACCCCCTCAGACTGACTTCCCTCGGCATGTTATCTGCCGTTTGTATTAGTCTGTACGTTGTCCACCTCGCCACCCTCTCCAACCATATGTGAAGTGGGGGAATATTGAGGAGGACCTCCAGAGCGACTGATGGTGCGGTACTTATCGCTCCCGTTATCATCAGACATGCTTGTCTCTGTAGATGAGCCAGCTTGGCCCTCACGGTACCACGAAGTACCTTAGGCCACCAAACTATGGCTCCATATGTTATCATAGGTCTGATAACCACTACATAGAGCCAGTACATCTGTTGGGGGTTTGTTCCCCAGTTGTTCCCACAGATTCTCCGGCAGGTCCACAGGGACATCTTAGCCCTGCGGATAACATTTTCTAACTGTCTGTCCCAGTTGAGCTTCTTATCTAGGATAACTCCCAGATATTTTGCTTGGTCCGAAAATGGAATGTTTTCCCCCATAAGATTAGGTGGTTTTAATTTGTCCAACCTTCTTCTTCTGGTGAACGGGACAATGATCGTTTTGCGAGGGTTCACAGACATCTGTTCCCTACGGCACCAATCATTGACTACATTTAGTGCTTCTTGAAGAGTACTAGACAGTTCCTCCTCAGATTTGCCTCTAACCATTATGACGAGATCATCCGCATACGCCTGGACCTCAACCTCCCAGAGTCCGAGGATAGCCAGCAGGTCGTCCACAAAGAGGGACCACAACAGGGGGGATAGAACGCCCCCCTGAGGACACCCTCTCGCAGCCCTAACGCTGACCACCTCTCCCCGTAATGAGGCAATAATGGTCCGATTGTGCAGCATGTTTCCGATCCAGCCACAGATGGTAGGTTCCACCCCCCTAGCGATAGTGGCCTCGTAGAGGGAGATCGGTAATGCATTATTAAATGCTCCTTCTATGTCGAGAAATGCTGCCACCGCAACCTCTCCATTTTCCAGAGAGTGTGTGATCTTCTTGACGAGGTTATTGAGCGCTAACTCAGTTGATTTGCCAGTTTGATAGGCATACTGGTGGGTATTTAGGTGGTTCTTGGGTAAGATGTTCCCTCTAATGTGTCCGTCCAGTATTTTTTCCAATCCCTTCAGGAGGAATGATGTAATACTGAGAGGTCTCAGTGAAGTAGGTAGAAGGTCATTACGTCCCAATTTGGGAATGTAAACCCCCCTAACCACCGTCCAGCTGGAAGGAATATAGTTCCAGGCCAGACTGGCTCTGAACAGCCTGATAAGGAAGGGTAGGAGAATCTCCAGTCCCTTTTGTAGTAGGACCGGTACCAGCCCATCCTCCCCTGGCGACTTGAATGGCTGGAAATGATTCAGAGCACACTCCACTGCCGAGGCTGTAACTATTCTCCGAGCAACTAGCCAGTCCTCCCTTTGGGGGCGTTTAGATCGTCCCTCAGCTGGTAGGACCTCACCGTTGCTCAGGATCAGACAATCTGGGAAGTGTGTGTGTGCTAAGAGCTCTAACGTTTCTTTCCGAGATTCAGTAAAGGAACCATCTGGTCGTTTTATCGATCCCAGTTCCTGTACACGGTCGCGTGAGAGAACCCTGTGGATTCTGGCGCTGCTGGGCAAATTATTAATGTCCCCGCAGAACCTCCTCCAGGACTCCCTCTTAGCGTTCCTGATCTCTTTATTATAATGTGTTAGAGCAGTTTTATATTGCTCCCAGTTGCCTGTAATCTTAGCACGATTGAAGAGACGTCTAACTTCTCTTCGTAGTTTATCGAGGTTATTATTCCACCAAGTAGACCCCCGAATGTCTCTCTTTGACCTCAGTGGACAGTTTTCGTGATAGGCAGAGACCACAGCTTCCCTAACCTGTTCGGACGCAATCTCGATCTCATCACGATCCCTCACTGTGGGGATTGCGGACCCAAGTTTGCCGGCGAGGGACTGTTTGTATCCCTCCCAATCCGTCCTCCTCGGGTCCCGATACTCCACCACAGGTCTAGGGCCTGTTTCAATCTCAAATAGGATATGGGCATGGTCTGAACATGAGGGTTCAGACGACACCTTCCATTTGAGGATTTTTGAGCTCAAAAGCCTTGAGCTGATCGTAAGATCTAAAACCTCTCTCCGGTTAGCTGTAAGAAAGGTGGGTTCCGAGCCTATGTTGTTGACAACCAGCTCCTCCCCTAAAATGTATTCAAATAGTGATTCACCTCGTCTGTTAGTGTCCGTGCTCCCCCAAGCCAAGTGATGGGAGTTCGCATCACACCCCATTACAAGGTGATAGTTGTTCCTCTTGCAGTAGGCGATCAATTTCCGCACCTCTGCTGGAGGTGGTTGTTCTGCATCTCTGTCTCCAGGGAAATAGGCCGAACAGGCCACTACTTCCAGCCTGGTCCCCCCGGATGTGATCACGAGATGGATGGATGCCATGTCCTTGGTGCAGTACTCTGAAAGTGTAAAATACTGCAAGTTGTTTCTGATCCAGATACAGGCTCTGGGGTTAGTACCAGAGCCCACCTCTACTATCTTACCAGAAGTGTTACCCAGCCCTTTAGTTCGTTCCGAATTAGCGGTCCAGGGCTCTTGGAGAAGAGCAATATCTATTTGCTCTTCCTTTAATTTCATGCTAAGGAGGTATGTCGCAGCCTTAGCATGATGCAGATTAGCTTGAATGCACCTTAAGTTGGTGGGCATGGGGGTAGGAATATAGGAATGTATGGAGGAAAAAGGAGTAGTTTAAGGAGCTTAAACGAAAAGGGAATTATGGTGCAGGTTCCTCCTCCTTTTTAGGAGCTCGATAACCAAGCTAGGGTCTACCTTTGGTAGTCGTCCTAGGGGTGGTCTTTCCTTTCCCCTGTTGTTTCCCTCTGGAGGTTCCAGTGGAAGGTTGAATCCTGCCACCTCCTCTATTGGGTCTGTGTAAGTCGTGTCCATGTTTGGTCCCACGAGCAGCAAGGGAAAATAGACCTTCATGGAAGAGCCCCGCATCCCATGAATAGGCATTTACACAGGGAGGTCGCCCGGTTTCCCTGGGGAGGGTTAACGTTAGCGACAGAATTACCATCCTGCCAATGCCCGGCCATATCGGCCAGAACCATCATCGCCTCGGCACCAACCCGCCAACGACCTTGCGATGTGGGTTTTTTATAGAGGACTCTCCTCGCAATGCCGGCCAATTAAGGCAAGCATTCCCGGCCCTCCTAAGACATGACTAGGAAGGGTTACGGTTTGGTTAGTTCATTTAGTTCACGTCTAATAGTAGACGCTATCCAGGGTGCACCACGGGGAGGCGAACTAACTTTACACCTAAGTCACCAATTTTAGACACTTTTTCAAGAGACTGGTTACCGATAATGTAGGGATGAGAAATAGGGAACTTCTGATTTGAAACGGTCATTTTCCTGCATTTCTCAGCGTTAAGCTCCTGTCCATTGGTGAGGTACCATTCTGCGATCTTGTCTAGGCCTTTTTGTAACAAATCACAGTCGAGGTTTGATTCAATTGACAAGAAGATTTTTATGTCATCCGCATATAAAAGGTGTTGTATGCTGATCACAGTGCTGAGATCATTGATGAACAGGTTGAAAAAAAGTGGTCCCACAACCGTCCCCTGCGCCCAGATAAAATGGGATAATAGATGAAGACTGTCCAGCATACCAGACATAATTAAACCGATTTGTAAGGTAAGATGAAAAAAAATTAGCCATTTTATCGGAAAATCCAAAGTGTAAAACTTTTACCATTAATAATCTATACAATACACAATCAAACGCTTTTTTCATGTCCAAGTATACAGCGTCAACCTGTCCAACCTGATTCAGAGCTTCAGAAACATAGTGGGTAAAGGAATATAGATTTGAGGTAGTTGATCATCCCGCACAAAAGCCATGTTGATTTTCGGAGAAGTATGGGCGTACGTGTGCAGATATATAATTGACCAGGATATGTTCGAAGACTTTGGCATTTGTTCAAAATGTCACAACAAACAGCTGGGGTAGTTGTATTGAAGGTAATACAAGAAACTAGAATCGACATCTATAGCTAATATGGATGTTTTATCAACTAAGGGCGACCACATTCAATAAATTTATTTACGGGACACAAAGGAAAGACCCTTTCTGATGAACAAAATCATCCTTGTCAAATTTCTATATCTATTAACATTGTTAGAAAGCAAAAATAAGGAATTGAGTATTATTGAAGAAAAAATAAAACTTTTTTCAAAATAAAGAAACACATATGAAAGTTAATGTTCTCGCTGAAACATTCTAATAATTCTTGTACACCCTCGAACATATTTTCACCACTCATACATTTTTAAATTCGTTACTGAATAATCTATTGATAATAGAAAGGCTGGAAACATAATAGCCATCTGGTGCAACTTCATAATAGTTATCAGCATATTGCAACATTAAATCAATTTTATGTGAATCTAGAGCTGACGATGGGCTGTGGCTCTTAAGAAATAGCACAGAGTTTTTCCCTCACTTGTGGCATAAGTCCAGTAACTTAGAACTACAAGCACTACTTAATTCCTGGTTATAGTTATGCTAATGCATTTTTAATCTTAGATCTTGACTTTCGGTTATGTCTGTAAATAATGATAAGTTTGTGTAAGTGTAAGTCGCTATAATTTTATTGACTTGAAACATTTCCTTTTGACCACAATTGTAAGCTCACCATTAAAGTTTGTGTTTTTGGGTGATCTGTAAATAATGATAAGTTTGTGTAAGTGTGAGTCGCTATAATTTTATTGACTTGAAACATTTCCTTTTGACCACAATTGTAAGCTCACCATTATAGTTTGTGTTTTTGGGTGATCTGTAAATAATGATAAGTTTGTGTAAGTGTGAGTCGCTATAATTTTATTGACTTGAAACATTTCCTTTTGACCACAATTGTAAGCTCACCATTATAGTTTGTGTTTTTGGGTGATCTGTAAATAATGATAAGTTTGTGTAAGTGTGAGTCGCTATAATTTTATTGACTTGAAACATTTCCTTTTGACCACAATTGTAAGCTCACCATTATAGTTTGTGTTTTTGGGTGATCTGTAAATAATGATAAGTTTGTGTAAGTGTGAGTCGCTATAATTTTATTGACTTGAAACATTTCCTTTTGACCACAATTGTAAGCTCACCATTATAGTTTGTGTTTTTGGGTGATCTGTAAATAATGATAAGTTTGTGTAAGTGTGAGTCGCTATAATTTTATTGACTTGAAACATTTCCTTTTGACCACAATTGTAAGCTCACCATTATAGTTTGTGTTTTTGGGTGATCTGTAAATAATGATAAGTTTGTGTAAGTGTAAGTCGCTATAATTTTATTGACTTGAAACATTTCCTTTTGACCACAATTGTAAGCTCACCATTACAGTTTGTGTTTTTGGGTGATCTGTAAATAATGATAAGTTTGTGTAAGTGTGAGTCGCTATAATTTTATTGACTTGAAACATTTCCTTTTGACCACAATTGTAAGCTCACCATTATAGTTTGTGTTTTTGGGTGATCTTTAGCTCTTACTGAATGCTGAATGTCAACATGCGAACAAAGTTTGTATACATTTACATTCCCAGAAGTAAGAAACATTCATAAACTCTACTAATATGAAAAAGTCTTGACGCAGCAAGTGCATTATGGAAGTGAATTTTCATAAAAATGTTTTTAATAGCAAACATGTCTCTTTAATGCAAGTAGGCATCAAGTTGGTCACCGACATAACCTATATAGTGGGAGCAATGTACCATTTTTTATCAAAATAACTTGTTTCACAATGTACAAAAAGTTTCCGAAAATAAACTTAAAATGTTTCCGAGAAAACTCGTTCCCTAGCTGACGAACCTTAGGTTAATAGCAAATTGCGTTATTGAATTTTGAAGCGTTTAATGAAAATGCGCTACCAAAACGCACTTGCTGCGTCTCGATTTTTTTTACAAACATGCATTATATTTCGATGAAAAATGCAAAATGCAGTAAGGAATGTTCAAATAAAATTGTAGGTATCACCAACGACTTATGGGCCACCTGTGATTGTCAAAATAATTTTATAAGATGCAGCTCAAGACACCCTATAGGTCACGTATACTATTTTTCTCGTATTTTGCATAATAACAATTATATTGAGTTTTACCGTAGAAATGCGTCACCCTGTATATATGTAAATAGAAAGTAAACCAGGATGTGGATTCTAGGGGGCCTACTTTGCGCTCATTTGAAGAAATCTTTTTAGAATTCAAAAGCCGCGGTTTCCTCATTAACATTTTTTTCTACGAAAATTAGCTAAAAATTTTATAGACCGTTAAACCATAAACTTAACTAAAACTACTTGCAAAGCATCAGAAAAAGTGTGTATTTGAAAGGAAATTTCTGGAAATATTTTATTAAAATAAAGCGCAATGATGGTTGAAGCTGAAACTTAAGGGTTTGCAGAACACTACATAATTCGTATTTCTTTCAGGTTCTTTGCCTAAATGTTGCCAATTTTGACGTTTCTAATCGCGACTTTTTACGTTTTGGGGAAAACCCTTTTTTTTTCTTTAAATGCCTCTAACTCTTTTGTCTTTAAGCTTACAGACCTGAATTTTGGTAAATTGTTCACCCTTTATCTATATATATATATATATATATATATATATATATATATATATATATATATATATATATATATATATATATATATATATATATATATATATATATATATAATTGAAACTGACCCTGGATATGGGTTCTAGGAGGCCTAGTTCGCGCTCATTTGAAGAAATTTTTTAAAAGAAAATTCACTTAAACAAGCACTTGGGAAGCCACGGGAAAAGTCTACAACTGTATTAAATACGGAAAGGTTTCACTAAGTTAGGGCAAGAACAAACAACCAGATATACTATTCAAATTTAGTCTTAAAACTTTAATCTCCTCTTTATGAAATTATTTTTTATACAAAAACTCGCTAAAAAATTCATCGGAATAACAACAATCTGATTAGATAACGATAAAGTGAAATGAGACTAAATACCGTAACGCACTTGCTGCGTCCAGAATTTCTTTTCTTACAAACACGCATTATATTTCGATAAATGCAAAAATGCAATAACATAAGGCGTGTTTGATTAAAAAAGAAATGAAAATTTGTATCACCAACCACCTATGGGCCAGCCTGTGATTGCAGAAATAATGTTTTAAGATGTAGCTCAAGACACTCTATAATTAATGCATACAATTTTTTTCATATCTTGTATAATAACAGATATTTTGAAATTAATTGATTTTTTACGAAACTTCGACAAAAATAATATACCATTAAACGATAAACTCTATAGCTAAGGCTACTGAAAAATCATCAGAGAAAGGTCTATTTGAAATGAATTTTCTGGAAATATTTTAGTAAAACCAAGGACAATGACGGTTGAAACTAAGAGGGTTTGTAAAATATTCTTCTTGAGACATTTTATTTCCATAGCCCGTATTAGATCCAAGTTCTTTGCCTAAATGTTGCCACTTTTAACGTTTTAAATCGCAACTTTGACGTTTTGAGGAAAACCCCACTTTATTTTTCTTTAAATGCCTATAACTTCTTTTCCTATTGACCTGCAAAGCTAAATTTTGGTAGGTAACTTACCTATAACGATATAAACCCGCGTACCAAATTCGGTTTCCCCTACTCTATTAATTCCAGAGATATAATTTTTTTTCGAAAGAAAACATGAAATTTTGCGGGAAAACCTGAGCCGATTTTCCTGGCTAACGAACTTATCCAAGCCACTTGCAGAATGAAGGTATGCACCAAACTTTATCAAAATCGGTCCATTCTTTTTTGAGTTATTGGTGTGATATAATGTGAAAAAATTTCTTCAAATGAGCGCTAATTAGGCCCCCCGGAACACATATCCGGGGTCAGTTTCAATTTTTATATGTATATGTATATGTATATATATATATATATATATATATATATATATATATATATATATATATATATATATATATATATATATATATATATATATATATATATATATATATATATATATATATATATATTTGAAGAAATTTTTTCTAATTCAAAAGTCGGGATCTCCTCATTAGTGAATTTTTTAAAGAAAATTCACTAAAAGAGCTTTTCTAAACCATGCCTGTGCGAGAATATGTATTCAATTAGTTTTGAAGGTTCTACAAAGTAATATGGTTCTACCTACCTTTGGTGAAATTTCATAACTCATTTCTTAATCTGGAAAACAATATTTTCATTTGTTTCTGGATTGGTGTATGTGTAATTTTCTGGCAGATTATTTATTGTTTAGGTCACGGTTTGTCATAATGGAAAAAAGTGTAGCAGTATAGCAATTAATACAAAGAAATGAAGCTCCAAACTAGCAGCTAACTTATTTGTGTGGACAAGTCACTTATTAATATTAAATATTTCTTATTTTTTATAATTACAAATTACAATCATCCACTCCCATTCTTTTACCCGCTCAAATGTCAACATCTGATACCCATACACATCATAATTACTCGCGTCCCGACGAAATTAGCCAATCATAAACCCTCGAAATCCAGGTATTGCACTACTATGAGATCTGCAAATATGCAAACCGGATGCGGGTGATTAATTTCTTTCATAACTCATTGAGTAGTAATAGTAGAGTGTCCAGATATAAATCCATGCTCCCGAGATGATATAAGTGTCCTGACCAGGTTGCAAATCAATTTGTAAAGAAACATTGCAGAGACCTCTGCAAAAATGCATAGCAAAGCTATAGGACGATAACTCGCTATGCTTTCTCAGTAAAATACTAAACACTAACTATTTATCTATCAATTTACCTACCTTATTCCTTTGTATGTAGATAGGTCTGTTAAATGAGATTTCTATGAGAGATCGGTAGCCCACCCTGCTTGAGAAATGAGTATATGTCAACCGACTACCATCACCATCTGTCAAGTGAGCATAAACTAATTCTGTGTAGGTGCTGCTGCTTGTGAATCCCATTCTACAGTCCTCCTCTGATGGGATTTGTGCTGGTATCTGAAAAATAAAAACAATAAAGACAGCTGCACAAGTGTATATTTTACTACACTTAGGCTTCATGTGCATTAATTACTAAATTATATTGGCAGACATATTTTTTATTAAGGTATAAACTAAAATTTTAGTTAAAATATGAACTGTTATAAAAATGGCACATTGTTAGAAACTTACTCTGGTAATGTGACAATGTGGGGAAAATTAAGTGATAGGGGCATTTAATATGGAAAGTAAAAATAAAAATGATTCCATGTTTGGTGTGTCAAAATTTGAATCTTGGTGATTTTAATTTATAATGTCAAAACAATTTTGGATAATAATTTAGTTAAGACAATATAAAAGTAGCTTGCGACAATTAACCAGTCGGTAGCACTAAGTCATGGACGACAGCTTACGTCTCAGGTGCAAAGTACAAATGTTGAACTCATTTAGCTAAAGCTTCAGCTTGTGACCATAACTTTGCTCTGGTTTGGTAATATTAGATTTAGACTTGAGATATTTACAAACATTCCTATAAATACCCCAATCCCCTTTATGTGGTAGCAAGAAAAGAATATAAAAGTTTACAAAACGTTAGTCTTCCTAGTTCACACATAACATGAATTATCGAAATTCAAGTACCAGATACAGAAACTGCAAAGCAATAAGCAAGCATGCTGGCGGTACATTTCTCTATTTATGGTGGGGATACATGTAATAATAATTTTTATTTCTTTACGTGGACTGCAGTTTCGAACCTTCCTGGTTCATCATCAGCACGCTACTGACTCTGATAGTTCCGGTGTGTTCTGTTTCTAAAGTCGTACGTGACATGTGTGTGTTCAGCTTCTAATGGTCAGTTTACAGTAGTTTGATTGGCTGTGTTTTCGGTTGTAACGAGGTGAATAAATACACCACAATACAATGTATATAACCATATATGCAGCAAATAAATTCATAAATATTAATTTATTTCATACAATTTAATTTAAAGAACAAACACAAGATACCGAGAAAAAGTGGTTTCAGATAAATCAAGATACGTATTAATCAGGTGATAAGGTCCTATCATCGGCTATCTACATTTTATCACTGACGGATGCATATAAAAGGAGGCCGAGAATTCAAGGAGAATCAGTTCTCTCTGAGCATTCACCGATACACTGAGATAGTACAAGCCAGCCAAGCATCTTCAGGGTTAGGTGAGTTTTTCCTGCTATTATACTGCAGTGTGGTAAATGATTTTTCGGCTATTACAACAGATGTTGGCTCCTGGATGTAATAGCATGGTACGATCTAGCTTAGTCTAAATCGCTTGCCCCAGTTGATTCCTGGGCGTAAGCGTTGAAGATTAAACCACACCGCCGCCCCTTTTCACTCCTTGTATTGACCGACCAGGGTGCATAGGAGCGGGGTTCCCCAGGGTTCCGTTCCGCAGTAGGAAGAACCACCCAGGTATTATATGTTGAATTGTATCAAGTGTAAATAATGTATATACTTTAAATACTTTTATATTTTTTAGGAAACTGTAAATAAATAAATCTTGTAGAAAACTGTCTTCACTGAGTTATTCTGGCACTCAAGAAAATATCCTTACACAGTCGATGTCGATTGTATTGGTTTCCCGTTTTCATTATTGTAGTATGATAATTTGTCTATTGGTTTCCCGTTTTCATTATTGTAGTATGATAATTTGTCTACTTGTATGGCTTTTATTAGGTTTTGTTTAAATGTTTGCACTTAGATTTGTTCTAAGATTAATTGTTTCTTATTGTTTGTTTGTTGAATGTAGTATTGTCCTCCTTGTACAAAAGATTCCGGAGGCAAAATACCCCTCCATTCGGATCTCCGGGAGAGGGGTGTACAGGGGGCGCCAACATCAAGATTTAACATATTCTTTTCAAATATATGTGGCCTAAATTCTAACCTGAACTCCGTCCACCATTTCCTCCAGGCTAACAGGCCCCAACTCCTCTTCCTCATCGAAACCCAAATCAGTGCCAAAACAGCCACTAATCACCTTAATTTCCCGGGGTATGAGCTCATTACTTCCTTTAGGTTGCATGGAGGCGTGTGCGCATACGTCCGTAGCAATCTAGCCTGCACCAGACTCCCCAATTTAGAAGCTGGAAGAAAAGATATACTATGGATAAAACTCTCTCTCAGGGCTGCAACTACATTCATCTGTTGCATTTACCGGTCACCTTCTGACAACAACTTTGTCCAGCTCTTTGACTACCTTTCTGAAAAAACCGACTATCTGATTTCTGAATATCCTTCCTCCGAGGTCACTATTCTTGGTGCTTTCAATGTCCATAATAAGGAATGGCTAGGATCTTCAAAAACCGATCCACAAGGGAGAGCAGCAGAGGCCTTTGCAGTCAGCAATTCTTTAGCCAATATGGTTCAGCAACCTACTTACTTTCCTCGTATCCCAACACACAGCTCAAATCCCTTGGATCTCCTTCTTACTACAAAACCTGAATGCTATAAGATATCAGTCACCGCCCCCCTTGGCCGCTCAGACCACGACATGGTCACTGCTTCCTGCGCAATGCAACCCGAGGTCACACAGTCATCACACCCACGTATCGTTTGGCACTACAACTCCGCAAACTGGGACGAAATGCGGGATTACTTTTCCTCATTTCCATAGGCATCTGTCTGCTTCTCTCATCCTGACCCCTCTGATATCTCACAAAACGTCACCGAAATTATCCAAGCTGGCATGGAGTTATTTATTCCACGTACACAGAAAACCTCTTCAGCCACTCAAAAGCCCTGGTTCTCTCAATCCTGTGACAAGGCCAGACTTGAAAAGGTCAAAGCTCACAAAACGCTTCTACACAATCCCAGTCAAGAAAACCGTAAAGCATTTAACGACGCAAGAAATTGCTATGTCCACATTCTTTCTGAGGCAAAAAACTCGTTTAATAACCACATCAAAAACAGAGTCATATTAAGCTCCAACGGCGGCAAACCCTTCTGGACTCTTGCTAAATCTATTGGGAATAACTTCTGCAAAAGCACGTTCCCACCTCTTGTCTCAGGGGATGAAATTGTTTCTACCGCCCTGGGCAAGGCTGAACTTTTTGCTTTGTTGTTCGCCAGAAATTCTACTCTCAACCCACTTCCAAATGTTCAACCACCAACAGTCCCCAATGTCGCACATAAAATGACGGATATCATTTTCAAAACTAAAAAGGTACGAAAGATGCTCTCTTCCCTTAATACCAGGAAAGCCTCTGGCCTTGACGAGATCCCAGCAATTGTTCTAAAAAAATGCGCACCAGAAGTTGCTCCTGTCCTGACTCGTCTATTTCAGATATCTTACAATAAAGGCATATTCCCTAGTAACTGGAAAACTGCTCGAGTACGACCCATCCCCAAAAAGGGATTCAAAGCACTTCCTAGCAACTACATGCCTATTTCTCTCCTTTCAGTCGTCTCTAAAGTGATGGAAAAGTATATAAACACTGAATTACTAAAATTTCTGGAAAAACACAGTCTAATCCACGACAGGCAGTATGGATTCCGTCAGCGCAGATCGACTTACGACCTCCTTTCTTTTGTCACCCATTCTTGGAACAAGTCTATGGAACTACACGGTGAATCCCAGATTGTCACTCTAGACATATCCAAAGCATTCGACCAGGTCTGGCACGCAGCGCTGCTTAATAAACTCCCGGCCTATGGCCTACCACCAAAACTTCGTACCTGGACAGCAAATTTTCTCTCCAACAGGAGCATTTCTGTTGTTGTGGATGGCCATTCCTCTAAACTGTATCCAATTAATGCAGGAGTTCCTCAAGGTTCAGCTTTAGCCCCTACTTTGTTTCTTCTCCACATCAATGACCTCCTCTCTAGCACATCCAACCCACTTCACAGTTACACGGACGACAGCTCCCTCCACTCAAATATACAATATTCTAAGCCTGTCTCTTTAGCCCAATTAGATGAGGATCACAGACTCATGGAGGATTTTGTCTCCGTGGATCTCCAAAAAATATTAGACTGGGGAAGTAGAAATCTTGTACAATTCAGCCACACCAAATCTCAGTCTTGCTTTCTTTCTCATAAGAGATACACCAGCCCTAGACCCATCACAATGAACAACCAAGTTATTCAAAGTAATGAGTCCTTTTCTCTTGTTGGCATTTCTGTGGATCGAAATCTTAATTGGCACCAACATGTCACATCAATTGCAGAAGCGGCTGCTAAGAAATTAGGTTTCCCCTTCCGGGCTCGCAAATACTTTTCACCAGCTAATCTCTATACCTTATATACTTCACAAATAAGGCCAAACCTCGAATACTGCTCCCACATCTGGGGTGCAGCTGCCGCTTCTACACTCGCTATCCTGGACTTCATTCAAAAGAGAGCTATACGTCTCATCGGTGACCCTACCCTCACCCAAAGGCTGCCATCCCTTGCCCACCGACGTGCCGTTGGTGACCTCTCTCTATTTTATAGATATCTGCACGGGCACTGCTCAGAGAAGCTTTCCTCCATAGTTCCCCCACCTGCTGTGGAATTCCTTGCCGGCACATGTGTTTCCTTCTCCTCCGAGCCTCCAAACCTTCAAGTCCAGAATTAACAAGTTGCCTCTTTCCTCCCTGTCAACACCCACGGTACGATAGTATTTAGGCTGTAAGCCCTCATGGTGTGTTGTTGAAATTAAAAAAAAAAATTCCCAGATTTCCATTTTCTTGTGGTCTTTACTTTGAGAATGCTTAGGACAGAAGATAACACCAAAATACGCTAATATCGCTGTTCATAACCATACTAATACGGCCAAATACACCCAAACAAGCAGAAAAACTATAAGAAAACTTAAGACACAAGATAACACTTGAATATGCTAAAATCACTGTTCATAACCATACCAATATGGCCAAATACACACAAACACAAGCAGAAAAATTATCTATCACAAATGAAATCAGACATCAATACAGGGACATAACCACACTTACAAGAAAATTATTTATTTATTTATTTATTTATTTAACCTTACACTACCCAACAGGACAAGCCCAATTATTGGGTAGGAAATACAGAAACGACCTACAAAAACAGGATTAAAAATTAAAATTAAAACTAAAAATAAGCATTTTAAACCATAATTTACAATTACACAACAGAATGTAACGAAAACAGAAAAATATAAAAAATCACAACAATCAACAATGAGTAAAACATAATCAGAAACACAAATCAGTCCTCCATAACTGTGAAATACAAACCAGTCCTTCATAAGCGTGAGACTGCTAACCCTTTGAGCAACCTTGCATCCGACACAAAGATATTAATGGAAGACGTGTGCCTGTTGGCAACAGAACACAATCTATAAAGCGGTGAGAACTTCACAAGATTAGTTTGCGGCGTAGGTAACCAAAAGGTGACCGGATGTCGCAAAGACATTCTCGGAACATTAAAGTTTACTTGCTCAAGTAGACGAGAGCAGTCACAGGATACCTTTACTAAAGCATTTAAAAAAATTAGTGCAGCTTGTTCCCTTCTAGATTCTAGACTTGGTAGCAAGAAGTCGTGCTGCATATACTCCGAAGAGTAACCCACAGAGGGATATATACCATTGAGGCGGAAGTAAAGATATTTTAGGAAGCATCTTTGGATCTTTTCCAACTGGAGAATATGGTTCTGGTAACCCGGAGACATTACAACTGAAGCATACTCAAGTCTATTACGGATAAAAGTACAGAAAATCATTTTACATGTGTCAATATTCCTAAAGTCGCGGCAACTCCTAATAATAAAGCCCATTAGTTTAAATGCGTTGGATACAACATTCTCAATATGAGATAAGAAAGACAATTTTCTATCAAATATTATGCCCAGATCACGGATAGATACCGGCCTAGCCAATGACACATTATTAAGACAATAATCAAATTGTATGGGCACCAACCTAAGAATAAAGGAAAGACAGCTACATTTGGCAATATTTAAAGAAATATTATTTATATTGCACCACCCCTCCACATCCTCTAATGCTAATTCAAGCTGAATACAATCAACCACTGACTTCACCTCACAGAAAATGTTAATGTCATCGCATACAGGAGACATTCAACCCTCAAACCACCAACGAGATCATTAATGAAAATATTAAAGAACAAAGGACTCAAAATCGACCTCTGAGGGACCCCTGATGTGGCTGAAATATATTTTGATCTGCAGCCATCCATAACCACATACTGCTTCCTGTCTATAAGGTAATTCGCAATCAGTTTTCGGAGTGATTCAGATAAGCCAAATGCTTCTAATTTATGTAGCAGAATAGCATGACCAATGCGGTCAAATGCCTTTGACATATCAAGGTAGATGACATCGACCTGACTACGATTATCTAAAGCTTCCGCAATGTATTGTGTAGCTACAGCTGATCTGCCTGGCATGAAGTCGTGCTGAGAAGGAGTGATGAAGCTCTTTATATGGAAGAATATATGCCTGTATAAAAACATTTCCAAAGCTTTAAGGAAGTTACAGGATAACAATATCTGCCTATAATTATCTATGTATTTTATTACCAGCCTTATAAACTGGACAGGATTTCGATATCTTATATTATATAGACTAAATCTCTTATTAGCAAACCAAATGAAATATGACACATGAACACAAATATATAACAATATAATAAACAACATAAAAACTGATTATAAACACAAATTAGAGAAAATAAACAAAAGACTACACAACCTTAAAAAAACAACTAGATAACATAAACATAACAACCACAACACACTACATTCTTCAGGATAGATTTATAAACATAACAGACACAATATTCACAACTAAAGAAAAAGAATTTATAGAATACAACATAAAAACCAACATTCAAGATACAAAAAAATTTACAATAGAGAACATAATAGTGGACACACAACACGTAATAAGCTCAATAGAGCGCCCAAACTTAGAACTGTTGAAAAACCAACTGGCAACAGAAATAAACAAAATTATTCACAAAACTATATCAAAAAATTATACACATGAAAAAAAAAGATCAAACAAATAAGAAACAAAGTTACATATAACAACCTAACAATAGCAAAGACAGATAAAAGCGACGCACTAATAGCAACAAAAACACAAGACTATATAGAAAAAACAAACAAATGCAAAAAACTGAAAGAAGACCCAACGAAAAAATTCCAAAATCAAATATTAAGCATCATAAAAAACACAGGACAATATTCTACCAAAAAACAACACATTATTTTAATAACCCAAAAGCACCACCAGTGACAGGAATAATAAAAGTAACAAAACGGGATACCCATAAGACCACTCATCAACTTCAAAGATGCACCTTCAGACAAAATAGCAAAATAAATAGACCAAGTACTAAAACAAGAAATAAAACTATAAAACAAATGTAACATAAAAACTTCATAGAATTTCACAAATTAAAAAACATAAACATAAGCAAAAACACAAGACTCGCCTCATTCGACATATGTACCAAGATACCAATGAACTAAACCACAAATATAATCGAAAATAGAATGCAAAATAACAATAAAAAACAACAAATCAAACAAATATTAAACATCATATTGAAACAAAATTACATTGAAATCAACAGAGAATACTACATCCAAGAAGACGGACTACCGATGAGATCTCTACTATCAAGCATTATAGCAGAAATATACATACAAAAGTTAGAAGATAAAAACCATCAACATCATCATAAAAGAAATGGACCCAAACATCAACTGGATAAGATACGTCAAAAAACCAACATAGCCAATATCCTTGAAAAAATAAACACAATCAACAACATAAAATTCACAATAGAAAAAGAATCAAATAACACCATAAACTGCCTAGATTTAACACTAATCAGAAAAGAAAACCAGATTGAATTCAAAATATACAGAAAATCTACATGAACAGACATCACCATACCTAAACACTCAATACACCCACACATACAAAAAGTGACTGCATAGATACTTAATAAACAGAATGCTAAATGTGCCCCTTTATAATGACGAATGAGAAAAGGAATACAACATCATAATACACATAGCACAAAGAAATGGATACAACAGGAAAACAATAGAAAAACTAGTAAGAGAAACCAAAACCAAACAAATCAACAAAACCGAAAACAAAATATCAGTAACAAACACAAACATTTAAGCAATATGAATAGCCACAAAACCAATAACAAAATAATAAACAAAATAAATAAAAAACAAGAACACAACCCACATAAATTAAGCGGAATATATCAAATAGAATGTAACACATGGAATAAAAAATATATAGGAATAACAAAAAAAATCAATAGAAACAAGATTCAAGGAACATATAAGAGCATTAGATAAAATCCACATACCTAGCAACAAATCGAACGTAGCTATACACATCCACAACACAAAACACCAAAAACCAGATATCAACCAATTATAACTAATAAAACATACTAAGACCACAAAAAATGGAAACCTGGGAACAATACTACATTCAACAAACAATAAGAAGCAATTAATCCCAGAACAAATCCCAGTGGGAGTATTTAAACAAAACGTAATAAAAGCCATACAAATGGACAAATTATAATACCACAATAATGAAAACAGGAAACCAATACAATCGACACAGACCGAAAACACAGCCAATCAAACAACTGTAAACCGACCAAGAGCAGCTGAACACGTACAACTTTAGAAATAGAACACACTTGAATGATCAGAGTCAGTAGCGTGCTGATGATGAACCAGGAAGGTTCAAAACTGCAGTCCACGTAAACAAATAAAAAAATAAAAATCACACATGTACAGCCAACAAATAAAGTGTTTATATATATATATATATATATATATATATATATATATATATATATATATATATATATATATATATATATATATATATATATATATATATAAACACACACAATATTTTTCTACTTACTTTCCTATTATTTTTAAAATTGGACCATTTATTTGGTTTTCTTCTATTCTAGTGGTGGTATGTAAACAGTTCAAAATTATAAAATTATGTTCGTGAAAACTGTTTTGTGTGTGTGTTGTCATATTATATGGTTGCGGTCATCAGACCATATAATATGATATGCATATTTTTGAAAACTGTTTTGCAACGCAAAGTATATAAAACTGATGTTTTAGGAATTAATTTTTTTTTAAATGAATGCCATTGAACTTTAGGAAAATGTTGCCTACGATGCTGCACAGGGACGCTAAGGTTTGGATGGAAAGTTCTTTTAAGGTCCTGTACATAGTACATAGAATATGTGTGTGTGTGTGTGTGTGTGTTTATATATATATATATATATATATATATATATATATATATATATATATATATATATATATATATATAAACTTCACTGCAATAATTTTAAAATTTTAAAAGTCAAAAGTTACAATTAATGATATATCTTAGGGTGCTACTTAATTAACAATACATTGAAATCAGCTTACCTCAATGCCATAAACACAAACATTCCTATCTGTAGTAAAAGTAACAGCACAATCCACACCACTCCTATTCATATAGTCGGTGATGCCCAATAATTGCCTGTCGCAGTATAATTTCTTAGATGCATCATTTGTATTTTCTGACTGGTTCAGATTATAGGGCAATAGCGATGGTCTTAAAGTGTCCATAGGAGTGGGTCCTCCCTATAATAATTAAATTCAATAAAATGTATTTCTCACACCTATATGATTTAATATATTCAGAGGCTGTGAAAATTGTGAGGACTTAAATAGTTAATAGTTAAAAGGCCAAACAAACCAAGCATCTGATGAAAATTGAATGAAATTTAAAAAATGACAGTACAACTGTGCTTGTTCTTAACAAATTTGTTGCTAATGGATAGTATAGAAAACATTCTACAATAACAATTTTTTATATGAAAGCCTGGACTTCTCTCTTGCATTTAAGAAACAAATGATACCGCATATTTTACAATTGGCAGGATTTTGAATGGTTTGGGGCATTTTAAACATGGTGAAACAAACGTCAACAGCAGCTAATATTTCCATAATTATGTCTCTGGCTAGGCAATGGGAATATATGAAAGACTGTCGGGCTGCAGCTGTCAAATTTCAAAAACGTGCTTACTTAAAAGAGGAACACAGCTCATATTGTTATAAAACATCCGCCTTCCAATTTTCAAAAGCAACGTAAACAAGACAAAGAATGAACATAAAATTCACTTCAATGGTCAAACAATTTCAATATTTGGATAACACAGTCAAAGTTATAAGGTTACTTTTAATTTTTCACCACCAAACACATTAATTGCTAAAACTAAATTGCATAAAGAATGATTCAAGGGTAACTTGTTTAAAACAGTCTTTGTCATCCTTACTATAACAAGGATCATTCGATTTTTACATCGTTCCTTTTAAATAATAATGATCGTCCTATTTCTCTTGTTTCAAATTGATCAAAGGTACTAAAGCATATTGTAAGGTCAAGAATGTTGGCGGACATTGGTAGATACCAGTAAATGCGCTCAGGATGCGGTGGCAAAATTAACATCGTTAATTAATTTCAACATGGATGCCAGTCGACTTTCGGCTGCTGTATTTGTTGACTTATCAAAGGCTTTTGACAATGTTGACTACAGCAAGCTATTGGGAAGCTGGGAAAATATGGGTTTTCCTGGTGGTACACTGAAACATCGCAGGAGATATATGTGATCGATATCAATGCGTCATTATTAGTCACTGCTGCAGTGACCCCTGAAAGCTAAATTATGGCGTGTCACAGGGAAGTGTTCTGTTGCCTCTCCTTTTTAATATATATATATATATATATATATATATATATATATATATATATATATATATATATATATATATATATATATATTGCTGAATTATACCACGAAAATTTTCAAGGTGAAATAATTAGCTATGCGGATGCCACTGCTATTTTCTACTCCGACAAAAGTTGGGAAGAGTTATATGTGACAATCAGAAAAGATCTTGAGTTAATTTTTAAGTGGTTTTATAGCAGAACATTAACGATAAATTTTGAACAAACTTACTTTTTTCCTGCGGCCTGCTATGCTGACAGGCTTCCAAAATACAAAGACACAGCAGTGAATTTGGCAACCACACAAACTCAATAGTGTCAGTTACCTGCGGGTGTAGATCGATGCTCACTTGAGATGGTCCGATTGTATTTTGTCAATCGTCACAAAAACTTGTGTACCCATTGCAAGATTTCAGGACTATGCACAAATTTCAAGTGAAAAATATTTGATGAGCTGATATCATGCATTGATGGAGACACAATGGTGGCATGGGGAGTAGCCGCTGAGCTGTGTATCAGAATTTTGGAGACAACACAAAAGTGGATACTAAAAATAATATTCAGGAAAAACTACACATATTCATCAGAAAAGTTGTTTTTGGAGTCAGGAGTTTTTGATATTGGGAAACTGTACCTTTGTAAGGCTAGATGTATTCTTACTGTAATTAGAAACACAGACCTGTTTCGCTCTGATTAGAGCTCGTCAGTGTGCTATACTAATCACAGTGAGAACACACCTATGAGGTAATACGGCTATGGTAGCGATCCTCCTAGAACATTGTGAGATGTACGACAGGGTCATCTCGGTGGGTGTTCATAGAGATCAACATCTGAGTTGGTTAAAACATATTACAGAATTGGGTAAAAAATTGAGCAGTGTTTGCTCCACATAATGTATTTTGAAGAGATATTTAACACTTGAAAATTTAAAGATATTATATCTGGCAAACTTTGAATCCTTACTTAGGCTTGGTATCATAATTTGGGGTAGTAGTCTTGATCTTGACAGAATCTTTATCATACAAAAAAAAATCAATTAGGACAATATTAATGTTGACGAATCCAGGGGAAACCTGTAGAGCAATTTTTGTTAAACTTAAAGTACTTACGGTCATAGCAGCTTTTATGTATGAGATAGCCTTATATATTTTCAAAGAGAATAAAGAGTTGATGGAAGAATATTAATTTGATCATAACTATGAGACGAGACGAAGGGAGCTTATAGTACCTATGCATCGTTTGACATTGCATGAAAGAAGTCCACTATGATTGGGAATTTGTGTTTTATAATAAATTACCTGATCATGTTAGTTATAAAGCATTAAAGAGAGAGCTAGTGAACCATTTAATTGCCACTGAACCTTACTCTCTTAAAACAGTTTTTCAATAATTAAATTTGTTTCTCTTGTGGTTTTATTACTTGTTTGTGGGTATATATGTGTTTGTATGTGTTGTATTTTAGTTTGGGTACTTCTAGAGGTGTGTGAACCCATGTTTTGTTATAACCGAACTATGAACGAACATAAACAAATATGTTGCCTCGAACTTTGAACCTCTGAAATAGTATGTCTAAGGTTCACGGTCGAACTTAGAACTTCTTAGAAATTCAAAATCAAACATCTAACTACCCAAAATTATTCAGTCTTAGTGAATTTTCTTTAAAAAAATTCACTAATGAGGAGATCTTTGAATTTTGAAAAAATTTCTTCAAATGAGGGCTATTTGGGACCACTGGAACCCAAAGCTGAGGTCGGTTTCAGACTTTATATATATATATATATATATATATATATATATATATATATATATATATATATATATATATATATATATATATATATATATATATATTTGTGTCACACCTATAACTAAAAAAATAATGGACCGATTTTAATAAAACTTGGTGAGTACCTTCCTTTCACAAGTGGATTGGATAAGCTCGTTAGCCAGGAAAATCCACGGAGGTTTTCCCAGAAAATTTTGTGTTTTCTTTCGAAAAAAAATTATATCTCCGGAATTAATGAAGTAAGGGCAACCAAATTTGGTACGCAGGTTTATATCATTATAGGTAAGTTACCTACCAACATTTAGCTCTGTACGTTAAAGGACAAAAAAGTTATAGGCATTTAAAGAAAATTAAATTTGGGGTTTCCTCAAAACGTCAAAGTCGCGATTTAAAACGTCAAAATTGGTAATATTTAGGCAATGAACCTGAAACTAATATGAGCTATGGAAGGAAAATGTCTCAAGAAGAATGTTTTACAAAGCCTGAAGTCTTAGTTTCAATCGTCATTGTCCTTCATTTTACTAAAATATTCCCAGAAAATTCATTTCAAATAGACCCTTTCTCTGATACTGTGGCAGTAGTGTTGGCTATAGAGTTTATCGGTTAATGGTATATTATTTTTGTCGAATTTTCGTAAAAAATCCTTAAAGCTCAATATGTCCGTTATTATGCAAGATACAAAAAAAGATTGTATACATTAATTATAGGGTGCCTTGAGCCACATCTTAAAAATTTTCTTTTTTAGGGAATTTTCTTAAAAAATTCACTAATGGGGAGATGTGTTTATATATATATATATATATATATATATATATATATATATATATATATATATATATATATATATATATATATATATATATATATATATATATATATATATATATATATATATATATATATATATATATATATATATATATATATATATATATATATATATATATATATATATATATATATATATATATATATATATATATATAGATATAGATCATACCGATAACTCAAAAAATAATAGCCCGATCTAGATCAAATTTGGTGAGTACCTTCCTTTTGCAAGTGGCTTGGATAAGTTCATTAGCCAGGAAAATCGGACAAGGTTTTCCCGGAAAATTTTGTGTTTTCTTTCTAAAAAAATTCATACCTCCGGAAATAACAAAGTGAGGGGAACAAAATTTGGTACGCGTATTTGTATTATAAGGGCTGAACCATTTGCCAAAATTTAGGTCTCTAAGTTTAATGACAAAAAAGTTACGGGCAGCTAAAGAAAGAAATGTTGGAGTTTTCTTCAAAAAGTCAAACTCGCAATTTAAAACGTCAAAATTGACAATGTTTAGGCAAAGAACGTGAAACAAATACGGATTGTGAAAAGAAAATCTTGCAAGAAGAGCGTTCTGCGAACCCTTAAGTTTCGGATTCAACCGTCAATGCCCTTCATTTTACTAAAATATTTACAGAAAATTCATTTCAAATAGACCCTTTCTCTGATGCTTTGGCTGTCGGTTTAGTTAAGTTGATGCTTTCGCTGTGGGTTTAGTGAAGTTTATGGTTTAACAGTCTATAATTTTTAGCTAATTTTCGTAGAACAAATAATTCGTTACTGCATTTTAACATTTTTTATCGAAATATGATGCATGTTGAAAGAAAAAAATCTGGATGCAGTAACTGCGTTTTGGTAGCAAATTTTCATTGAATCCTTCAAATTTCAATAACTCAATTTACTATTAACATAAGTTTTCTTGGCTAGGAAACCAACATTTAATGTATTTTCGGAAAATTTTTGAATGAACGCGGCAATGGCGTTTTGGTTGCGAATTTTCAATAAATGCTTCAAATTTCAATAACTCAATTTGCTATTAACCTAAGGTTCATTGGCTAGGAGACCAGTTTTCTCAGAAACATTTAAAGTTTATTTTCGGAATTTTTTTTTACATTTTCAAATAATTATTTTGATAAAATATGGTACATTGTTCCTACTATACCGGTAACCAAATTGGTGCCTGCTCGCATTAGAGCAATATATTTGTAATTAAAACTTTTTTATGAAAATTCATTTCCATAACGCACTTGCTGCGTCCAGAGTTTTTATTCATATATCATTTCCTTAAATACAAAATTTAGGAATATTGTAACATACAATATTTTATATGTAAAAGATATGTAAACAATTTAAAAACAAATTTGCAGGTTGATTGGGTGAAAATGCCTTCTGGTGCTGATCGTTTTGGAGATGGGTCAATGTTAAATAGAAAATACAAAAACAAAAAATATTTTAAACTTTTTTAGATTTCTAGATCTATAGATAAGCTCAATTATAAATATGTTGTTGTTTGTTATTGGCTAGGCAGTTTTAGCAAACAGATTGAGAGGGTTCAAAGTGAGCACAATAGGTATAAAAAAACCACTTAAAATTTTAACTGCCCCCTGATTGTGAATATTTAACTGCTTTGGCTCATTGTGAAATAAAGCATGTTGAAATCAGTGTTTTCCATAGACAATCTGCAATTATCCTGATAAATTCTGAAAATTAACGTTACCGATTGCCTTCGAACACCGCCATCATAATGTTGTTCCTGAAAAAGTGTTGGGAGGCTAGGATATATAAGAAAAATAATTTTGTGATTGCTAAATAGCTGTGCCATGTCTCAATGTGTCCCACTAACTGTCAAAAATATGCATGAGTGAAATCTCCAAAAATTACGCTATCGAGTTAACGGGGCCGAAACTTTGCTACATTTGGCAGCATTCAATGACTGTAAACTTAAATTTCGAAGTATTTTTGAGCAATGAAGTTCGAACTATTTTGGAGAATTACATATTTCGAACTTTGAACTACTTCAATATCAGCAGTGTGAACATATTTTCGAACCAAGGGCTTGGTTCGAGTTCAGTTTGAAATTTCAAAGCTTCGCACACCTCTAGTTACTTCCTATACTTATTTATGTTATACAGTTAAATGTTGGAAAATCTTTTGGTTCTCTACATGTGTTTATACTTCTTTGACAATTGTTCATTTTTGTTTGTTATGGTGAAGTATATCCTTCGCTGTGTTAATGGATTGTAATAAATTATATTATTATTATAGTAGTATCATCGCTTAGTTACTATTATAATTATTTCTGAGAGGACGTAATACCTTCATGTACTCGTTCAACCTAATTGTCTGCAGTTTTCGCCTGATAGCAGTTGAGATAGAGAATCCTTCAGGCATTGATACAGCAGCATTGGGTGTACAAATATTCATAAGTATCGCATATTTTTCAGTTTGTGTTAGCAAATTTGAATTGGTAGTGCCTTCTGCAAATTCTTGAGGTGTCAACGTAAGGAATCTTATCCTCGTAAGAGCATCTCTTATTGTAGGATGATTGGCGCTCGCCTCCTCATCAGATGCATTACCTGTATTAAAGATATAATTAAAATAAAAGTTTCAACATGAAACAGAAATGAGGTGTATGTAACAAATAAGGAGTGATACAATAAACATACTGTAGAAAATTACAACGATCTGGCAACGCCGACCTCGGCTGAAGCCTCAGCGACACACGTCAGAGGAACAGCAGAGTCTACCAGTAGTCCTTAACGCCGAAGGATCTATTAATTGTTACTCGCATTAACGCAACGAATGAATATTAATTTAACGATTATTAACGTAGAATTGACATTTGATTTATCGCTTAGTTTAACTGTATTATTTATGACAATATATTTTTATTTTAAAGTAACGTAAAGTAAATTATTACACATACAAAGCACACAATTGCTTCTAATAATAAATAAATAAATAAGTTTATTTGATAATAAAATATGAGAACCTGTAACAATAAAATAACTTGTATACAGTGTTGTGCAGATTAAATCACTTTGTTTTTTTTTTCGTTTTTTAAAGATTACAACATTGGGTAATTTTGATTGGTAATTTATTATGATAAATCCACTTGTGGTCTAAAATAATACATTCATTTGGGAAATGACACCCTTGCAACTGATTAATCTGCTTACAGTCTTAATCAACTGCGGGAGTAATCATCAAGAATTCTAGTAATTTTTTTTGTGAGGTTAATACGTTCAAACTTAAAACATCTAATTTGCATTTTCTTGTTTATATAATAGGTTAGGGTTAACGTAAATCAATAATAATGTAAAATAAATTATTTTCTACACATTTTTTAATTTCTGGTTTAGGTGTTAGTTGAATCGTGCCATTCAATTGGTGCTGCAGGAAGAACTATATATTTGGCCACATCAGAAAAAATAATAAGCAAGAGGGTCATTAAGAAAAATGCAAATAGGCTATTAAAATTATTTTTTTTGAGCAGAGCAAAATTCACATTGAACATCAGTAACAAAAACGGTATAGAATAAAAAATCAGATATAATATTTGTTCTGATACATGATTCTGTAATTTTAAAAGGCAAGTCGGGATCTCAGTGTGAAATATTGTAAAGCAGATAGCAATAAAGAAAGGTGGCAGTGTGAAACGGCCCTGTTAATCATGGATAACTCTGCGAGTCACGCAACTCTGACAGAGTTGACTAGTGAGGATGGACAATTTACAAGATTATTTCTTCCACAAAACACTGTACAGCACTTTTGCAACTTATGCAGTAAAACGCCATCAGACTGAAAAGATAAGGATGCTGTAGGCCTCCTATGCAATGCTTGAGAAAAAGTCTTGCAGAAGTGCTGACACAAAATTCTTGCTCATGTAACAAATAATGACCCAGACACTGAATATGATGCTGAAGATTCCCCTGAATCAATTGCGTTGCAACATGCCTTCCTTGGCTGAAGAGATAACAGGTGTTCAACAATCTCACCAACGTGGAAATACATAACTAGCTCGAAAATCATGAAGATTTGTTACCACTCAAAGACATAGATGTTGTATATAAACATCATGTAAGTGACAATGAAGATACAGAATTAATACAAACAAGACTGTTAAGAATGACAGAGCAGTGTGTATAAACTGTGTGGATGAAAATAATATCTCACATGATGTTCTTGTCCTTTTAGAGATTAAAAGAGACAACTTTTATAATAAACCAGAAAAGGATCAAGCAAACAAAAATTACAAATTACTTTGCAAAATAATATAAAATTTAATAAATATGCATTCTGTGTAACATAATTTGTTTATATTTATTTATTTATTTATTTTATAATTATTTTCTAATTGTTTGGTATTAGATATTTAACTTTTCAATAAAAAACTTCCCTGCTCCACTAATCCAAATTATTAACTAATCTGAATCACCCCCGTTTTAATTAGTACAAATTATCGAGGTTGCATTGTATATACACTATGCAGCTTAAAATGTATATTAAATTATAAATGTGTGGAAGAGAACCATTCTAACAAGACAAAAACTGCTAAAATCTGATACATATTAGATTAGATTAGATTTTGTTGTGAGTGGGCTATTTCAGTCCCTCCACCGCGACCTTAGGTCTATTGTGGTTCACGTCTAATTTATATTTCACCCATCAATTCCAACTCCCTGAGGGAGTCGATCTTTTCTTGAGGATAATAGTTTGTTTAGCAGGTGTACTGCCATCTGAGTGGAGTCGCTTGTCCGTTTCGAAGCTCAAAGAGAGATAACCTCTCTCCGAGTTCGTCTGGACCCGACATCAGTCAGTGTTTGCCTCGAGGCGGTATCATGAAGTCCCGCTCTCGAACGGCATCTAATCTCCAGTTGTAATCCACCCCTAGAGATCTCAGCTCCCCTCAGGCTCTTCCAAACCTGACACCTAACAGTGTTAAGACTCAAGGCAACATCCCATCGAGTCCCGCTCCCGAGCATCACCCCAGTGAGGCAGTCTGTCCGTTTCGTAGCACACAGTATGGGCTCCAAACTCCAGGTGTTTACCACTCATCAGAGATCAGAGCCCCCCGGGACGTCTGGACACAGGACACACGCCAGGGCTCAATCCAGGGCGGTATTATCTGGAACCCCGCTCCCGAGTAACAACCAAGCGAGGCCAATTGTCAGTCTCTAAGGCCACAGTGGAGGCGTCAAACTCCGGGTGCATATCACTTCCCAGAGATGTCTGCCTCACCTGCACCAGACCCCCGCCAGTGTTTCATTGACTCGAGGCGGTATCATGAAGTCCCGCCCTCGAGCAGCATCCAGGCAGGGTCGTTAGCCTGTATCGATGCTCACAGAGTAGGCCCCAGTCTCCAGGTGTAATCCACCCCTAGAGACCCCAGCCACCTCCGGGTTCGTCCAGGTCCAACACCTGCCAGCGTTAGCTTAAGTTTCACCCAACAAATCGAGCTTCCCACAGGAGACGACACCTGCGAGGTGAAACTTTGTTTGACAGATGTACTGCCATCTGAGCGAAGTCGCTTGCCCGTCTCAAAGCTCAAAGAGAGATAACCTCTGTCCAAGTTTGTCTGGACCAGACATCCGTCAGTGTTTGACTCGGTGCAGTATCATGAAGTCCTGCATCCGAGCAGCATCCAAGTGAGGTCGTTTGTCTGTTTCAAAGCTCACAGAAGAAGCCTCAACCCTTAGTTTTATTCCACTCCTAAAGATCTCAGCTCTCCTCCGGGTTCGTCTAGACCCGACACCCACCAGTGCAAGACTCAAGGCGACATCCCATCGAGCCCCACTCCCGAGCATCGCACAAGCGAGGCCGTCCATCTGTTCCGAAGCACACAGTGGGGGCCCCAAACTCCGGGTGTTTACCACTCATCAGAGTTGTCAACTCCCTCCGGGTCGTCTAGACACACGACACCCGCCAGCACTCAACCCGAGGCGGCACCCATCCGGAACCCGGCTCCCGAGTAACAACCAAGTTCGGACAACCATCCATTTATAAGCCCAGAGCGGAGGCCTCAAAATCCGGGTGTACATCACTCCCCAGAGATATCCGCCTCCTTCCAGTCCCACATGAACAAGACCCCGCCAGTGTTTGACTGATACATATACACACATCATATAACTCGTATATATTTCCATTTCCACAGGAGATAAGAAACAGTACTATCTGTGTTACACGAAATCCTGATAAGGTTCCGATACAAGCCACATACAGAATTTAATTTTATCTAAACGGTACCCTGTGTCTGAGCAGTATGTATACTGCTTGGAAACATGGTTCAAAAACATTGTATCTGTTGTGTGCCAATACTTTTGACTACTCAGTCTGTAACATGTTACACGTTTTGCAACCTTTCCCATACTATAAGGTTCATAAATACATCTTACAATATTTATTCAGTTCATTTTATGGTAAAATAAAATTTTTAATTGATTAATGAATTTATGCAAATTTGTTTTGAGGTGAAATAAATTGAAATACATCTTACAATAGTTATTCAGTAAAGAACAGTTGCCAACATAATGACGTCATAGCCATTGACATGGTACACCAAGCTCGTAGTCAATAATCCTACCATATTGTTAGTCTGTGAGAATTATTCTTCAGACGTGACAGTTAGTTGGTCAGATGTATTTTCAAGATAATAAGCCTTTAAAAGCTCCTGCAATCACGAGACATGTTCTCTTCTTACTAAAAGTTCAGTATCGAAACATCATGTCATTACCATCTAGATAAGCAGTAAAAGGCAGCACGACTGATGAGTCACCCCGTTCTTTTTTGACCCTGTTGGTTTTCCACCCAGTTACTCCAGCTTTTGAGGCCCTTCTTTGAAGCCGTCCTCTGGCATGTTCCTAGAGGTAGAGTACGAACCATACCAAACAGTGGAGCTCCGCACCAGGCAACCAGCGGTCCCTATAGTGTTTGAACAATGGTTTAGGCAGCCTTGAGTCGACTCCTCGATGGCTGAGAGGTTTAAATGGCGCTGAACAAGCAACGGAGTCCCACCGCTAGTGTCAAACTAAGTACCCAATTTTATCTGTCGATCTTTAAGCATAAGTAATTTCATGTAACTACAATTCATCAAGAAACATATACTCAATTTATTTTATACAATTTCATTCATCTTAATAAATTCACAACTGTTTATATATAACTGCATTATATCACCTCACTAAATGTTTAATAAACCAATTTTAACCGTATTTCTGATTTTATTTGTACATCTTACACCATACCAATTGTGAGTGCAAAAGTCCATGCCCTTTGTTTAATTTACATTAAAGCTCACCTTCTTTGTACTATTCATTCATATTTGATCCCATCCAACTCATTCAATTTATATATTAAATCATTTAAGTAAACTTCATTACTTTAAGGCACCGTGCGTACTCTTTATAAATCTGCTCCGTCGAGTTGTCCTCTTCTGGTTTCTACTGTTGCAGTGGCAAGTTCTATGGTAGCCGTGCCCATTTTGTGTGGAATTAATGTCACCACGTTGAGCCGATAAAATAATGTCGTCCGTCAGGGCAGACTGGTGCTTGCAGCCAGAGTAGTATTGTTCATGTTTTAAGGTCACTGCCATTTCAGTGTATGGGAGAATTGAGAGCGTAGATGGTCGCTGCAGTGGGTAGGCCGCTGTTATTTGGATGGACCTGGTCACTACCGGCCTGAGTTACGCTGGTGGAGCTGCTTCCTGGTCTCACACAGATGAGTATTAACAACAACCACTTCATCAAGGCATTTCAGTTTAATTGTCCGAATTAAGTATTGTGCCATTGCCTACGAGCAGATATCTTTTTTTGTGTGCGCTTTATCTTAAATGTCATTTAAACTTGCGTGACTTATAGCGACGGTTAACGTCATTGCCTGTCGGTATAGTCGGTGGACCTGGTACTCGTCACCCTATCGTAATTATTGAGTGTATACACTGTGTGCTATTGTGGCGAGTAATTTAACTTCATTATTTGTTATTATTATTTATGATTACTGACCTATTGGGTCGTTTAACTGCGATTGTTGGTCATAACGACATAAACTCCACGAAGAGGCGTCACCTCTAAGTGTTTAACTAAGGCAGTCTCACCCAGCCAGTGAACTGTATTATTGTTTACCTTGTGAGAAACGCTTCACGCTTCTTACAATTTTATTCTGGAGGGATGGCTGACATAGGTAACATTAACTTTGGAACATTTAATTTTGAAACATTAATTTATTGTTCAGACCCCTCAGGCAGACCATTTGAACCTGATTAGGTTATGATACCATTTGTAAAGGGTTAGTGAGCTCATGTACCAGTGATTAAACAGCTGATGTCAATTAATATCTGGTGATATTAATTACCAGTGGTTACCCATATAGTAGGTGGACCTTACCGTATTTATATCGGTCCCTGTTACCATACAGCATATTGTTTTATCGTAGCATAATTCTATGCTACTGCTGTCATTGTATTGTGAATATATGGGTCAATATTATATCTGGCATTATTATTTGCTGAACATACCATTGCTTGTGTTTGTGTCGTTCAAGCTCAAGTTTTGCTGATCACAGAAGTATTATAGTGCTGATAACCCTTCAGGTTACGTAGTACCTTGGTTGATTATTGATGTCGCACCTGGTGCGTTGTGATCTTGATTCTAAGTCACCAAGCCATCATAGTTCTCCTCGTAGGTACTAATGACATCCTGAACCTGCCCACGGGTTGTAGAAAGTGGTTGGCGCCTATTAAATTAAGTCTCAAAGACTTTGTTAAACTCAGAGTGTTAATCTAACATCCGAACCCCTCTGAGATGTCTCTATGCTCAAGCTTTGCTTAGACCCCCACTACTTATTGGGGGAATTGTGGTGTGATTGGAATATTTTTGTAACTAGTCTTTAATAATATGGACTGGTCTTTACCCTGCATCTAATAAATAACAATTTTTTATCTGAACCAACTACCTGCTAATAAAAGACTTGTCAAAGCTACTTTCAAATTTGAGACATCAGCAAAACAAAAATGTGTAAGCTTAAAACGAACATATAAGATCAAAACACATAATGGGTAATGTTATATAGGTAAACACAAAATCACAAAACAGATTAACAAGTTAGACACAATTACCTATACCCTCAAGTCTAGGCGTTCTCCCACCTGCATTCTGAACATGTCGAGCAGCATACTGACAAACTGCATGGAAAAGGTCGAGCTCTGAGTTGATATTAAGTTCATCCTGATCCAGTAAGGTTATAATCGTACTTAACTCCACCTCCTCAAAGCTGCTTTCTGTCAAAACCTCCTGGGTCTGATTGCGCATTATCTAAACAAAACCAAACAAAAAATGTACTTAATTTTACAATGGGTAAGACTTTTTCCATTTATACATGCTTACAACACAAATTGACACATGCAGTGCATACAGCATTTTAACAGAAACTTGACCTGACAAGAACCTTAAGAAAAATATGTTGAAGAAAAAAAATACACAAGGGGCTAATTTTGATATCATGAAGTACCAATCTTGATCTAAAACGTCTCCCCCAAAGAGGTTGTATATGTTAGAGGGAACAAAGCCGAGTTTGCAGCCTGTCGATTTCCCACTCCTGTCACCGTCCAATCACAAACAAAATTTTGAATAACGCGCTAATGTGTTTTGTTTTGATTCGTTCCCCCAACCGCTTTTGAAGTTATTGTCAGCTGTCAACAAGTATTTGAAGTGTTTGTTGATTTGCGATTAGAGGTTATCTTGTGTGTTTTGCCGTTTTTTAGCAGTGTTTTAAGAGTGTAAAAGTTAAAAAATGCCAAGGTGTATTGTGAAGAACTGTATGTACAATAAAAGTGCCAATTATGAAAAGGATAAAGCAACTGTGCATTTATTTCGGTAAGTTGTTTACATGTCTTCTGTTTCCTTGTTTGGCGCCAAATGTTTATTGGTTTTCACAGGTCCGTATTTACACATTGTATTGCTTTTGTTAAATCTTTAGCATTTATTATTGTCAATTGTGTTTTTTCAAGAAATAAAATCTTAATAATGCATTATTTATTGAATATTTGTAATGAAATTAGGCATTTTGTTTGGCAATTATTATTTGAATTAGATGTATTTACCTATGTAGTTCCAGTAGAAGCAGAAAAAAAGTAGAATAGTTTTGTTTTATCTATTACTGCATCTTTCTAGAGGTTCAGTCACTGATAAAGTAGATAATTTGAGATATTATTTTCAGATTTCCCAAAGCTGGTGAAAGATACGAGGCTTGGAAACGAGCATTAAATTTAAGCGATGAAGATATTTTTATGAACTCAAATGTGTGCAATTTACATTTTACCGAGGAATCTTATGATTTAGAAAAATCACCTTTTGCAGTATACTTAAAAAAAAGTTCTATACCTGTATTGGTAAGTACTGAATCAAGGTTATTAATTTATGTAACTATTAGTGATATATATATATATATATATATATATATATATATATATATATATATATATATATATATATATATATATATATATATATATATATATATATATATAGCCAAACAGCGGTTTTTCAATGGCACTGATATCAGTGATGGCTATTTTTAAATAACAGGGACTTTAAACAGCTACTGCGATTGTGGTTTAGCCATTTACAATGCTGCATGTGCGTATGCTATTATTTTAAAGACTTACAAGGTGTTAGTGTTAACCGCTTAATTGAAACCACAATATGATCTTCAGATAACTTTTAAATTATATATTAATTTTAAAACTACTCAGATTTTTACTATTAATAGAAGTTCTATAAAATTAGCATATTACAAGAATATACGATGAGAGAAATCTACATATTATTTTAATTTTAATATAATGAAAAAGTTGGAAGGCATATATATGCTACAGTTCGGTGCTGCTTTAATTCTAGATTCAGCAGGTTTTTCCATGATATAATGACTTACAAGATATATGATATTGCGCATATGCCCCGTCCCCTCCTATGACATCACATGGTGAGTAACGTTATAGAAGGCCAACTACACACTTAACACAAAGTCATTCGCAATCAAAAAGTTTCTATACGTCACTTTAATGTGGTTGAAGTTACATTCCATTCCATTTTTATATTACATATATATATATATATATATATATATATATATATATATATATATATATATATATATATATATATATATATATATATATGCACAAGTGAAGTATAATAATTAAGGGGAGCCCTGAATTAGCATTGGTGATACACAAACTTAAAAAGTAGAGAAGACGTTCGTAGACATTTACAGGGGGCCTTAACATTCATAAACTTGATTTGATCATCATGTCACATAATCATAGTATAGTATTCTGATCTTAAAAAGTTAATTCCAACTGTATGCACTCAAATATCAGTAAAATACCTAATTTGTTAAGGGGTTGTGATGAACCGTCAAACTCCACTGTACGACAGCATATTATTATTGCATTGGACTCACCACATGACGCCATGCGCGTGACGGTTCTAAAAATAGATAGTCTCATTATCATATCTCGCGTTATTTGTATCATGAGTTTTTCGTTTTCTACCTATAAGAAAAGGAGAAATGTTGTATTCTAATAATGGCGAGAAGGAAAGTATACAGATACTTCTACTCGCTCGCACAAACTGCGATTGCGTGTATTATGAATACAGCAATTGCTGTTTGTCATGGAGTTTTTAGTATAAGATGAATTTCATAGAAATAATTACTCTAATGATTTGTGTAAATCTCGGTTTTCACAATCGCTGTTGTTTTGTGTTTTAATAACAGCTACTAACAGCGATCTTTTAATAGAAGCGATTAAATCACCGGTAGCTATATATCGCTCATCTCTAGTAACTATGCAACTAATTACATTCACGTAATATATTGTTATGATATTTATCGTAATTTAATTAGCCCTGCAAATTTACATTAATGGTATTCGTTTCAAATTTATTTATGCAGGTAACAAACAAGCCATCATCACAAGTCGTTTTTGGCGAGCAGCCAATGACTGATATAACTGCTATCAATGTGCCATTTGCAGCTAACCCGTCAACTAGTACTTGGTCTGGTAGCAATGTACCTGTAATGGATTATTCTCGGCCATCAACAAGTGCTGGTTTTTATGAAGAGAAAACTGTTGTAGAGGTACCGCAAAGATCGTTTAGTAGTTTAGGATTTGCTGAAATGAAAACACCTTCAATGCCACCCACTTTGAAGGACATGGTGAGTTAAATTCAGTTTTTGCCGTTTATGAAATCAGTATAATTTTAAAAAACCTAATATGTTATTCCATCACATTTTATATGGTGTTTAAGTTTGTATAGTCCATGATTAAATAAGTTAGAAACAACTGTTTTGCAATTTATCTCAACCACTATTAACCAAAATGTGTTGTTGGAAATTTTGTTTATATATTCATTTTACTTGAGAAAATAAATGGTTTATCACTGAACATTTTTTATAGGTTGTTACACCGCGCAAACGTAAACTGAAGAAGCAGTTATTCGATGCACGAAAAAAAATTAAACGGCTCAGCAGTAGTGTTCATCATTATAAGAAGAGAACAGCAACCCTTGCGAATATAATCAAACAACTAAAAGGTAAAGTAACCGACGAAACATTAGAAACATTAATGCAAATAGGACCTAATGAAGAATTTTTACAAAGACAATTAGGTCGTAAACATAAGTATGAAAATCAACTTAAAGCTTTTTCTCTTACGCTGCATTATTACTCTCCCAAAGCTTACAGTTTTGTCAGAAACACATTTAACTCGGCTCTTCCTCATCCAAAAACTATATCTAGATGGTATCAAAGCGTTAATGGGGAAGCTGGTTTTACGTCAGAGGTGTTCAACTTATTAAAGTCAAAATCAGAAAGCACAAATGGAAAACTTATATGTTCTTTAGTCATAGATGAGATGGCAATTCGCCAACATATAGAATGGGATGGGGTAAAATATTATGGGTTTGTAGATTTTGGTATAAATCTTGAGACCGATTGTAACCCTGTAGCCAAAGAAGCTCTTGTTTTTATGCTTGTTAGCATTAATCAATCATGGAAGCTTCCTCTTGGATATTTTTTAATCGACTCTTTAAGGGGTACACAAAAACAAAATTTGGTATTACAGTGTTTAACGCTACTAAATGAGTCGGGCATATACGTGGTCTCAATAACTTTTGATGAGGCAACAAATAACCTAACGTTAGCAAAAGAACTTGGCTGCGATTTGAATTGGAGGAACATTAACTCTACGTTTGTTGATCCTAGTTCAGGTAGGAAAATTGCAGTCTTTTTTGATCCATGTCATATGATCAAACTGATAAGAAACACATTAGGCGATAAAAAATTAATAATTGATGAGAATGGGGAAAATATAAAGTGGGATTATTTAGTAAAATTAAATGAGTTACAGGATCAGGAGGGCGTTCATTTGGCAAATAAATTAAGAAAATCGCATATATTTTATACAAACCAAAAAATGAAGGTTAAATTAGCCACACAACTTTTTAGCCACTCAGTGGCACATTCTTTGGAATATTGCAATGAAGTTTTACATCTTGAGGAGTTCAAAGAATGTGAGGGAACTGTGAAATTTATCCGACTTATAAACAATTTATTTGACATTCTTAATTCTAGAAATTTAAACAATTCAGATTTTAAGAAAGCAATAAACGCAGAAAATTTTGAAAACATTAATGTATTTTTAAAAGAGCTATCACAATATTTAACGTCACTTAGGATAATTGATGGACCGCTTCTGTGTGAGAGTGGTAGAAAAATGGGTATAATTGGCTTTTTATTTTGCATACAAAGTTTGCAATTTGTTTATAAAACTTTAATTGCCGACAATAATTTTTTGCTGTATTTTCCCACTTACAAAATCAGTCAGGATCATATTGAGCTTTTTTTTGGGCAAATTAGATCCATGGGAGGCTATAACAATAACCCATCAGCAAAGCAATTTAAAAGTGCATATAAAAGGATGATGGTGCATCTTGAATTAAAAGATTCATTTAAAGGAAATTGTATCCCTTTGGAAGCAATTCCTATTCTGTCACCCATTGAGGTAATAAATAAAACTTGTGGGCGAGAACGAATATCTGAAGAACCAGATGAAGACATGAGTCAAATAGATAATTTTGACGACGACACAGTTCTTCAAATATTAGATATGAATATATCAGAGTTTAAGAAAGAAGTCGTGACATATATATCTGGCTATGTAGTAAGGAAAATAACAAAAGCTCTGAGATGCGAAGAATGCGCGGGTGAACTTGTTGGGGAGAGGTCTGTGTTATTAACATCGTTTATAGATCAGAAAGACAAAGGTCAACTCCTCACATACCCATCTGACGATGTAATATCTATTTGCACTATTGCAGAAAAAGTTCTTCAAACATACTTAAATGAATCTGCGGTGATTATAAATGTAAAGGAAATAAACATGCGAATATTAAAAACTATAATAAACCAAAACAGCATATTTAAAAAACTTGAAGTTCACTTTCGAGAACAAAATCTTTTGACTTGCCATTATGGCCATCTAATTAAACTAATATCTTCTATGTATGTTTCTATTAGAATACATCATTATAACAAAAATCTATTTGATAAAAGTAGAAGTTTAAGGGCTGTTTATAACAAACTTCTCTTATTTAAGGGCCAATAATTCAGTGTACATTTCAAGTACTCGTATGTCCTTCAAATAATGTTATCGGAAAGTTATTATGTCTTATAATATGACCAATAAATTTTAGCTTCCTCTCTATTTCTTTGAGCAACCCTCTTTATTCTTTCACCTCTCCTAGCACACTTTGAAGCGTCTTTCTATCAACCTGCACTGTCTTTGAAATTTTTCTTGTCTACATTTCAAAAGCTTATATTCTCTTCATATCCTGCTTAACTACAGCCCAAGTTTCCGCCCCATACATTACCATACTCCATACACGTACCACTTGCGTTTGTTCCTCATGTACAGGTTAAAATGTTTATTAGTGAGAACAGTACTGTGGTTATTGAATGCTTGTTTTGCCATCGCGATCCTCTTCAGACCTTTCCTACACTTACCATCATCTGTGATAATACTTCCAATCAATTATTTGAAATAATCTAATAAATCAAGCGTCATGTTCTAAGATTTAAAAGCTACTTTTGTATTTGTATAGGTATTCAAAATTTGTGAAATGCACACGTAACGCAATCTACATCGATCAAACTTCTAGAAATTTTAACACCCAATACAAAGAACATATTTTTGCATTTAGAAATAACCATGCTGACAAATCTACATTTGCAAAACATATTATTGATACCCAACATAGACCCACAGTAAATAACGGCATAAAACCACAACATTTTTGTCATGACAAGTGTAAACTAGACTTGTTTTAAGCTTTAGAAGTAAAAAAGCATATACACGACAATATTTAGGATTTCTGAGATATTCTTCTTCCTAATTAAATAAATCAGACAACATAAATCTAACTATTTTTTCCAAAAAGTTGTTATAAGACATGATGTGTGTCGATATTTTCATTGTATAGTCTGCTTTATTAATGTGTTTGTTTAGTTATTTTATTGTTGTAATTGTTATTATAGTTATTACTGTTATAGGTTTCTTCTATCTTTATGTTAAATATTGATATACATCACGTAGACATTTTAAAGGCGTCATCCGTCATATTTGTTTTACTTTATTTTCACTTTTAAAGATTTTTTTGATTATAACATCATAAAATAGCAACAGATCTTTATTTGTAATTGTCATGATTTCGTATTAATTCAATTTTTTTCTGTCTGAGGATACTATCAAGCAGCAAAACCAGTAACAGAGACGTTGAAGAACATCTAGAATTCAGAAGGGCCACTTGCTTCAGTTAGCTTACGCGCTGGCTACGTCCTTCACCTACAAAAACGAAAACCAACAGTGAAGCCAGAGAAGTAGTCTCCAAGTCTGTATGAAGTATGGACCAGTTTCACGAAGTAAGGGCAACAGCAATCAATGAAATTAATCTCTATTTCTTTAAAAAAGACAAGGAATGTTAACATTAATTTGTAAACAGTACAATGTACTTTATGTTGTATTTTCTTCTGTTGTTGAAATAAAAACTATTATTATTTATCTAACCTTTTGAATATAAAACTTTATCCAATATATTCATCCAACAATTTATCCAACCAATAACCCAAAAAATATTTCACTGATTTGGAGAAAATTTTGGAATTATGCTTATTTTGCTAATGGCTTGGATGAGTTCGTTCATCAGATCTTAACACATAGTTTTTCCTAACAGAAAATTAAATATATTTTTTTAAACGCAATAGCTTTCAAATTGTTTAAGTGATTGGAACGAAAATTTACAACTTAAAAGAACATACAGAGATGTGGTTGTGTACCAATTTTCAAGTCTTTTGATCAAAGAAAAATGAAGTTATTCGAAATTAATAATAAAATAATCCTCGACATCACTTCAAATTCTGTAATGCAATATCTACAATGTTGGACAAAGGCAGAGCAATACAGCTACCTGTACTGTTATGCTATTTAAATAAATTGTAGATAAAATCTAAATAATGGAAGTCACAACCATTGCCAGATGTCAAGATGTTGCTGACCGGGGTTGCCCGATCTTCAGAAATTTCATGTAGTTAAACCTTTCATGTATAAACATATGAAATTTTTACAACTTCTGATAATAAAGAAAACATTTTATAAAATTTAATTTTATCAGTCAGTTAAAAAATACTGTGTTTAATACCTGCAAATTTCGAATTACCCATTTCTCATGATTTTCAACTTAGGTATCCCTCCGATCATAATTTACTCTATCCGACAACTTTGTTAGACTGCGTATGTGCTGAAGCTCAGCTGTCATTTGTCATTGTGTGGTAGTGTTATTTATTGACAATATCAAATTGGAAATTTAGGACAGTAGAAACAGACACCATAAACAAAGAAGAAATTGGAAATTTAGCCTCTAGTGTAGGTTTTTGACATGATACCATTACTAGAGAGATATGATAATGTGGCAGCATAATAATATTATGCTAATGCTGTGGTACAGTCAGTTTGGCGTTTCATCACATCTCGTAACACACCAGCTGTTGTGTGCATACAGTTAGATGTAATTTTTTATTATCAGAATACTACTGTAACATGATGAAATCAAGTTTATAACTGTTAACATACTGTAAATAATTTCTCCACTTTTCAAGTTTGTGTTGCTGCAATGTTAATTAAGGGTTCCCTTAATTATACGCATATTGTGCGTATAAATGTAATATAAAAAAAAAAAATGAAAATGCAAGTGAACCTATTTAATTTAGCTCTGTATTCTACATTATCTGAAAAAGACATTATAGGCGACGAAGTAGAATGTAATTTCGGTAAATTTGCAGTTGACTGCATGAGGGTTTTAGATATTTTTTTCCAGCAACATGCTTAAAACCTTCCTCGCCCACAAGGCAAATTTTCTGGCAAACAACCCCCAAGAAAATTAAGGGACTTTGAAAACATGCGTTTTTCACATTTTACAGCAATACCTCCTTTAAACCCTGTCTACCCCATATTCGCCCAGGTCCAGCAACCTTCTTGGGGGTTGCTCACAAGAAATTTTTCTTGTGCTTTATGCTTTGAAGGTAGTTGTATGCATGCACAAGGGGAAGGAGAACCCCCCGAATTTTTGGGTGAGGAGCAGAAACCCTCTTCCTCCTGGGGTTCTTCTCCTGCATGCACACAATCACCCTCAATGCATCAACCAAAGGATTTTTTTTCCAGCTTTCTAGTTTATTTTTCTAGAGTATATTTCCTGTTTATCAATTGCTTTGTTTGAGTTTTGTATCCAAATTACTCTATAAATATATGTCATAGATCATGTTTTTGCTTGTCCTTCTTTACCTTGTTTTACTGTTCCTAATTAAATTAATTAATTTTCATAACTTTTAATATAAGGCTAAATCTTACAGCTTATATAAATATATTATTTAATATTGTTATGAAAATTCACTATCATAACGCACTTGCTGCGTTCCGAACCTTTTTAGGTTACCTATTTATACAAAAGCTTAAGAAATTCATGAATAAGCATTACATTTCAATGATTGAATAATTTCAGTTTTATTTCTAACCAAACTAAAAATTCCTAAATACGTCCCTGACGTTTCTCCCACTCAAGTCACCGAACTCCGCCCAGTTAGGAAAAGTGTACAGGCTTCTTGTATTGCAAAACTGCACCTTTGTTACCTCTATCCCTTACAACCTCTTTGGTCTCCCCTAAATTCCACTCTTGTCCCCCTGATAACAAGCCACCCAAGAACTTAAATAGTATGAAATGACCACTAACAACTTTTACGCAATTGTACAGTTTTTTTCAATTCTTTATATAATTTCTTAGCTTTTGCAGATTTACAGACATAAGGTGATCTGGTTAGCAAATTTTTTTAGTCCCTTTTCGCTAATTCAACCCCTTGACAAGTGTTCATCCAAAACCGTGACATACAAACATCAAAGTATGAAGTGCACCACCTTGTGGTGGTTAATTAGTACAAGTAAACCCAGACATATTTATTGAAGAAATTCCAAATTGATTCACAGCAAGGTGACATTTTCATAAACGACTAATACTTTCTGGCAAATGCAGTATATTTCGCTTTTAGCCAGTACCGGGTGTAACACCATGTTGACCATAACACATTTCTTTACAGTAGTTGTCTGGTTTCTGTTAGGTTAGGTTAAATTGTGAGTGGCCCAGAACAGTCCCTCCACTGCGACCTTAAGGTCTATTGTGGCTCACGCTGGTTTCGTGTTACTATGCATAAAAACATTTGCATATTATGAATTCTGTTTTCGTGAGAATTTGGTTGGTAGGGACTATGTTGGTTATGGCTGTAAAGGTGAGTAATGAAATCCTGATATAAAAGAATATAAAAATCAGGTCTCTAATTCATCAATAGTATTGTGACGTCATTAACTTTAAGGCATACGGCATACAGTCTTAGCTATACATTATTTGATTTTAATATTCTCTGATGTCTGTTAGCTACCTGCCAAAACTTTACATTTATATGAACAAGACCATTTGAGTTGCATTTGCTTTAACATAATTTTTGACAATTTTCCACACAGCACATTTTCTGTAGTACAAACACTGATAGTTTTTAACCCCTGAAGATGGTTCAGATGAACCGAAATGTGTATGGTTGTTTAACAATAAAAACATTGGTAGAAAAGCCTTAATTCTTGTTCCTTTAATTTACACTGTACACATGTAATTTTGGTGATGATTTAATTATTATAAAAATTGCAATATTTGTATTAAAACAGATATCAGTAAGAAGCAGAACTAATTTACGTACATTTAAACATTTATCCCTTAAAATTGGTTCTTCAAAAAGTTTGGCAAACTCGTAGGCTCGACAAGCGTTTCTGGGGTAGAGGGCTGACCATAAATACCTAGTGCACTGTTCTACTAGGTCGGGAAGCATGTACTTTTTTGCTGCATAGCAAAGTTCACATGCTTGGTCAAAAGACACCAAATTGATCCTATCTGTATAAATGTATCTGAAACAAATATAATTAATAGAAAAATTAAGAAACACAACAAATTATGAGAAAAATAAAGGTTCCTATCACATTATCAACTTTACCAGAAAACATGATTATAAAATTTAAGCAAAACAGCTACATATAAGCGAAAGCAACACAAAGACTATATTGTGTCATGACTTTGTGAGAATAAAGTAAAATATAAAAATAAAACAAGTACTGGAATTATACAAGTGTATTACATTGTTCTTTTGATTTTCCCTAGATGCTCTGCTGTGATTCTATCTTCAGTAGTCGGTTCTAATTTAGAGAGAAACTGCTATATGCAAATTAAACCTAATGTGCCCCAAACAAATACGTCGTTTTTTTTTAAATAGTAACAAATATTATTTTATATTTTTATTTTATTAATGAAAATTCTAGAATTTTGGCTTAAGCAGATCCTCTAATTATTTAATCTACGAACAAATTTTCTATTCATTAAGTGACAGGATTATTATTGTTTTAATGTTGACAAAATGGACAAATATTGTTCTTTAAATTTCTGATTTGATGCACTCTATGATTCCGCTTTTGAAACACTATAGGAACACTATGTTTCGATTTCTGTTTATATATTTAAATTTCTGCTGTTACCATAAAACATTTATTGCTTGACAAAAGATTAATAGTTCCTCTATGTTTACACTTAAAAAATCTTCCCTTCTGTTGTGATTTAAAATAAATAAATAGATTTGCGATCCCTTGTATCCGATGGTTGATTCTATAAGTATGTTTGATGATATTTTACCAGTATATTCTATTAATCTTGTGAGTTTCTTATTTGGATCATTTAATCGACTTCTTATGTTACTTCTAGGACTAAAATGGGTATTATTCACACACAAAATTGATTCAAATATTCAAATTCCTTCTGGACTGGAATATGACGCTCACTACTTGGCGTCCTACCAAACAACAACCTCTTAATTAAAGCGAAAAACGGATATCGTCGAAAAATTATTCACTAAGCCTGTTTCCTGTATTAGGATCATGGCAAGCTTTCTGGAAAGTATTTTCAATGTTCAATGTTCTGGTTTTTCTTGGCCTTAGCTGCATAGACGCTCTAGCCAGTATAGTATGGAAATTATTATTTAATCTCTGACAGGTATGTTTAATTCAGAAACCCTCCAAGTTCAAATCCTGTATCCTAGTTACATTCTTGACATTAAAATTACTAAATATACAAAATGACATTTTGATAACCTCACTTATCCTAAATATAAACAATCATTTAAATTTAAAACGAAAAACACTTTTGAATGTTAAAATCTTGATTGCAAGTCTTTCAACATCACTGTTGTCCTTTGGAGTTTTAACAGTACACTTTATTATAATATACAGAGTGTTTTTAATAAATCTTATTTTAAATTATGTAAGTAAATATTTTTGACCATAATTCTTTGGTTTAAAATGACTTCTTTAACAATTTAAGCTACACATATACCTTTAGATATGTGGCTTAATTAACACCTTTACTGAGATATTATTCCAAATTGTCTAGGTTATAAAATTTCAAATTGTTGTTATTGATCATTTCAAGTGAATCACTTCCTTCACAGCTTCCATTGCTTTTAAGCAGTACTAACTAACAATAATAAATATTATGTCTGGTGATAATGTGTTTTTTTTGTGGCTAATGTCGAGTAATATGGATATTTACATGGATACAATTCACAAAAGAGAACATACACATCATGTGCAAACTGTATCATTTTTACTGTTTATCTTTTGAGGACTGTGTCTTTTGTATCTCTTTTCATTTATTAATTTTATAATCTTTGTGTTTTTAGATGGACATGCTGTTAATATGCAGATCCTTATTCGGACATACCTATTTGACAAATGCTGCCGAACTGTACCACAGTATTTTACCTTTTTGACTGAGATCAGTATTCTGCACGATACTACCTTCGATACCCACTTACGTTGCTGCCAGGTTTTCCACAGTATTGACTTTTTCGTGGCAGTGTTAGTGTCTTGACAATTATCGTTCATAAACCCTTAGTATTTTAATTAGTGATAAGTGATATTTTAGTTTACTTGTAAGTACTTAGTTTTAAGTTTTTAGTTTTAAGCTTTGCGTGAAATAGCTAATAAATTTAGTTTGATATTGCTAAATATCAATGCAATATTATATATATATATATATATATATATATATATATATATATATATATATATATATATATATATATATATATATAAAAGCTGTATAAAATATATTTTCCAAGTAGATAAAAGCAACATTATAATGTTACCACTCTGATATCACCCCAGTAAATGTGTAAATTCGTCAAATTCTCAATTATAAATATTTTAATTAATACACAAGATAAAGAAAGAACCACGAAACTTCTAGATCTAAAGAAAGATGCATATATTGTTCCATATATAAGCCGTTTCGCTGGCCAGTTTAATTAATTCAGTCTTCTTGCAGTCTTACGACTTCAATCAAGATTCAGTTTTTTGACACAGTATAATTATTTAGCATCCGCAATTCCGCTGCTTATATAATCCCGTCTTTAAACCATTCATTTAAAATAAAAAAAACTTACACCTAAAGTTCCGACGCCGATCTAGAGACTGTGGTGAGAAATATTTTGCTACTTATTCTTAATATATATATATATATATATATATATATATATATATATATATATATATATATATATATATATATATATATATATACATATATATATATATATATATATATATATATATATATATATATATATATATATATATATATATATATATATATATATATAAACCGCTACTCAAAAATTTACTGCATTGATTTATTACTTTATTTTTCATTTTATTTATAATCCATTTAGACAGGTGGGTTCCTAGAAAGCTTTGTAGAGTTTTGTCGACCAATTTATTATTTTGTTTCCGTAACTTGCCCACGCAATTATCAAACTAACTGTAAGAATTTCACTTTTTAAATTACATCTCTTTTTCAACTATATTTTTATAATCCGTTGTACAATTAATAGCATATTTTGCTATCCAAGATACTCCAATTTTCCAAGTTAAAATACTCTGATAGAAACCCGCTAGGTGGCCATACTTGAGGAAATAACTTGATTTTTTGATGTCTACAAGTAGTTTACAATCTCTCAACCGCCAGTACGACCTCAGGAGCAGTCAGAGGGAGGAGGCATTGTAAAGTATCTACCTTTCCGTGCTGCCATAACTTAGTAAAGCCTTCCCTAAAAATCAGAGGATCAAATCCATTGAGAACGGAGTAAATAGGCGAGATATCTGTGGATTACTCTAGATAAGACGCTCTACTGGAATGTACAATTGGAGAAAGTAATCCGTAGTGCCAAGTTGTCTCTGCCGAAGGATCTGTGAGAACAACTGGGGAACAAATCCACTGGAAATGTATTGGCTCTATGTAGTGGCTATCAGAGCAACGATAATCTATGAACTATATTTTGGTGGCCTTAGGGACTTCGTCTTATTGCGAGGGCCAAACTTATGCAGCTACAGAGGAGCATGTCTGGCGATAACGGGTGCATTGGACACCACTCCATCAACTGCTTACATTCGAACTCTTGACGTATGGCTGAAGAGGGATGCAAGGTGGACAATGTAGACTTAAACAACCGGGTGACAGCATGAGAAGAACTAAGACTCCCCAATGACATTGAAAGTCACGAGGTTCTGGGAATGCTCTCAGATCTGATGCCTACAAAGACTGTCCTTCCATACAGGGAGGACTGAGACAGAAATAAATCGTCCCTTTTGAGGGCAGATATCTGCTGGTACACGGACGGCTTTACAACTGAGTCAAGGGCAGGAGCTGCCACATATGGGAGCATCACTGAGGCAAGAATATCATCTAGCCTCGGTAAGTATGCAACCACATACCAGGCTGAAGTATATGCCGACGAGATATGTGCAAACCAAACCGTTGCACACACAAATCAATAAAAATATTTTCTAATAGCCGAGGAGCTATAAAAATACTTTAATCCTATTGTTGCAATTTAAAAAAAAAATGGTATGGAGTTGCAAGACTGCCCTTACCGAACTGGGCAGCAACAATGTGGTGTCACTGATCTGGCTACTGGGCATTCATACCTTGATGGCGATATAGCTGCTGATGCTCTTGCCAGGAGGGATGCAAAGTGAACTATATCAGACTGGACCCTGCACTGGGGGGAAATTCTTATGCACAGCAAAACACACCTTGAAGATCTGAATGGATAGAAAGACAATCGCACGGTGGCAAAATCTGCCAGGATTACCACATTCCAATGCCTTCATAAAGGGTCTCTCAGAGTTGAGGGCTAAAAAACTTCTATAGTTAAACAGGCAACAGCTGAGAACTCTGGTCGGCCTGTATACAGGGCACTGCCGCTTGTGTCATCACCTGCAAAGAACTAGGTTTGGACAAGAAACTGACTACAAACTGTGTATGGAGAGTGAGTATGTTTCTGTCCAGCTGCAGACAGGAACAGGCACATGCTCTTTGATAAGACCAAACTTGCACTGGAAGAACTGGGTCAACTTTCGCCCTAAAAAATTATCTACTTCTGTAAGAGGCTGGACTTGATGGGTGAAATATAAAACAATTAGGGGTGAGCCACAATAGACCTTAAGGTCACAGTGGAGCAACTGAAAAGGTCTACTCACAAAACAACCTAACCTAACCTAATATACTGGTCCATGGGCTGCAATGTGTCAGGCAACATGATTAGGAATTTAATCTAACCCAAGTCATTGACATTTGGATAGGCAGAGCAGTAGTACACCAGTGAGTAAAAAGATTTTTCAATCACAAAGAGAGGAGGAGAACGAGGTAGATATGTACATTAATATGAAACACTGTGCAACAGCATGATGAAACAGGATTAAATAATTATAATAGGAGATTTTAACGGAGTAGGAGGAGAACAAATGGACAAAGATGTAGCTAGAAAATTTGGATAAGGAGAAATATATAAAAAAGTCTGGACGCCGCAATTGCGTTATGGTAGTGAATTTTCATAGAAATGATCTGGCACAAAATTCTTTATTATAACTTTTTTTTCTTGCAACATAGAAACCTAAATTTTGGTGTATAGTTTACTTTTTTATATCGTAAACCTACCTACCAAATTTGGTTATCATAGCTCTTTATTTTTTTGAGAAAAAAAATTTGTTTTAAAGAAAACTCAAAATTTTCCCGGAAAACCTCGCTCGATTCACCTGGCTAACGAAATCATCTAAGCCACTTACAAAAGGAAGGTACTTACCAAATTTGATCAAAATCGGCCCATTATTCTTTGCGTTATCGGTGTGATACATACATATATACATATATAATAATATATATATATATATATATATATATATATATATATATATATATATATATATATATATATATATATATATATATATATATATATATATATATAACAATAAAAACTAAAGTGACCCCGGATATGGGTTCTAGTGGTCCTAGTTCTCGCTCATTTGCAAAAACTTATTCAAAATTCAAAAGTCGGGATCTCCTCACTAGTGATTTTTTTTCTAAGAAAATTCACTAAAAAGAAGAGAAACTCAATAATTTGTCGAAAAAATGGTCTAATAAAAAAACACTAGTTTAAAGTACCTAAGAGAGAGCCTGGGTGGTTCAGGGTAAGAACGTGCGCCTCTGAACCAAAGGGTACTGGGTTCGATTCCTAGGGTTCCCCTTCCACTTTTAAGTACATACTGTACAGGCTCAACAACTAAGAATGGACATTGCCCATATCTCAGGAACAATTTACTTCAGAAGAAACACTGTCATGAGGAAAGTTGGCATGATAAATCCCTGGAAATTATTTTCAAGTTGCTAAAACCACCATTAGAGGGAGTAAAAACCACTGCTAGTCGGAAAATTGCAATTTCATCACATTTTCGCCATTTAAGTGGTACGCTTAACACAAAGTAATGACCGAGCAACAGATGCCTTGCATACTTTTTGATATTTTAAAAATAAAGTGGTGGGGGGACGTTGACTGTATATTTTTTCAATTCTGGTTCAGCTTAACAGAACTTAATTAGTTTGGTCTCGTTGAAAATAACTTTTCTTGATCTACCATTTGCGCGTACTGCAGGTTCCCTCTGTATCTTACATACAATGATAGAGGGCGTTGTTTGAATAGTTAGGTTATGTTGCTGTTTTTTTTTTTTTTGAAGAAAAGCAAATGGAACAGTATATCAATAATAACACCATATAGTAGGCTACAAAAAACTGAAGCTACCAGTCAAAACTGCAGCTGGATATCATTGCTCTTGCTGTAGATATCAGCGTTCAAAGCTGGAATTACGAATTACCACATCTTGATAACAAGGTAGCAACAACAAAATAACAAATGAAGTTCAACAAATAACATTTATACTATAAAAAAAAATAGAATAGAATTTAATAAATCTAATCTGGTCGAGGGGCTTCTTTTGTGTTCAAACCGTCGGTCATCATTTTCAATACAAGACTGCAGTCTCGAAGGAATAGATGAAACGACAGTTTCTCTTTATGAGTGAAATATTTGTCACAGCATTTTTCCATCTGAGTATCATATCTTCCCTTGTAGTAAATCGATTGCAGTATACTATTATTTGAGTCGTCCTCATAAATAAAAATCTGAACAACTCACATCAAGCGACCTAGCTGGCCAAGGAAACAAACTTCCCCTTCCTATCCATCTGCCAGGAAACGCCTGATCTAAGAAATGCCTTAACTTCAAACAATAATGTGGTGGACAGCCACCGTTTTGGAAAATCATATTGCGACAAGTCGTTCAAAGTACGTTTTGCCACAACAGCGGCAAATTATTCCTTAGAAAAGCACGATATTGCTGCCCGCTCAATGGTGCATTGAAAATGTGGGGTCCAATTTTCTGTTTACTGACAATACCACAACAAATATTAACAGACCAACCCTGATGCGGATTCCAATGTGGATTTGTCTGCGACCAATAGTGTATATTCTGTCTACTCAGCCTACTATCACTGTGAAATAATAATAATAATTATTAGCATTACTTTCAGTAATACTACACACCCACTGAATTTTCGTTCTCTGTTGATTTTGTAAGGACAATTAATTTATGCGTATTACTTTAAGCTATAAGCTATAATACATGTGGCCTTTCAGAATATTGCAAACAGTGGTTCGAGTTACTTCTAAGCCCCTGTATATTTTACAGGTGGTCAGATATGGATTGGATTCGACATAGACCAAGGTATTAACAATCCCATCGCTGAGACCCGTGTAGATTCTCTGCCGAACAGGAGGATGCATGTTTAACCGATGTCCCAGGAGGAGAAAAACTCCTTTAGAAAACTGGCGTTTTGCCGGGTACTTCCCGCATATATCATATCAGCAACAGTTGCACTTCGCATCCATTCAAAGTATAGAGCTGGAATGTTAAATGCTTCTTTATTCATGAAAATCATCTTACGGTAGTAATTAGCCACACGAACAACAGTGGGAATGACAAGCTAATGATTTTGACAATTTGCTGGTACGCTTTGTTATTTTCATTATGCTTGATGTTTTTGAAATTCTGTTTGTTACGTTGTGCCAGTTCTTTCTTACACATACTGGAATGAATTACTCGGGTGATAGGTTAGAGTTAGGTTTGAATGTGAGTGGGCCATACCGGTCCCTCCACCGCGATCATAAGGTCTATTGTGGCTCACACCTAATGGCCTATATTTCTCCCAACAATACCAGCCTTCTGCAGAAGTCGATAATCTTTGGCAAAAGTTGATCCAGATCTTCTGGAGCAAGCTTTGTCTTGCCGAAGAGCAGGAATCTAGTCCTGTCCGCCGCCGGACAAGAACACAGTACGTGCTCTGCTGTCTCGTCACTCTCCATGCACAGTCGGCATTCAGTTTTCTGACCGACTCAATTCGGTGCATGTGGTGCCGCAAGCGGCAGTGTCCTGTATACAGGCCGACTAGAGTACTCAGTTGTCTGTTTAGCTCCAGAAGTTTTTTAGCCCTTGACTCAGACAGGCCATTTATGAAGGCCTTAGAGTGCGCTAATCCTGGCAGATTTTGCCAATGCTGGATTGTCGTTCTTTCTGTCCAGGTCTTTAAGGTGCGTTTTGCTGTGCATGGTGTTATCCCCCAGCACTGGTTCTGGTCCGACAAAGTCCCTCTGGGCACCACTCCTGGCAAGCACGTCGGCAGCAACATTGCCATCATGGTTCGCTATCCAGACCAGCAACACCTGATTACAGTGGCCCAGTTCGTTAAGGGCAGATTTACAACTCCATACCGTTTTTGAATTGCAATGGTAGGAACCAAGAGGCTTTATTGCCGCTTGGCTATCTGTATATATCTTAATTGATTTATGTGTGCACTGGTTTTCTATACTTTCCCTTGCACATATCTCGATGGCATAAACTTTTGCCTGGTTGTGTACTTACCGAGGCTACCTGATAGTCCAGCATCGGTGTTGCCCCCATATGCACCGGCTCCTACTCCCATATTGGTTTTGGAGCCGTCAGAATACCAGCAGAGATCGGCTCTCAATAGGGTCATTTGGTTTCGTTACCAGTCCTCCCTTTCCGGGAGGGCGGTATTGAAAGAAACATCTCTACTGATCTTCGTAGGCATCAAGCCTGAGACCATTCCCAGAATCTTATGACTCTCAATGTCATCGAGGAGTCCGGACCCTCCCAGACTGACTTCCTTCGGCATGCTGTCGGCCGTTTGTTTTAGACTGTACGTTGTCCACCTCGCCACCCTCTCCAGCTATACTTGAAGAGGTGGAATATTAAGGAAGACCTCCAGAGCGGCTGATGGTGCGGTGCTTATCGCTCCCGTTATCATCAGACACGCTTGTCTCTGTAGATGAGCCAGTTTGGTCCTCACAATACCACGAAGTGCCTTAGGCCACCAAACTATAGCTCTATATGTTATCATTGGTCTGATAACCACTACATAGAGCCAGTACATCTATTGGGGGTTTGTTCCCCAGTTATTTCCACAGATTCTACGGCATGTCCACAGGGACAGTTTAGCCCTGCGGATTACATTTTCTAACTGTACGTCCCAGTTGAGTTTCTTATCTAGGGTAACCCCCAGATATTTTGCTTGTTCCGTAAATGGAATCGTTCCCCCCATAAGAATAGGTGGTTTTAATCCGTCCAGCCTTCTTCCTCTGATAAATACAACAATGATCGTTTTGCGGGGGTTCACAGACATCTGTTCCCCCAACACCAATCATTGACTACATTTAGTGCCTCTTGAAGAGTACTTGCTAGTTCCTCCTCAGACTTGCCCCTAACCATTATGACTAGATCATCAGCATACGCAGTGGCTTCGTAGATGGAGATAGGTAATGCATTGTTAAATGCTCCTTCAATGTCGAGAAATGCAGCCACCGCCACCTCCCCGTTATCCAGGGAGTGTGTGATTTTCTCGACGAGGTTGTTGAGTGCTAACTCAGTAGATTTGCCAGTTTGGTAGGCATACTGGTGGGTATTTAGGGGGTTGTTGACTAAGATGTTACCGCTGATGTGTCCGTCCAGTATTTTTTCCAATCCCTCAGGAGGAATGATGTAACACTGAGAGGTCTCAGTGATGTGGATAGGAGGTCATTACGTCCCAATTTGGGAATATAAACCCTCCTAATCACTGGATGGAATATAGTTCCAAGCCAGACTGGCTCTATACAGCCTGATTAGGAAAGGTAGGAGAATCTCCAGTCGATTTTGTAGTAGGACCAGTACCACCCCATCCTCCCCTGGCGCCTTGAATGGCTGGAAATGTTTTACAGCACACTTCACTGCCGAGGCTGTAACTATTCTCTGAGCAACCCGCCAGTCCTCCCTTTGAGGGCGTTTAAATCGACCCTCGGCTGGCAGGACATCTTCATTGCCCAGGATCAGACAATCTGGGAAGTGTGTGTGTGTGTGCTTAGAGCTCTAACGTTTCTTTCCGAGATTCAGTAAAGGAACCATCTGGTCGTTTTATCGATCCCAGTTCCTGAACACGGTCGCGTGAGAGAATTCTGTGGATTCTGGCGCTGCTGGGCAAATTAGAGATGTCCACGCAGAACCTCCTCCAGGACTCCCTCTTAGCATTCCTTATCTCTTTGTTATAATGTGTTAGAGTTACTCAGGTGATAATCAGTGGTAAAGGTTTTCTACTCAACTCAGTTCAATATTTTCAGCATAATATTGTGGAATAGTGGAAAACTCCGTTGCTGTTGGTACCTTGTGATCAAGATGTGGTAATTTGTAGTTCCAACTTTGATCGCTAATATCTACCGCTAGACCAATGATATATAACTGCGGTTTTCTCTAGTTGCTTCAGTCTTTTATAGCCTCTTCTCTTGTGTTATTTTTGATAAACCGTTCCGTTTGATTTTTTCCCGTAAAACCGTAACATAACCTAAGTATTCGAACAATGCCCTCTCTCGGTGTGATAAGATACAGAGAAAACCTGGAATGGTTGCAAATGGTAGACCAAGAAAAGTGCTTTTTAACAAGTCTACATACATACAGCCAACTGTTTCTGGGATATGGCTAACAACCATTCTTAGTTTCCCACCCTGTACAATAATTAACATCAACCGAGGTTGTGGCATTGTATTTGAACAAGTTGAACGTCTGCACGTTCCGCTTTTCGGAGGGGGCGTAAAACCGTCGGTCTCGTGTCCATGCAATGTTGGGCACGCTAAAGATCCTTGCCCTCCTTACAGAATTTTTTCAAAAACTTTCACACACACACACCAATATATATATATATATATATATATATATATATATATATATATATATATATATATATATATATATATATATATATATATATATATATATATATATATATATATATATATATATATATATATATATATATATATGTTCAGAAAGATTTCCGCGGTCTTTAATGTGAGACATGCTTGGTTCTCGGGTTAAACCGCATCCAGAATTTATGGAAACTCGACGTTTCGGCTCCTGTTTTGGAGCCATTTTCAAGAGGTAAAGGAAATATGTAAGGACACTCTAAGGCCTCAATCTGCCTACTCCTTAGAGTGATGGACAAAGGTGGGTAAAGGAAATATGTAAGGACACTCTAAGGCCTCAATCTGCCTACTCCTTAGAGTGGTGGACAAAGGTGGGTAAAGGAAATATGTAAGGACACTCTAAGGCCTCAATCTGCCTACTCCTTAGAGTGATGGACAAAGGTGGGTAAAGAAAATATGTAAGGACACTCTAAGGCCTCAATCTGCCTACTCCTTAGAGTGGTGGACAAAGGTAGGTAAAGGAAATATTTTGAAAAGCTTTCGGGAGGTAATCTGCAAATTTACCAAAATTAGTAGTTGACATGGATGATAAACACTACATAAACCAATGCAAACTATCGTGGATGATAATCAAATGAAAAATTGATACATCTGCTTTTCTACTTAACCACAGCCATTTCTATGCAATTTTGGCTACTTGCATTTTATTAAGTTGCATTAAAAAAAATGCTAGATGGGCAACAAACATTTTTTAAAGCGCAAATAGAACACATATTTACATACATTCAAGTTTTTATATGTTTCTATATATATGAATATAAAAGAACAATTAAAACCGACCCTGGATATGGATTATAGGAGTCCTATTTTATGCTCATTTGAAAAATAAAAATCTTGAAGTCAAGATATCCTAAGTAGCAATTTGTTCTATAAAAATTTGCTAATAAACAATTATTAAACTTGCTGAAGTTTCCATCTGTATAGCGATGGCAATTGCTCATTCAGGCATGTGCAGCTATACAGCACCATGCTCTCATAATGAAATAACAAAAGACATTGTGATTACTGGCATCGTAATTAACTAACTTGATTATTACATCTGGATTATTCTCATCATTAGTTTACTCATACAAAAATGATATACAGATTCACAGAAGATAATAGGGTGCTTTAACGTTTAGCTGTACCTTTTCTTTTAGTTTAATTAAGGAGTGGTAATAAAATATAAAATGTACATACTCCAAAAGTGCTTTAAATGCATCTGGCTGTACATCTAATATAGCAATAGGGTCCTTTTCTGCCATTCCTCCAAAAAACATCGCTTCAAAGACAGGACTAGACATTGCAAGAAACAATTTATGCCCTTCAAGAAACTGCTGATTAGGTTCTGATCCAACTATGAATCGACAGTCACTCCATATCCCTGTTTCCAGTAGATATTTTCCACGTTCTTTTACTAGACATTTGGTTGTCTGCCAATCACTTGGGGGTGGAGGAGATTGGGCACTCATATTTGCTACACAAATTTACAAGGTGGTCAGTATAATGAAACTTAAGTTCTTTATCAGAACATACCTTATTGCTGATGTTAATTCTGCTTGCCTATCACCTATTATTTCAGGATCTCACTTTTGAACTGACTAAAATATACCGTTGAGTAGTTTTTAAATATAGTATCGTTTTTTCGTCATCAGATTTGAGTATGAGACGAATAAAAATAAATGACAATTTCTGTCTCAGAGTCTAAAACGCTTTCTATTCTATGAGTAAAATTGCTTTTAGTTTTAGTTTTTAGTTTTTAATTTTTACTGTGACCTGTGACTGCGGCTGACTCTGACTGATCAACTGACAGCTGACAGTTAAATGTGACAATTAAGAAATTTATGTTCTTTTTACTTTAAGTAACTTTTTATGCAGAGAAAGAAATACTAGCTCCTCGGGTGGAAGATGTTAGCCGAAATTTGACAACAGTATATTCCGGGATCATTAAATTACATGCCTCCTGAAGCACGTCCATTAACCAGTTAGGTAATCTTTGAATTTAGAGTGTCACACGGCGCATTCTAAACGGCGCAGCTGAGACATGGAACAGAAACGTAAATACCGCATACAGTGTTGTCGGGCTGTAGTTCTTTCAATGAATAAGATCTAATAAATATTTTATAGTTTTTAATATATTTTTGCCTGTATCAAATACATCTAAAAATAGGTCCAACAGCATCTACAAATAATGTAAAAAAACATAATATTGTTACATTTAAGTGTATATTTGTTAAATTTGCAGATAACCACCCGAACGCTTTTTAGTGAATTTTCTTCGAAAAAATCCACTATTGGGGATATACCGACTTTTGAATTTTAAAAAAAGAAATTAAATGAGCGCGAACTAGGACCCCTAGAACCCATATCCGGATATGGGTTCTAGGGGTCCTAGAATACCTACATATAAAAATTGAAACTGGCCCCGGGGCCTTCCTTTTGTAAGTGACTTGGATATGTTCGTGAGCCAGAAAAATCGGAATCGGTATTCCGGGAAAATTTTGTTTACTATCGAAAAAATTTTTCTCAAAAAATAAAACAGCTGTGGTAACCAAATTTGGTAGGTAGGTTTGTGAGATAAGAAGTATACTATAAACTAACATTTTTATTTCTATGTTCCAAGCAAAAAGGTAAAAAAAAATATTTTGTGCCAGATTATTTCTATCAAATTTCACTACCATAACGCACTTGCTGCGTCAAGACTTTTAGAAAAAACTTTTCAGAAACATGCATCACTTCGCTTTTAGTAGACCGCTAGTATGGGTACCCGTTTAGATGGTTTCTTACATATTACTGTGTTCACCCACCTTATTTCTGAAATTGTGCCTTGTGTGCCTTGTTCTCCTAATGACCATCAGTGTTGTAGTGGTTTAAGCGTGCATGTGTCGCTAGTTCCTGGTCCGTGCCACTGTTATTTGTTTTCTACGTTGTTTTTGCAATGAAGGGTCTGCTTCGCCGGGGATTTTCCTTCCCCTCTCGCATGCATACAACCCACCCTCGTTGCATAAACCACAAGTCAAATTTCCTGAGAGCAGCCCTGAAAAACGTAACAGGAGCTGAGGCGAATAGGGGTGCTGTGCGGGGAGGCAGGGTTAAAGGGGGATATGGCTTTTAAATGTGAAAAAGGCAGCTTTAAGTCGTTTTCTTCGCATTTTCTGCTCATATTTCCTTTTTACTACCTACCCCGCCCGGCATCCCTATTTACTCCTGGTCCTGTATCTTCCTTGTGGGGAGTGAACAAGAAAATTTTCTTGTCGTTTGTGCATCCAGGGGAGGTCTAAGCAAGTTTCCGAAAAGATGTTACAAAAAAAAAAACGCCCAGAAAGAACTAGCGACACATGCATGCTTAAACAACTACAACACAAATGGTCATTAACAGAACAAGGTAAACAATGCTCAATTTCAGAAATAATGTCTGTGAACACTTGAATATCCACGAAACCGTCTAAACGAGTACGCGTACTAGCGGTGTACTAAACTGAAAGCGAAGTGATAAATTGGCAGTAGAAGCCAATATTTCATGTGTCTAGAATATTCCAGGGATTCCCAAAGTCAATGTGAACCTTATGTCGAATGTCATGTTTAGGAGGGGAACGGGGTGTCACGGAACAGGGCCGTATAGATAAATTGTTAAAAAAGTATGTAATGTGTGAAAACTTTAAATGTAAATAACTCGGAAAAGACCAAAGAACAAACGGTAAGAATGGTGTCAGTGTACATGTAAGTTATCCTGTTCGGGAGGTCATTTGGAAATTAACCGTAAATATATTTAGTTACACAATATCATTGTCCTTACAATAATGTCTGAAATTAAAGGTAGTGAGAAAAATACTGGCGATTAACTTCAATGCCATTGGTTTCGAAAAATAGTTTTTACAGTAGCAAAAGTATTCATAACATATTGTTAAATTTAAGTAAATCAAATATATCTATAAAACACGATGTTATACAGTTTGGCATAAGTAATACAATAAGCTCAGTACAATAAAGTAAAAGAATAATTCATGGATCTAAAATTATATACGAAGTTATATTATTATTTAATAGTTACAATGTAAACAATTGCGCAAGGCAGGTGGTCCCTATTTATTCGGGGGTTGTTTAATTTGCTTACGCTAAAACAATATTGATTTTATGACGAAACCCGGTTGGTCATGATCATCAATGTTGAAAACAAATAACATTGGCACGGACCAGGAACTAGCGACACATGCACGCTTAAACCACTACAACACTAAGAGAACAAGGTAAACAAGGCACAATTTCAGAAATAACGTGGGTGAACACACTAATATATAAGAAACCATCTAAACGGGTACCCGTACTAGCGGTCTACTAAAAGCGAAGTGATAACTTGGCAGTAGAAGCCAATTGTCCATGTGTCCAGAATATTCCAGGGATTCCCAAGGCCAATGTGAACTGTATGTCAAATGTAATGTTTAGGAGGGGAAGGTGTGTCACGGAACAGAACCGTACTGAGAAATTGTTTAAAAATTATGTAACGTGTTAAAAACTTTACAACTCGGCAAAGGCAAGATAACAAAAAGTAAGAATAGTGTCAGCGAACGTGCGAGATACCAAACTTTATCTACCAGCAGCTGAGAAATTGTTTAAAGTATGTAATGTGTAAACAACTTTACTTGTAAATAACTCGGCAAACGCAAGAGAATAAAAGGTAAGAATAGTGTGAGAGTACGTGCGAGATACCAAACTTTATCTTCCAAGCAGCTGCGAAATTGTTTAAAAAGTATGTAATGTGTAAAAAACTTTATATGTAAATAACTCTGGTGTGTTTTCGAAGCATGTTTCTGAAAGGTTTTTTTTAAGGCTTGACGCAGCAAGTGCGTTATGGTAGTGAATTTTGATAGAAATAATCTGGCACAACATTTTTTTCTTTAACTTTTTGCTTGTAACATAGAAATAAAAATGTTAGTTTATAGTCTACTTCTTATTTCACAAACCTACCTACCAACTTTGGTTACCACAGCTGTTTTATTTTTTGAGAACATTTTTTCCGATAGAACACAAAATTTTCCCGGAATACCGGTTCCCATTTTCCTGGCTACCCTTATCCAAGTCACTTACAAAAGGAAGGCACATGCCAGAATTTTTTAAAATAAAAATTCACTAAAAAATCGATTGATATAAAATTTTATTCCATATTTTAATTACAAAAATGTGATTTAAAGTGAAGTCACATATTATTAAGCATTTCTTTTTTAAAAAGTTATCTTTGAAGGCATCTACTTTTTTACATTTTATAATGCATAGCTGCACAATTGTTTGAAAACTTATGGTTGCGAGGGCAGAAGGTTAAGTACTTCTTTTTTTATAAATGTATATAGGCAATGAAGAAAAAATTATTGGAGATTGAATATGTGGTCATGCCTTTAAAGTGATTTGTGTAAAAAAATGGTTGAGTTAGATATAAATATATACTTATGGATAAATCGTTGTTTTTAAAGAAGATATAAATAGTTGTAAGCCCGAATTACAATGTCCACACTCAAAGAAACTATGGAGAATGACAGGCAGTTCTGTTATTGTCGTAAAAAAATCGAATGATATGTTTTATTCAATTTTTTCATTAAAACAAATTGATTTAAAGAAAAACCAGATTTTCATAAGCTATCTATTCTCTTCTTTTATTGCCAAATATTTTCAAAAAAGCTGTCTTACATTATATTTTTAATGCCTTTATTGGCAGAAGATTTATTTAAAAAAATTTATTATCGAGGGCGAAAGATTTTAAAAATATTTGACTGCTATAAAATAATAATTATATATATATAGATATATATATATATATATATATATATATATATATATATATATATATATATATATATATATATATATATATATATATATATAGGATGTCCCAATAGTGTGCAATTCCTCCATATATCCCTTACCCTTAGAGCTAGCCGAAAAAACTTTAAACAAAATTTTCTTGTGATTATCTAAGCTATATCTAGAAAATATATTCAGCTTTATGGAACTTCCGGTTGCACCGGAAGTAGCTATCAACTTCGTTATTTTAAATAGAATGCTATACTTTTTATTACATTTTTGGATAGAGATTACAAAATAAGTGTGACTTTATGTAGCAATTCCTATAGCTATCTTTGATATTTTTGAAAATATTACGACTTTTTTTTTTAGCTCCGATTTATGTGTTATTCGAAACGTCTGCCGTGAGCTGAGTTTTGAGTTTTGCTACCTTAAATTCTATATTTCAATAGACGACATTTAGTACTTTAAAATGGTTGAAGAATAATTCATCATTATTGTACAGGGTGTATTATTTTGGGGTTACAGCATATCTAACTTTAAAGCAGCATAACTTGTGTTTTTCAAATGGAGCACCCTGTTTTTTATGGATTAATCAGGTAGATCATTAAATTCTGCATCGACGTAATATAGGTCTTTCTATAGCTATAGTTGATAGTTTTTGAGTTATAGTGGGTTTATTTTAGTTTCGCTTGTAAAATTATTGGTACTGTCAGATATATATATATATATATATATATATATATATATATATATATATATATATATATATATATATATATATATATATATATATATATATATATAACAAAAATTTTAGATAATTTATATGAACACTCACTTCCATAGCGGACTTTTTGGCGTCCAGACTTTTTATTGTGAGTAGCAGAATGTTTGCCAAATGATTGAACACTTATTTTCTTATGCTGGTAGCATTTTCGCGCATTAACTATTTTTGGAATACCTAATAATACTTTACATCTTTATAAACTCAGTGGGCAGTTCTCCCGACATATAATATTTCCCAATCTGCACATTTTTATAATATTCATTGTTAACAAATTAAATTGTCCGGTTATTAATAATAAACTGACAGATAAATAAGGTTGGAACTGAAATGGTCTCAAAAACTTTTAATAATTTTAATTACAATTTGGACATATATTCACTATTTTAGTTTAAGTATGTTTTATGAAAATTCGCTGCCATAACGCACTTGCTGCGGCCACATTTTTTGTTGTTATAGACAAACCTTATTAAGGCAACTTTTATTATTTTTTCAAATATATCAGAATAAATGTGTGCTTTTGTAAAGGTGTGACTATATATACATCAAGATTATTCAATATTCTCGCTTATTAACATTTGAAATATTTTTATAACTCTTTGCAACAAAGCAGTTGCTGTATGTAGATTTTTTTTATACTTTTATTTACTATTTACTATTTTTTTAAATAAAACTCGCTACCACAAGTAACTTGCTGCATACAAGTTTTTTAACAAATATTTAGTGTTTAACAACAGAAATTTTTAATGCAAATTTGTTACCATTACGCATTTGCTACGCCCATACATTTTTATTATTGCGAATCAACAAATCTTATCAAGTGCCTTTTATTTATTTTTCTCAACTATTGGAGTAAATGTGTGCTTTTCTGAAGGCTTCACTATATATGTATCAACATTTTTTAAGATTCTAGCTGAATGGGAAGGATTTAGGATTTGAAACGAATGAAAAACTTTTTTTTAATACTTTTATTTACTACCTATTTGATTACCATTAAAAAAATTTAAACTCGCTACCACAACAAATTCGCTACCAAAACGCACTTGCTGCGTCAACACCATTTTGTTATTGCAAATGGATAACTCTTATTAGGTGCCTTTTATTATTGTTTTTTCAAATATCATAAAAGATCTGTTAGTTTGGCTACTTAGGTTTGCTTAAAATGGTCTTATAAATTCAAAACAAGGGTTCTTTTAACTTAATCATAGGTATACTATATTAACACGCAGAGGTGTTAAGCAAATTGCCTATTGCATAAACTTTCAGCACTTCCGTGATGAATTACAGTCGACCAATAAATTAGTGTACGTCTGCCTAAATATATTGGTGTATGCAGGGGTTGCATACATGTAGGCGCTGTCGGTCGAACGATACGCACTCCAAAATTATATTCCTTGTTGTTGAAAAATAACATCACTGTGTTGTATGAACTTAAATGAAATAAAAAAGATAGATAGATATATTATGTGATTTAGTCGTCGACAGTCGACAGTAGTCTTTCTAAGCAACATAATTTCAAAAGATGTGGACGACTTTTTATATTGAATTGATAGAAAAAATTCAGGTGCTTTGGAGTAAATCGCTTATAAAAATCAGATACTTAAATGTAACATGTGTGTGTGTATGCAAAGAAATGGATCCCACAACCACAGACTAAATTTAACATAAATAAATTTAAGCAGGTCCCAACGATATGCTCAGGAGATATGGTAAGTTGCGCCATGTATTACAAAATATATGGAAATTCGCTACAACAACGCACTGGCCCAGTCCTGACTTTTTATATTAGTTAAATACAGTCGTTATTAAAGGTGTAATAAAAATTTACTAAAAAACAATCATAGCAGATTTCATATTTATTTATTCTCAATCAATATATTTCAAAAATACATGAATAATATTAATACTTAGTACATTTGACTTCCAATTTAAAAATACACATAAAATGTAATAATATAAATTTTATAATACATATAATAGTCTTAGTTCTCAATAGTCAATAATCGTATAATATTTATTATATGTATATTAATAATAATAAACACTATTTTGATAAATATATGTATAATTATAATAAATACAATCACGACTTTATATCATAAACACTGATAGAAAACATTTTCTTTATATCAACAATATACAACGGTATCCAAAATTCAAGGACTGCAACATTCTATGAGCTTTAATATTATGCAATCTTTAAAGTTAGAAGGGGTGTCATTTTTTCTTATATATTATCTTTATTCTTTGCTTTGTTGTATTTAAGAAAACAACTTATTTATTCATTCTATCATTTTGCAGATAGCCGCAATTTCAGGATTGTTTTATAGGTAGGTAATAGGAAACGATTTGTGCAGAAAAGAACTAATTTACATTGAAACATTAATATAGGTTTAAATAATCACATCAAAAATGCCCTTACATGCCAAGAGCTTTATTTAGCTTGGTAATTTAGCTTAGATAGGAAATAGTGAAAATATGTAAATTACGTTATTAGCAATTTAACGCTACATACTGGCGGAAAATTGTGTAAAAGTGATTCCTCTTTTAAATCTAAGTAGTGCCTCTAAATAGTCTATAGCAAAACAATTTCTTAAACAATTCTAAACAATTTTTTTGTTTCCACTCTTTACTACTACTTACAGTCCTAATTCACAAAGCAAAAGAGGGTTTCTTTTTTTGTGATTATGCGTTTGTGTTTTGTTTTCTTTAACGTTGGCTTATCTCCGCGACTATGACCAGTCAGTAACGCCAGGGACCAGTTTATACTCATCCACCTGGAAATTTTGCCGAATCTCGCTCCTCTGTAAACATTCCATTGCATTTTTAAATTCCCAATATCTCATTCGCATTACATTCACTCCACAGTGTTGGACCGTCCAAAATTCGAACTCGGAACCTTTCGTTTTGTAGACTGATGTCTCAACAACACCGCAAGAGCGTCATTTTATTGATAATATACATATTGATAATATATTTTTAAAACGCTGTTTTGAAGTGCATACAAAAAGGAGTTTTAAAATAGAGCGATAATAAATATTAACAGTGAGAGAAAAAATACATATAAAATCAATTCGATAAGCGTTTAGGAAATAACTAACTCTACCACATTTATTATTATTAACTATTGAATAAAGTAATTCTATTAACTAGAAATTGATACATACACATATTTTTATAAGTAATAAGCTGATAAGAGACTTTTTTTGCATTAATAGCTAAATCTATAGAATATATCAATTAGTAAATATCACATTAAGATTCAATCCTGGAAGATGCGCATCTGCCATCTTTAGTCCTCGAATTTGGTACCAGTTTGTAATTATCTTAATATATAATTCCAATACAATATAACAATGTGCACTCGATGACACTTATAGAGAAGCCTAAAACCTTTGGATACAACAGATACAGAGAATGTCGATAATACTCCGTGTGTAGAACATTGAGAATTGCACAGGAAAGACTAGTGTCAAGATGTCTGAGCTATTAAGTATATTTTGACGGAATATGGACTACAAGTTACACTAAATCTCGACCTGGTTTGGCCAAACATATAAATCGATAAACATTTTAATTAACGTAATACGATTAGGTATATCAAGGCCCAAACAACAGTTTCTACGTTAAAATACTATAACACCGTTGCCTCTAAAGCATAAAATATTTTCTACGTATGTCTTAATCTGTTTTTTTAGAAAGTAATAGCGTCAATTGTGTCATTTCACTCTTTGACTTTTATCGCAACACAAATTTTTGTATTGAACTGTATAACCGACACTTTTAATATAAGTCTTATGGAAAAGTTCATTTTACACCAACGATAGGTGTACAAACAAAATCGCGGACGTACAAATAATATCAAATAGTACCGAATAACAATATAACTTAGGCGAATTCTGTTTAGTACTAAAAACTTTTTTACTTATATTTCAAAACAGTTTTTTGTTGGTATCCAAAAGTATGCATACTTAAATATTAAAAATGTATTTTTGATTATCCAATTTTTGCAGACTTAACCTGATGTATCTTTCTGATTAATATTATAGCAACCTTTACCAAAGCAAATTATTATGCTGAGCCTTTACCATGAATCAGTGAGATGAGACCGTTGCAGGTTCTTCGATGTACAGTGCGTAACAGAGTAATCTGTGGATGCCAGAACTAGCTCATGTGTTCTTTAATAAATATGGCTGGATGCACCAGATCTGCTAATCCTGTTAATTCGAGTGTTCACCTAGTACGAGGACCTGGGATATCTCGACTCCTTTGAAGATAGCACAAAAATACAAGGTATAACCCTCTTTTTTGAAGATCTATAAAATTAAAATATGGCATACACGGTTTCCTAATTTACTTATAACGACCCTAACATATTTTTTTCCAACTTCCTCTCCCAGCATATAAAGTAGGTGACGACACGGCCATCAAGTGTTGATGGTTTGCTCTACATAGCCTATTATACAGGTGTTAATGAATACGTGCAACAAATTTATAAGGCATGTAGGAAATGCAAAAATAGAGGGAAATGTATCATCCGAGCTTTAGTTTTAGGGATTCAGGGTGTTAAAATATTTGCAAACATTTAATATTTTTTGAATATATAAATATTGGGTGATCGGAATAACTAGAAATTTTTTACATGATTTGATACTCCTAATAAAAAAATATTTAATTTAGTGGTGGAGATCTAGGTATTGTTACCTTTTTTTAAATAATTTATATGCCACTGACTGCAAAGATGGCATTTTTTAGATACTCACTTTTGGGAAGAAAAGTAATCTTACGTTTCCAAGATATTTCACATTCTAGGAACCCAAGTTCAAATTTAAAAACGAATGATTTTAACATTCGCTGGCCATAGTTAATTTCTGCCAATTGGTTATTAATTTTACAAGTCAAATTCTGGTTTGAGTTTGATTCGCGACATTCTGTAGTTAATTTTGTGAAATATTTAATATAAGTTTAGAGTCTAGATTGTGTTGGTTTTGTTCCTATTTTTTATCTTGACACTGACGAGATACATTATGAATGAATATACCCTTTGAGCAATGGGAGGGCTGCTCGTCGATTATACTTGGAACGATTTCAAAGTCGTCCTACCCCATCTAAAAGTGCTTGGAAGAGTTTTTCAGAGATTGTAGGAGACAAACTTTTAAAATAAATTGAGTTAATTGCGGAGTTCGAAGAAATTGTCGAACTTAAAGTTTGAAGAACTGAAGAAGTGCTTCATAAAATATAACAATATCCATCCGTTAGCACTCCAAACGTTACCCATGTCATGGGTGTGAACCACGTGTTTGGCAAGTTTTGTGTGAGCAACAGCTTCACGCCTTTCATTTACAAAGGGTTCAAGAAATAACTCCGGTCGCTTTACTATTACGAATAAACCTTTCCTGTTGGTTCGTTCAACGTTGTCAGTTGTAAGCACAATTTCTACTGGTTGTGCTTTTTACCGACGAGGCATGCTTCACAAGATAAGGTATTTTCAATTCCCGTAATAACCATGTGTGGGCCGAAGTAAATCTGCAATTCGTTGGCTTAACTAACTTTCAGCACAAGTTCAGTGTCAAAGTGTGGGCTGGTATCATCGACGGTCACTTAATTGGTCCGCACCTTCTCCCAAATCGTCTCACCGGTCCCGTTTATTTGACATTATTGCAACAAGAATTGCCAGAATTTTTGGAAGAAGTACCATTGGAAATTCGTCAAGAAATGTGGCCGCAGCATGACGGTGTACCAGCCCACTTTTCGTTTGATGTCCGAAACTACCTCAACCAAGTAAACGGTGCACGAGTGGGATCAGTTGCGTGGCCGCCGTGCTCTCCGCACTTAACACCACTAGATTTTCTTATTGGGTCATACTAAAAATCTGGTTAATGAAACAGGTGTTCAATGATAGCACGTATTTTAACTACAGCACAAAAGATCCAAACAAGGCCTGGTATTTTCAACAGAGTCTACAAAAATGTCCTTCGAAGGTGTAATGCTTAAGTGGATGCTGGTGGTCGTCATTTTCAACATTTATTGTAGTGTTTCAAAAAGTATTGTCATCATTATTTGTTGTGTAACACGACGAAAACCTGACATGACTTTTCCTCGCAAAACAAACGGAGATATCTAAAAAAATATCACATTTGCATTAAAGTCAGTGACATAGAAATGATTAAAAAAGGATAACAACATACCCAGATCTTCGCCAGTAGATTGAATAGTTTTTCATTGGGAGTATTAAATCATGTACCTACTTCAATTGGCAGGACCACTGTAAAAAGTTTCTAGTTATCCCGCCAGCCAATTTTCTAATATTCAAACAATTTTAAATATTTTGAATGACTTTAACACCCTATATCTCTAAAATTATAGCCCCAATGTTACATGTCTATAGGAAATTTTGCGTCGATTTTTGCATTTTCTACATGCCCTATAAATTTGTAACACGCATTCATTAGCTCTCTGCATTACACGGCGTATATATTTGAGACGTTGTGAGTATGTATTCAGTTTTGTCACCTATTAAAGTTGATGCTACGGTTTAATCTCACTGATTTATGCATAGCCTGCTTAGAGCACATCCGCCGTTTGTATATCATAGATATATGACACATTGGGATGAGTTATAATAGGGACTAAATATGTCTGGTCTGTGTCTCCTATGATAAAGGGACCGTACCAGGCAAACAAATTTTACTATTAGATATTGCCTCGTCTGGCAAGCTAAATAATAACCGGATAGCGGTTTTTGCTAGCTCTGCATAGTATTATGTTACAGGATGTGCATCTGTGTGTGAGTTTTGTGTGTATGAATGTGTGTTTGTGTGTTTATGTGTTGATGTGTTTGAATGTATGTGTCTTAGGCAATGGACTACAAGAGAAGTATCTTTGGTGAAGACAAAGTAGTAGTAGTTGTAGATTGTATTCAGCCAGATTTTAAGTTTCGACTTCGATTCTCAGCATTTTTGTCTTAGTTTTTGCATCAACACAAGTGTGTCCTGTTCTTTTATACAAACCAAAATAACCTTCCAAAAGAGCTAATTAAACTTTGTCATTATATTAATATATGATTAATCTTAATGATTGTTAGTTGGATTTTATCAAGTAACATAGGTACTTATTGCAAAAAAGCTGACAAATGTACACATTTAGCAAATTTTGATTATAAAATAGCAATAGAATTTACTTTTGCGTTTTGTAATGAGTAACAAAAAAAATTAACAAAGTTAAGGTTTCTATTTGCGGAGGTCATTTAAATTTTCAACGTAAACAAATAATTAATCCCATATACATTTTTTTACTGTAAGTTTTTTTCACGTCACCAAATCTACTTCTGAGGTCTGTGCTTACTTTAATTAGGATACCAAATTTAATTGTGTGTATTAGTTAAAATATGTATATTCAATATCAATTATACCAATAATATTTATCGATATTATTATTATTATTAATGATGGAGAAACTCAATCCAGAAATTAGCTCTCTTTACCGATGAAATAAATTTTGACTGAAAATCTGTTTATCTATTTGGCGCAACAAGGTCAATACAGAATGGGCCCTTTTCCTTTATTAAGCCATTTGCTCATATTTCGCTTTATTTATTACACTTGCCAAACAGCAGGATAATACCACTCCAATTAACGGAAATAGAGCTATCCCTACGGCTACGCCAGCGACGATACCAATGTTTCCGTCCAAAAATTCAATCACTTTATCGTAACAGCCCTGAAAACATAATAAATATTAGAGCAATTAGGTCCTACATAAATCATTATGCTATTGTAACTTGTAACTACATTTTAGGTGATTACTAGGAACATTTTTTGACAGTTCTAATAGCCATTTAAATATTTGTATTTTTTGTAATGTGGCACAACATTTAACTGATAACAACATTCAAGGATGTTTTCAATCACTGCGACACCAAGACTGTCAACTTCATATTGCCAATAAATTTCAAAAGGTCACGTTCTGGTCTTGCGAATTTTCAATCAATTAAGGCGTTAATTGTAAAATCTAAAAAGTACCACAAACAGTCACAAATACACGTGGGGAATATTTATAGAGTTTTGCTACGAACGAAAATATGAGTTAAATGAGCATAGAAGCGTAAAAGAATTGGCATTAATACTGAAAGGTTGGGTCAATATGAGGACTATGTGAAAACTGGAACCTGTGATGAGACCTTACGATCGTTTCGTTGACATTGTCAATATCTTCAGAGGAAGACAATTCTAAACTAAAAAACTAGCTCCCGTGTATTTATATCTTGTCAAGGTAAACGAACTAATCCGAAGTAAAATTGTCGTCCAAGATCGATCGTTTGTTTATTGTGTAGTGAAACTACGAGGTCAAAGACCTGCTTTAATTTTCTGGTCGACAAATTTATGAGCCATTATCTAATATAGGTTTAAAGGAACCGAGTTATTTAAGGAATCTGCACGTTCCCTTTCGATCTAGAAATTTACTATGTGGATATTGGATCATGCCGGCAAAGACATCTGGTGAGATAAACAACATCAACTCAACTCATCTTTTTTAAAAATAGAAAACTAAACCCGAGTGTCTGTCTCACCATGTTAACTCTAACAAAGGATAAATAATTCAACTAAAATACTACATAAAAACTATATTTATATTGATATTAATTCTTCGTGAAAGTATTTATATTGACTACATAGATACAAACAAAACGAACTGGTCTTTAAGTCGAGACAAACGTAGAGATTAGTATATGTATACACCGGCCGAGTTATTGACAGTAATTTATTATTCTACCAGACAAATTAGGAGTGTTTAAGCGGTCAAATGCAAAGTGAAAATAAAGGACTAGAAATTAAAGGTGCCGCACGATTCAATGAAGTATTGTTCTTGATAGACCTTAATATAAAAATACTTTCTAATGAATCAAGCATAATTTGATGTCTAACATTTTTGACAAGTTTCAGATTTTCTTTGTCAATGTGGTGATTATTATCCCATATATGTTGTGCCACACATGATTTGTCCACCGTACCATATCGTATTAATTGTATTCCTAACGACTCACATCATACTTTTGCGCAAAAAACGGCTAGTTTAAATTTCTTGGTAAATAGATTGATTAAATTTCCGTTAAGTAAAATGTATTTAATACAGAATTAAAATACATAAAAAATGTGGGAGATATAACGGTTACTCGGATGGTTTAATAGACAAATTTGTTAACAAACACAGAACAAAGAAAATGATATCTGAATGTACGACATTTACGAAAGATAAAAAAAGTCTGGACGCAGCAAGTGCGTTATGGTAGTGAATTTTCATAGAAATGATCTGGCACAAAATATTTTATTATAACTTTTTTTTATTGTAACATAGAAATCTAAATTTTGGTGTATAGTTTACTTTTTATATCGTAAACCTACCTACCAAATTTGGTTATCATAGATTTTATATTTTTTAAGATAAAAAATTTTTTCAAATGAAAACTCAAAATTTTCCCGGAAAACCTCGTCCAATTTTTCTAAATAACGAACTTGTCAAAGCCATTTACAAAAGGAAGGTACATGCCAAATTTTATTAAAATCGGCTAATAACTTTTTGAGATATGAATTTTTTTCAAATGAAAACTCAAAATTTTCCCGGAAAACTTCGTCCGATTTTCTTGACTAACAAACATGTCAAAGCCATTTACAAAAGTAAGGTATGTGCCAAATTTTATTAAAATCGGCTTATTACTTTTTGAGATATGAATTTTTTTCTAATAAAAACTCAAAATTTTCCCGGAAAACCTCGTCCGATTTTCCTGACTAACAAACATGTCAAAGCCATTTACAAAAGGAAGGTATGTGCCAAATTTTATTAAAATCGGCTTATTACTTTTTGAGATATGAATTTTTTTCGAATGAAAACTCAAAATTTTCCCGGAAAACCTCGTCCGATTTTCCTGACTAACGAACTTATCCAAGCTATTAACAAAAGAAAGGTACATGCCAAATTTTATCAAAATCGGCCCCTTATTTTTTGAGTTATCAGTGTGATATATATATATATATATATATATATATATATATATATATATATATATATATATATATATAAACATATAAAAATTGAAACTGACCCCGGATATGGGTTCTAGGGGTCCTAGTTCGCGCTCATTTGCAAAAATTTTTTCAAAATTCAAAAGTCGGGATCTCCCCATTAGTGAATTTGTGTGTTTACCTTATGAACCACGAATTACAAAGGCTTTGGAAAGTATTATTAGGAAAGCCGATTTACATTTGACTTTTTCGACGAAAAGCGATTTAAAAAAGTTGTTGGGTAATCCGAAAGACAAAGACAAAGTCACTGAATTGTCCGGTATTTATGAGATTAGTTGCAAAGATTGCCATCTTAAATACGTGGGCCAAACTAGGAGAAACAAAGCCACCAGATTTCGTGAACATCTCGCACAGTTACGATATGGTACGGTGGACAAATCATGTGTGGCACAACATATATGGGTTAATAATCACCACATTGACAAAGAAAATCTGAAACTTGTCAAAAATGTTAGACATCAAACTATGCTTGACTCATTAGAAAGTATTTTTATATTAAGGTCTATTAAGAACAAAACTTCATTGAATCGTGCGGCACCTTTAATTTCTAGTTCTTTATTTTCACTTTGCATTTGACCGCTTAAACACTCCTAATTTGTCTGGTAGAATAATAAATTACTGTCAATAACTCGGCCGGTGTATACATATACTAATCTCTACGTTTGTCTCGACTTAAAGACCAGTTCGTTTTGTTTGTATCTATGTAGTCAATATAAATACTTTCACGAAGAATTAAAATCAATATAAATATAGTTTTTGTGTAGTATTTTAGTTGAATTATTTATCCTTTGTTAGAGTTAACATGGTGAGACAGACACTCGGGTTTAGTTTTCTATTTTTAAAAAAGATGAGTTGAGTTGATGTTGTTTATCTCACCAGATGTCTTTGTCGGCATGATCCAATATCCACATAGTAAATTTCTAGATCGAAAGGGAACGTGCAGATTACTTAAATAACTCGGTTCCTTTAAACCTATATTAGATAATGGCTCATAAATTTGTCGACCAGAAAATTAAAGCAGGTCTTTGACCTCGTAGTTTCACTACACAATAAACAAACGATCGATCTTGGACGACAATTTTACTTCGGATTAGTTCGTTTACCTTGACACGATATAAATACACGGGAGCTACTTTTTTTAATTTAAAAATTTCTTCCTCTGAAGATGTTGACATTGTCAACGAAACGATCGTAAGGTCTCTGAAATATGTGTTGTGGTGATTTGGGTTTCTCCAAGTGTACTTATCAATATGAGGAAGAAAGATTGGACAGAATTTAAAGAAGCAACGGTAAAGACTATATGGAACGTTTCGTGCAAACCTTTACAAGATACGGTAAAGATTTACTTTCAGGGCGCGTGTTCGATTTTTATAAAATTTTGTACATAGACGTGTCTTAGGGCGGAGATGACGAAAATAACAATCTAAAATGAGGGCAGAAGCAAGCTTTTTGAGTTATTTGAAAAATATTGTAGGGAAAACGTAAGTTGTATTCACGTTTGCGACATGTTTTTGTCATATTTTACACATTTTCGGGGGTCGTTTGTTTTATATCAGGCTAAAGAAGGATGTATTCCACTATTATAATTCATTTTCACATAGTTAATGCACCAATGCACCCCCTACAATATAATATAAAATTTTCCTTTTTGCAATAATGCCAAACTTCAAAATGTATGACATTGATAAGTTGGCTTTATATGTCAAATGTCAATATCAAATTAGGATCGATTATACGATGAAAGGAAGGAAAATGTACAGAGACTCATTAACTAAATAGAGGGTGCATTAACTATGTGAAAAATAATTATAATAGTGGAATACACCCTTCTTTAGCTTGATATAAAACGAACGACCCCCGAAAATGTGTAAAATATGACAAAAACATGTCGCAAAAGTGAGTACAACTTAAGTTTGCTTCTGCTCTCATTTTTATTGTGATTTTCGTCATCTACGCCCTAAAACACGTCTATATAAAAAATTCATAAAAATCGAACACGTGCTCCGAAAGTAGACCTTTACCAAATAATGATGACTCTCCAACAAATCGCATTGGATATAATCCGGTGTGCAGCAGAACTTGCTAAGGCGGTTCAAAAAGCTGTGCAAGTAGTAAATGGTTCATGGCCAATAGTGAAAGTCAAAGCTGCCCTGTACGCCTTTTTCATAAACTGATATCAAAATGAAGCGAACATATTACGTCACCACGGCTGTTCTTAAAACCAAATCGAGGCAATCTTGCATTGTACTCATCTTAGACGTAAAGGATCGTGACGATTTGGAAGGCGAAATGAAGGCGTGATGGTGTGCACTGTTGCCAGATAAATATTACCAAGTGGCATTTTTTATAAAGAAGGAAATCAAGGGGTGAATACAAATGCTTTCATAATATAAATAATAAATGATAATATGACGTCATCTAGATACATCAATATTTGACATATATTATGGAAAACAGCAGAAAAACTGTAATATAAAGAGTAAATTATGAGCCTGGGTGGTGCAGAGGTAAGAACGTTTACCTCTGCACCCAAGGATATTGGGTTCTAGTCTCAGGTTTACCCTTTCACCTTTTCAGTACACCAGTAACATCAACAGATGTTGTGGCATTGTGTTCAATACCCGCACGTTCCACCCTTCGGAGTGCCATAAAGCCGTAGCCCTGGTTACCATGCTATGTTAGGCACGTTAAAAATCGCCTACCCTTCTTTCAGAAATGTTGATTTTTGCCTGGATATTGCAAGATATTAAATATATGTTACAGTTTCAATACACATGCACACATATATACACATTCTGAGAAATCAAATTGGCTTAATAAATTCGAGAACACATTTCAACCATGAAAGGGCATATAACAAAAGTTAATGAAGCGAGTTCCGTTGCGAATTGGTGATGGTAAATACAATTGTATATGCTCATAATAGTATCCAATCTACTTTGGAAAGTTGCAATATTTCATGGTAGTGAAGCAATTTCTACTGATAATTGTTAATGATAAACATAACCGACAACAGTGGCTCAAAATAGGTTTCCCTTCGAAGTTTTTGTTTAAATTACGACAAAATATTCGGGAAAAAGGACGTGACAAACTGACCACAGGCGTGCGTTTGCTTCATGACAGTACACCCGTGCACCTGCTGGAATTTCACAAGCCGCAATTCGAAACTACAGTTTAGAACAAATCTATTACGCTGCGTATAGTCAAGATATGCCCCCCAGTGACTACTACATATTTGTAAATTTGAAAAAAGACGTTCTCGGGTGCCATTTCAGTGACAACGAATAGGCGAAAGCTGCAGTTTGGGCACATTTTTACGACAAACCGAAAGAATATTTTTTAGAGATATCGAATTCTTGCGCAGGATATGTAATAAATGCATTGATGTAAGGAAGAACTATATTGAAAAACAACATCTAATTGGGAGTCTAGGCCGCTTTTTCAGAGTTAGGCCAGGAAATTTTTGCGCTTACCTCGTATCTCATAGGCCATAAACAACCTAGTTTGATTGAACAGGGCTCCGCCACTTCATAATAGTTTACTGTCCACACTGTCTCTGATAAAAAGACGAAACTGCATGGAAACAAGCATAACGGAATTTTGAACGGACTTCCGGTAATACAAATATAAACGTAGAAGGACGGTGGAAGTGGTGACGGACAACAAGATTGCCCTTGTTGAGGATCTTGTATTAAGCGATCGGCGCTTGAAAGTGAAAGATCCTTTGTGCAAAAGGGAGTCGATGGAATGGAGGCGTACAGGAGAAGCACCGCCAAGAAGGTTCAAGGTTTGTCAGTCGATAAAAAAAGTGATGGCTACGATTTTTAGGGATTGTGGCGGTATTCTTCTCATAGACTTTAAAGAACGCAACACAACAGCCAACGAGGAATATTTTGCCACACTCCTGCATAACTTACAACAAAATATTCGAGACAAAGGACGTGGGAAACTGACCAGATGCGTGCGTTTGTTCCATGACAAGGCACCCGTGCACATTACTAGAATTCCACAAGCCGCAATTCGTGACTGTGGTTTCGTACAAATTGATTACGCTCCATAGAGTCCAGATATGGCCACCAGTGACTACCTATTTGTAAATTTCAACAAGGACTGTCGCGGGCGCCATTTCAGTGACAATGCAAAGGGGAAAGTTGCACGGGCACATTTTGAGGACACACAAACATTTTGAGGACAAACCGAAATATAATTTTTTAGGGGTTTCGAATTGTTACTGAAACGATGTAATAGGAGCATTAATGTTAGAGGGGACTATATTGAAAAATAAAATTTAATTGTTAGTCTCCGCTGTTTCTTTCATAATCAAGCCAAGAAATTTTAGCGTTTGCCCCGTAGTTGTGCCTCTGTAAGTATATTTCGTGCGTATTGAAAATGCAGGTAAATTATTTTCCAACTTTCTACTGGTTGAATTCATGATAATTATACTATTGTTGGCTTCTTCTCCTAAAGTAAATTTGATAGTTGTATGAAGGTTATTACAAAAAAATCTAGAATTTCATTTAATTCTGTATAAGGATACCTGGAAAACATGCTAAAATATCATTTACATATCTGTATCAGAAGGCAAAATTATTTGAAACTTCTGAAGAACAAAATTTGTCTTTCTAAGTTTTCCATATATATGTTGGATAATAAAGGAGATAACAGACTACTCATAGCAAGGTCTTTATTTTAGGTATAAATTTCATCATTAAATTTGAAACATATCTGTTTTATAAACTCCTTAAAAATATTCATTATTTCTTGCCTTTTATGAGGTTTACGCTTTTGTTGTAAATTGTTTTCCAATAAACGTAAGCATTACTTAAAATTTACATTAGAATACATGCTACAAATATCAAAAGAGACTAGTCCAAAATTTGGAGGAATAAGTATGTTATTTAAATTTTATGTTAGTTTATACGAATTCTTACCTGAGTAGTTTGTAATGTAATTGTATTCTCTAATAGGTGAAACAATTATGCTGGCTATCTTATAATTAGCTCTATTAACCTGACTAACAACTGCTCTTAAAAGGAATGCTTGGTTTATGCAATTAAAGTCACAATATATTTTTGTCGTTGCGGATTTTTGTATAGAATATAATTATTTTCTTGATCACTAAATAAATATGTCTTTTAGCTCACTTTTGAGTTATGTTTAAAAGAAATTAGTAGAATCTCTCCTATCTTCTGTTAAATCTTCTACGGTAATAACATTATTAATGTCTATGTTGCCTGCCTTGCTATTTATAGCTACGGTTTTGTTTCCTTTTATCAGTTTTCTATATTCTTATAAGCTTCTTCATGTACCGTAAATTTGATATTTACTTGAAGGTCATTCATAAAACTTAAAAATTCATTTAATTATGCAGGGCTACAAAACATGGTAAAATATTATCTGTATATATATACAGGGTTTGTTCCTTACAAGTAGTGCAGCTTCTGCTATTTTTATTTTTGGAGATAGAAAAAATCTTTCAAAATAAAAGTTGTGGATCTTCACACAAGCTATGAGAATTTGCTTTTGGAAAGACCAAATTAACATCACAATATTGATAAAATTACCTAACCTCACTTTTTTTTAATATAACATTTTATATACGATTGCTCCGAATGGAAGTCCATTTTATTCTGACTTCAAAAATAATAATCAAAGGTGATACTTAAATGAGCAGTTTTAAAAGTGTTCCATATAAAAAAAATTGATTCTACAGAAATAATTAATCATTGCCGAAAAGTATCCAAAGATTGCCATTCCTCAAATGAGACAGCTTAGTAACCATGGGAACCTAGTAAAAATAAAAAACAATAGGTGTCAAAGTCGAATTTATTAAACCTTGTCTTCGATAATTACTTCCACGTAATCACGTGTGCTTTTTTTTCGCTTAAACGTCGTAAAAAGTGTCAAAACATATAGAAAACATGATTAGGGAACGAAATTTTTTTTAGTCTGTCGGTCTGTATATCTGTTTGTAGTGACGATAACTTTAGAACGAATTGAGATATTGTCTTCAAATTAGGTATACAGTTAGCACCCAACAAACAAATGGTTCGGATTGTTTTTGGGTAAAATCTCTTCGGGGGGTAGAGGAAGAATGGGGGTGATTTGGTGAAAATTGACAGTTTTTCGTTAACACTTGAGTAATTTTTTAAGGTTTGTTTATTAGAAAACCTTCAATTTCATCAAACATCTGGTATTCTTTGCTGAAATTAAATTAGGGGTTGAATGTGTGAGGGTGGAATATTGGTGTAACATTTTTTTTTGCTAAAACGGCGTAAAAATTATCAAAACATATAGAAAACTGTATTCCGGAACGAAATTTTTTTGCCTGTCCGTCGGTAGGGGGTAGGTGATAAATGATGGGTGATTTAATGAAAATTAACATTTTTTCGTTAAAACTCGAGTAATATAACGTTTCAGAAGCTTATGGGTACAGGATACAAATATTTTCTTTGTGGCCAAGTCATGGACCCTAAATTCATTCCATGAGAATATCTTTCTGAAGAGAATAAATTATCACAGCTATGTGTAAGTTATGATTCAATTTGTAGCAATATTCTCTTATTGCTGTTAAATTATGGTTTATACAGACGAACAGAACTGTGAGATTATCCGCATTTTTTACAAAAATGATAAAAATGCCATTGCTGCACAAATTGAATACCGCAACTTGCATCCCAATAGATCACTACCATCACCGAGCACATTCCGCTATATGAAAAAGAATTTTAGAGAACGCAAAAGTGTTCAACGGAAAGAAGGGAGCGTTGCGACAAATGATATTGAAGAAGTCAATATTCTGTTATATTTTTAAGGTAGAAAATTTGGTTGATATATAAATATAATTTATATTTATTCTTTTAGGAAATCCTACGCATTTCATTATCGATGCCAGTAGATGTTTCTAATGATTCAACAAAGAAAATCAGTCGAACATTGCACTAGTATGAATATCATATTATCCGTTCAGAAGTTGATCAAATATCAGAAAATGTGTAGATTAGCATTTTGTCGTGAAATAGTGCTACGAAAAGCACAGGATAATGATTTCTTAAAAAAATGTGTGTAGTGGCGAAACGACCTTCACAGCAACAGAATATATATTAGAAAAAACGTCCATATATTGGCCTCTGAAAATCCTCGCGGGACTGCTGAAATTACATTTCAAGGAAGGAAACCACTTCACTTTAGGTGTGGTATCATCAGCAATAAAATTATTGGACCTATTTTCTATGAGTGGTCATTAGCTGGGGAATGATATTCACACTTTCTGCAATATGAAATTGATGGATTATTGGATAATTGAAGTATTCAGGGGTAAGGCCGTCTCGTATGGCAACAAGATGGCGCGCCACCAAATTATATTATTTCGGTTTAAAATTTCCCCGATAACAGTCATGACTTTTGGATTGAGAAACATGGGAATATTGAATGGCCAGCCAATAGCCCTGATTTGACAATTTTGGATGCGTTTCTTTGGGGAAATATGAAAAATACAGTTTATGCAGAAAGAAGTTCAACTATAAATGACCTAAAATTAAAAGTTACTAATCTTATAAATAGTTAAAATCAAGAAAATCGTATTTAATCGTTCATGCAATAAATAAAATAGGTGAGTATTACAACAAATGTATCAGTAATAATGGAGGACATATCGAACAATTATGAAAAACATAGTCGTTTTATGTTGAACCCATAGTTTGTTTTTCGAATTATTCATTGTTAATATTGTTCTTGTGATTTAACAAAGTGTGTCAATATGAAATTGTAAACGCTTCTTCTTCACTATAAACACCATTATCTCATGAAATAATTTATTCAAAAAGGTAGGTATACAAATTCGACTTTTACAGCTATTGTTATTTGTTTCCTCTAAGCTCCTATGATTATGCAGTCATTTTATTTAATTCATGGTAACCTTTGAATACTTTTCCGTAATGATTAATTACGACTGTAAAATCAATGTTTGACAAGCAATATTTCTAAAATTTTTAAATATCACATATGATTATATTTTTGGAATCAGAAAAAAAGAACTTCCATTCTGAGTAATCGTATAGGGTGTTAAATTTAAAAAAGAGGTTAGGTATTTTTTTCAATTTGGGATGTTTATTTGGTTTTTCCAAACGCAAATACTGGCAGCTTGCGAAAAGTTTAACAACTTTTACTTGTAAAGATTTTTCTATCTCCAAAAATAAAAGTGGCAGAAGCTGCACTAATTATGAGGAACAGACGCTGTAGACGAGAAGACAATGTCATATAAAACTTCTGAAGTTAAAATTTTCCATAAATATGTCGGCCCATAAAGGAGACGACGGAGTACCCATAGGAAAGCCTTTATTTTGCATATAAATTTTATCATTAAATTTAAAACAGTTTTGTTTTATACATTTACGTAGGTATATTAAAAATATAAAGCTTGATTTCTCGAGTCAATAAATTCTTCGAGCAATAAAACATTGATATCATTATCACATCAATCACATAACGATTCATGGAGACATAAAACAGGATCAAATTGTTTTGAGGCTCATCTTCCTATTTCTTTTTCTATTTACAAGTAATCGTATGAAATATATTGTATTGTACTTTATTGTATTGTATTATGAAGTAGATGACCTTGAACGCTCGTTTCATTAGCCACAAACTGGATATCAAATATATAAAATATATAATATCTATAGTGGCTAAACGAACATGTTCAAAGTCAATATAACATCGAAAAGAAATCTATATGTGTACCTGAGTAAAAATTTCATCTTCTTTTTCAGTGTTGCAATTTTCCTTAATACAGCAAGATGATGGTATCGGTAGAGGTGGTTGCAGATTTAGCCAGTCATTAGCGTTTTGATTTCCACAGCAATGCAACTGAAATTAATAAAAAATGATTTCGTTATCTATTTAGTAATAACTTCTCCGAATTTGGCATAATATTTTGCAATAAGTTGTGACAAAAAACTCATATTAAGAAAACAATATAACATAAACTTGTTCAAATTTAACCACCACAATTCTCAACGGTGGAATATTTACAAACCGGGTAATGTCGAGCTGTCAAACTAGAAAGGTCCGTTTCTGGATCGTGTTCGCGTCCCAAGAAGAACAAACTAAATTTGTTCTGTCTGAAAATGAAGTGAAAATATCGTACCGTTCCATACTGTTCAATCATCCATCCCGCTAATGACCTAAGTAGTTACAGGGTTTATCAGATAAAAAGTCTGGACGCAGCAAGTGCGTTATGGTAGTGTTTTTGTTTGTTTGTTTGTTTAGCTTCGAACTGATAACCCAGTTCATATAGCCACGGTCCTTTTATAACATCGGATTCTAAAACAACTTGGGCACAGTAGTACATTAATCCTCAATTTATATGCATGCACATGTAAGTGAGCGCTGATATCTCCCGGATTGAGATGTTTGCATACAAAAGAACAAAGATATATACACATATATACAATACAAGCATATATACATACATACACACATGCATATATAAAGTAACACATATTAAACAGTATATTACATGTTGCGAAATGAGCATTTAAAATATATGATCTTGCCCACTTATCCCTACTATAAAATATTATTAGCCTAAGGATAACAACGGGGCCACTTTTCATGTCATAGGGTCTATTATTACGGCTTAAAGATACTACACACAGACCGCAGGAAGGTAGGTAGTTATGATAGTGAATTTTCGTAAAAATGTTTTTAATGGCAAATATGCCTTTTTTAAATAAGAGGCATGAAATTTGGTATAACCTACATATAGTAGAAACAGTGTACCTTATGTCATCAAAATAACTATACTCTTTAAAAAAGTACAATATTTTTCCGAAAAACTTTAAATGTTCCCCAAAAAATAGGTCCGATTTTCCTGGGCAACGAACCTCTTCAAGCTGTTTGTACACCTGCTAAAATATGATTATCCACAAAAAGCTTTTTGACAAAAATTTAAAAAAATGTGAAAATTTGCAAACAATTTCTTTAACGAAAATTTGCTGAACAATTATTTTTCACAAAAATGAGAAATCTTTTTTTACAATAACACATTTATTATTACCAATATTTCACAACAAATCATGTATCAAACCCTTGTTTTATTTTTTCTTACTCTTTTTCTTGTATTAAAATAATGATTATGGTTTAGTTATCGTTTAAAATTATTTGTTTTTATTTTCATTTCTAAATCCCGAGCCACCATCATGGTCATCATTTTTTAAATTACAACTAGCTCAGAATAAGAATGTTAAAGGATGAACGTCTGAACATAAATAACTGCTCTTTTCTCTGTGTTGTAGTTTATAACTCTTGGCATTCTTTGTGTTTATTTAGCTAGTCCCACCTCTTTAAATTAATGATACTTTACCACACACTTAGTATACATATTAAAATAAGTTGTTTTCAGTTTGTGTTTCACCCAAGTCCACCAAGTATGTAGCGGTTGTTGGTGTTAATTGAGATGTTGCTTCCGGCACATCTAGGGGCCGGTATTTCGGCCCCCAATGTTCCTCTGAGATACTGTTGTAATAGGCTTTTATTGCACACTGTGCAAGAAATGGAGCTCTAAGTCTAAAAGCTAAACCACCTATAAATGTTAATAGCTCACGATTTATGTAGCACTGCTGTGTTTGTCTATTTATGTTTTTAGAAGTTTCCTCTCACACAATAATGAAATTAAGTTGAATCGCTACATGGTTAGGTAACTCTGAAATGATTGACATGTGATGGCTTATAAACATTTGAAATCTACTCTTCAGACGATTAATTTAAGTGGTTACATGTTTATATAACTTTGGTAAGTTACATGTTTATAAACATATGCACCAAATATCAAGTTGTTTTCAGTTTGAGATCCACCAATTTTGGCCAATTTCATTAAGAAAAATTCGCTAATAGAGAGGTCACGATGAAAAGATTTTGAAATTTTTTTTCAGATGAGCGCGAATTTGGGTCGCTAGAACCCAAAACCAAGGTCCGTTAAATTTTTTGTATATATATATATATATATATATATATATATATATATATATATATATATATATATATATATATATATATAGTTATAAACGAAGTGTGTATTAAGTCTTTATGTATTTGTATATAGCTGTTTATTTTATTGTATTTGTATGTATATAAAGTATGTATTTAGGTGCATATAGTGTAATTTAATATGTATTTTATTTATTGATTTGAATAAATGTGTTTATTATATAATCTTTGTTTAATTATGTAAATAAAAGACTGTTTTGTATATAGTTATGTTAGGCGCCTTTTGTTTTACTTATAATGAAAGTAATATTTATTTATCACGAGTGTCTGTTTATTTTAGGACACTCGCTATACATCTATATAGCAAAACTGATATTTATTCCAAATGTCAAATTATATTCTTGCTATAGCCCTTAGTCTATGGAATTTCTTATATATTATTATTATTTGATGTCTAAATTTTGAATATATGTGTATTATCCAGAGATATTCTACTGAGATAAATATCTACCTGTTCCTTTTTTCTTAAATTTTCCACGGCTATCTTGGAGTCTTCTTTTTCCACAGGGAAAGTTTTATTGTTGGATTCCTAAATGTGAAAATTCTTACACATGCAGCCTCTATGTTGCTGCAGCTGAACATATTTTACTTTGTTATATGCCTTATGAGTCAATGGACGGTGACAGTGTTCGTTAGAAAAAATATTTTTTTACTGTAAAAGCTTTAGAAACATTTATTTATAATTACTGCAAATTAATGACGTTAACTACAAATTCATATATATATATATATATATATATATATATATATATATATATATATATATATATATATATATATATATATATATATATATATATATATATATATATTGTTACTTAAACCTGGCAGTTTCAATTTACGATTACAAATATATTGAATATCATCTAAATTCGGGTTAAAAGTTGACTCTATTTTGTTTACTGATCCAGTTATTTTTAGCATATTATATCGGTAACCATGGTAACCTCGCTTTTGCTCACTTCGGTAACCAAGGAGATGTGATCTTAAATGGTGGTTATTAATTTTTATGTGCTTACTTGTGTTCTAGCGTAACGCCCTCTTTTGGTTTCTTTGAGTTCCTATATGAGTTTGGATTTTATTACTATATTTTGGCAAACTTGTTCTTAAAACGTCATTACCTTTCCAAATTGACAGATTGATATTATATACTGGTTACTGCACTCTAGAATTGAGATTATACTGCTGTTTGATTATTATTTTGGTGATAATTGTATAATTTCCAACTGCTGCGTCTGTTGATCTTTTACACTATTGACTATTCTCGCTGTACGTGTTAATAGCCTTGCTTGAAGTTGTTTAACTGTCATATCTCGGTAGGTAAACAGTTTTCACACACTTTTCACTTTTGTTCTCCCGTTTTTTAAAACTTTTTAAACGTTTAATCTCTACAAGCTGCAACCTTCTTGTTTCGATCAGGTTTTCACGTTAACAGTCCCGTCTTCATCCTCCCGGATATTCAATTTTGTTTCTTTTGTTTTATATGACGAATCAAATCTGCTAATTAGTGTTTAAAATTGCTTCTCAACCAATTAACATTTCTGTTTCAGGTGAGTCCAATAGCATACCAGATTTTATAAAATCAGTCAAGAGAAAGCTACTTCATTTGATGACATATTAATTAAATAACTGGATTTTAGAGTCAGGTTAGTCAAAAAATGTTTGTACATTCAAATTCCTAACCTATGTAATTTCATTGAATGTCAAACCTTCACTATTTATTCTTATGACTAACACATTCTTTCCTTAATTATTTACATATTCATACATAAATTGCCTTACCTATTAACAAATTTTCATCAAACTTATAGCCAAACGAATTGCTTGAAAGTCATTAGTTTATACTTTGTCGCAGACAGTTCATTTTAAACTTGTCCATTCACTAATTTGTTTTACATCTGTCTATAATGTTTTGTCTTTGGGATTCATCTCACTTTTAAACTTTGCATATTTAAGCAGTTCATTATTTACTTTAATTGTCCGTTATAGGTGTAATATAAAATTTATATGGCTTATTAGGTAATTTTAACTAATGGCATGATCCATTCACTGGCAAAATGCATATAGTTAAATATTTGAAATTTTTGGTTCTGCTGGATAACTAATTGTAATTTACCCCCTGATCTCTGAATGTAGCTGAGACAACAACAGGGAGGTATTTTTCTATAATTTCATATCAAATATCTATGACTACAATAATATATATCCGAGCGATAACTCAAGAAATACTAAACTGATTTTAATCAAACTTAGCAGAAATCTTGTATGGGCGAAAACTGAGGTCGAGTTCTTTAACCAGCCTTTATGCTCAAGTTTTTCTGGTGGAAAATTGGGGAAAACTTTCTGAAAACGCTATATTTGTGTAAGTATTAGAGTAACTGGAATGTGGCTAGAAACAGCGCAAATAAACCTATGTTGTAAATTTTAAGTAATTTGGTACACAATATTTAGAGTTTTTTCCAAATTAAACATAAAATCCCAAAGACATACATTTAAAGGACTTAGTGGTTAAAGTCCAATGCCTGACAGACAGAGTAGTTAACTGCCACGCGTCGATTAAATCATACAACAGGTATAAACCATACATCAACGGTAACCAAACTAAATATATACCAGGCAGAAAATATGGGTACTACCCGAACCAACAATCGTGAAATCTCGGTAGCAATTACGGAAAATGACAGACGACATGAATTTAAATATTTTCCACGTGATTGTTATATAACTGGGATATCCAATCAATTATTAAAATACACTATATTTGTATTAACGGACACAAATACAGTTTTAGCGCAGCATAGATCTATTATGCTGTCGCATAATATAGTAAAAATTTAAACAAAATCAAGCCAAGTCTCTATAAAAATGATTCTAAAATAGTTTCTTTTATCTTTAAATTGAAACATAAGACGTCGTATAAGACCAAAACAATCGTGGTATGTGTTTCAATGGTAATTCTACTAATTCTGTAATTAATAATTGTTACGTGTCCTTTGAATATAATATTTCGGGCATAAAGTCGATATAAAGTATCACGCAAATAAAACATTAGTTGAGATGTGCCTAGATGGCGCAGGGGGCTTCGCGCCTGCCTCCTACGCAGAAGGTTACGCGATCGAATCCAGCTCGATGAATGTATGTTTTTTATGTTCTATTTTCACATTTGGAGAAACAATAGTGCACAGATTTCATACGTTTTGAAGAAGATCTCATTTTTGTTTAAAACGCCTAAATAAGTTTGTCATCTTTGAGTCTGAAATTATAATTTTGTTATTGTTGATATTGAAAAAACCGGTTAGATTAGGTTGACTAACACGAAATCATACTGGCGGTTAATAAGGAAAAATAACTGCTACATTTACAATTTGGCAGATACTTTACTTTTCTAAAAATATGAATTAAGTTTCTTTCTTAAAATATTCTTATGTATAACTTTAATGAAATTTGTAATACAAGTTTCTTTTAATGAGACCTACACTATCTACAGATATAGCAAAATTTAGTTCTTTAGCTTAATAGAAAATTGAGTTTTTGGTATTTTTCTCAAAAGGAGTTAGAACGCAAGCTTTTTTGATAATAGAGAGATATCGATAGTAACACATACGAAAGAATTCTTCAAATGTCCGCGTACTAGTACCTCTAAAATCGATATTCTAGGTCTGTACAGTATTAACTTTACTTATATGCCGTATAATAACAGTGTACAATTCTTATGAAAATTCACTACTCTAGCGCACTTGCTGCGTCCCGAATTTTTCTTAATTCTGCTCGACAAGACGATTATTTTGAGGTGTCACATATTCATGTAGCTCTAAAAATAGCTAAACCGGAAGTAACATTTTTATTGTGTATATTTATAGAGTTTGACTTGGTGAACACCATACAGGTACCGGTTTTGCTGTACATCTCACTGATCTTGCGCGATAAGAGTTTCAAGTTTTTTATCTCATTTTCTTACAGACCTCGTTACAAAACGTTATGTTTTTGAAGTGTGTTCCTTTCTACCACTTTCTGTTCAAAAGATAAAAGGATTTAAAGTTTAGACCGGAAGTGGCCATTTTATTGAGTATTCTACTTCGGTTTGAGCTCCTCAACTCAGTGGCATGCATTGCTTCTACCGTACATCTCACCGATCTTGCGCAATAAGAATTTAACATTTTTATCTTATTTTCATGTAGACCTTGTTGCGAAACGACATATTTTGAAGTCGGTTCATTTCTATCACTTCCCGTTCAAAATATATAAGGATTTAAAGTTTAGACCGGAAGTGGCCATTTTTTTGGTATATTACAGTTCGGTTTGCGCTCCTTAACACCGTGCAAGCATTGGTTCTACCCTAGTGTTAACGGAGCTTGCGCAATAAGAACTGTAAGTTTAAAACACATCTAGTTCAATAGATCTCGATGCTGACAGTCACATGTCACATTTCTTTCATTTTTAGCTCGAGTCGTTTAGGAGTTATGAGAATTTAAAGTTTAGACCAGACGTTGTGTGTGGTTAATTAATTTCTAGAAAACTACCATCCTTCACAAGGTACCTACGGCTCTTGTGACATATTGTTCGTGTCGCTGTGCACTTGTAATATAAATTTCAATAGTTGAACCGGTTTTGTACGTCATATATATGTCTGTTTGTTATCCTGCCTGTCATGTCTGTTTGATTTATTGTGCCCAACTGCCATGTATAAGTTATTTACCATCAACGTGTTATGCATGTATGTATTAAACTGATATGTATGTATGTTTGTTATGTCAACAACACTGGGATATCTGTATGTCCTGTATCTAACTGAGATGTATGTTATGTCATTTCAAACAACAACAACGTGTTATGCGCAAGCTCAAACAGGAACGAGGTCACCCACTTTAAATGAGAAATGATAACAACTATATCAAGCAAGCTCTCACAGGCAGGATGATGATGATGTCACGCTACCGGAAATGACAACTGATAACACAGTCAGTAAATAATTTATTTCCACACACTTGTTTAGTATGTCATGTATGTCCTGACATATCTCTCATTTGCCATCAACCACATCTAGCTGTATGCAGGTATGTATCTAACTCTGATGTATGTCATAGGGCATTTGAAACAATATCGTATGCAAGCTCAAACAGGAACGAGGTCACCCACCACCGGAACAGAGACAACAATTTATTTCCATACACTTGTTTAGTATGTCGCGTGTGTGTGTGTGTCCTGTCATGTTAAACAACAACGTCTAGCTGTATGTAGGTATGTATCTAAGTTTTATATATGTCATTCTACTTGAAAAACAAACATAACAAAAAACATAACCTAAAATTAACACGTGTGTATGGGAACGTAGCCTAACAAACATTCGGTGAGCGGGAAGCGGCATGCTTATATGTCAAACTTAAACCTCAGAAACGTTAGGTTAGCTGGAATGGGCATGCTTATATGTCAAACCTAACCTAATAAACATTCGGTGAGCGGAAATCACCACGCTTCTATGATAAGTGTCAACCATAACATGTACGTGGTGAAGCTTATATGTCAAATTTAACCTAACATTCGGCGAGCGGAAATCGGCATGCTCATAAGTCAAACATAACCTAACAAACAAACTTGGCGAGCGGGAAACCTAACATTCACAAGTGGCCATATTGTAACATCTGACAGATGACGTCATCCGTCAACTGACAGTTGATAGCTGATAACAGACAGCTGACATCTGTCACGGCACACGCACGCGCAGACCGAAAAGTGGAGTGGGTCAGCCAGGGCCTGACTATCTACTTATACTGATAATAAGAAATATGTTTCCATCCACTGCTTGATAATAGGTTTCAAACCATGGCATTTATTTATTGTAATGCCTTACGTTATATACTTCTATATATATATATATATATATATATATATATATATATATATATATATATATATATATATATATATATATATATATATATATATATATATAACATTCTTTCAGAGCTTTAATGCCACCTAGAGACTTCCGTTTTCTTCTATTAGGCTGGAATATTCATTTGGGAGGCTAAGTTGGTGGGCCAATTCTGAGTCAAGTTTTTCCATGGGAAATTGCATATTTTCTTCTCAAACATTATATATCTTTGAAAGTCATAAATTTATTTTTACAAAATTTAACTAATATATTACGACTATGCTACAGGTTCCATGTGCCAAAATGTAGTAGTGTCGAATAATTGTAATTCAAATTAATCCGAAATAAAATTTAACACATTTTGGAAAATGTCACCAACGATATTCGTTGTTGTTAGAAAAGAACATTCCTGTGTGGTATAAAGTTCAACAGGATAATCAAAGATGGATATATTAAATCATTTAGTCGTTGCCAGCATTTACAATCTAGGGAATGTCATACGACCTGAGTGACATTCATATTTAATAAACATAAAAAAAAATCAGGTATTTTAAGTGAATTGTTCATAATCAAATAGCTACCTAAATTTAGAATAAATACGTGTAAACAGGTAAAAAGGTGTACTTGGAGGATAAAGTAAGTCGCGTTATGTATTACAAATCTTATAAAAATTCCCTACTATAACGCACTCGCTGCGTAGTCCCGACTTTTTTTAGATAGACCAATTCTATTAAATATGGAATAAAAAATTGAATGTTTAGTAATAAAACTTTAATTAAATTAGCATCATTAAACCTTTTACAATTTTACCACCGTTCACGTTTCACAAAGAAGATACGGAATATTAGTTTTCATGCTGTTTCAGTCGTCTATAGCTATAGCACAAATAAAAAATTAACTGAAGTTAAACTACTTCCCGTTCCCAGAAAGAACTGTTATAATAATCCATGAATGCTTTCAGTAGAAGTAGTCATAAACAATTATAAAATTAAGTCTAATTGTACTTTATTTTTTCTGTGCCAAGATAGTTATCGAAAAGACCATGAGAAAGTTTATTTCTATTATTTTATCTCACTGTACGCAAATGCTTTTATTATAATGGATCATTTAATTGATAGTAATCAACAAAACTGGTTAAATTATGTCTCTCGATGCTTCCGAAACACGTTTAATCACTTTCTAAGCCAATTTGTACCATAGCAGGGGAGAAATTTCTGTCCCATTTAACTGTATTATATGAAGACGGTAATAACCACAATAAGTTAGGCATAGATTCGTGCTTTCATAAGACACGAATTATATAAAAACTTTTTCAATTAAATGTTATCGATGTTCTGAATTGTTTATGTGAGCTCCTTGTGAACTGTAATAACATTCCCAACACGCCACAGCTATCTTGACAATGTAGTTTCACATTCCTTTCATACCAACATCATTTTTCAACCAGGAGATCAACAACGCTGAGATAATGACAGGAAATTCATTTATAATTTAATAGTCAAAAAGGATAATTCATCATCATAGCATACTTCGTAATACAAGAGAGGGTTCCTCTAATGAAAAAAAAAAGCCTGGACGCAATAAGTGCGTTATGGTAATGAATTTTCATAGAAATGATCTGGCACAAAATATTTTATTATAACATTTTTTTCTTGTAACATAGGAATCTAAATTTTGGTGTGTAGTTTACTTTTTATATCATAAACCTACCTGCCAAATTTGGTTTTCATAGCTTTTGAGCTTCTTCAAATGAGCGCTATTTAGGACCCCTGGAACCCAAATTCGAGGTCGGTTTCAGACTTTATATATATATATATATATATATATATATATATATATATATATATATATATATATATATATATATATATATATATATATATATAAACATATGTGTGTGTGTCACACCTATAACTAAAAAAATAATGGACCGATTTTGATGATGAGTACCTTCCTTTTGCAAGTGGCTTGGATAAGTTCGTTCGCTAGGAAAATCCGCCGAGGTTTTCCCGAAAAATTTAGTGTTTCAGAATTAACAATGTAAGGGCAACCAAATTTGGTACTCGGGTTTATATCATTATAGGTAAGTTACCTACCAAAATTTAGCTCTGTAGGTTAAAGAACAAAAAAGTTACAGGCATTTAAAGTAAAATAAATTTGGGTTTTCCTCAAAACGTCAAAAGTCGCGATATTAAACGTCAAAATTGGTAATATTTAGGCAAAGAACTTGAAACTAATATGAGCTATGGAAGGAAAGTGTCTCAAGAATAATGTTTTACAAAGCCTGAAGTCTTAGTTTCGATCGTCATTGTCCTTCATTTTACTAAAATATTCTCAGAAAATTCATTTCAAAAAGACCCTTTCTCTGATGCTTTGGCAGTAGTGTTGGCTATAGAGTTTATCGGTTAATGGTATATCATTTTTGTCGAATTTTCGTAAAAAATCTTTAAAGCTCAATACATCCGTCATTATCCAAGATACGAGAAAAAATTGTATACATTAATTATAGGGTGTCTTGAGCTACATCTTAAAAAATATTTCTACAATTACAGGATGGTCCATAAGTCGTTGGTGATTCAAATTTTCTTTTTTAGTGAATTTTCTTTAAAAAATTCACTGAAACCTGGTTTTCCCGGAAAATTTTGTGTTTTCTTTCTAAAAAAATTCATATTTCCGGAAATAACAAAGTGAGGGCAACCAAATTTGGTACGCGTATTTGTATTATAAAGAGTCAACCATCCACCAAAATTTAAGTCTCTATGTTTAAAGACAAAAAAGTTACGGGCAGCTAACCAACTAATTTTAGAGTTTTCCTCAAAACGTCAAACTTGCAATCAAAATTGGCAATGTTTAGGCAAAGAACGTGAAACAAATACGGATTGTGAAAATAAAAGTTGCAAAAAGAGTGTTCTACGAACCCTTAAGTTTCTGATTCAACCGTCATTGCCCTTCATTTTACTAAAATATTTACAGAAAATTCATTTCAAATAGACCCTTTCTCTCATGCTTTGGCTGTCGGTTTAGTTAAGTTGATGCTTTCGCTGTAGGTTTAGTGAAGTTTATAGTTTAACGGTCTATAATTTTTAGCTAATTTTCGCAGAACAAATTCGTTACTGCATTTTAGCATTTTTTATCGAAATATGATGCATGTTTGTGAGAAAAAATCTGGACGCAGTAAGTGCGTTTTGGTAGCAAATTTTCATTAAATCCTTTAAATTTCTATAACCCAATTTGCTATTAACGTAAGTTTTGTTGGTTAGGAAACCAACATTTAACTTTATTGTCGGAAATTTTTTGTATGAACGCAGCAAGGGCGTTTTGGTTGCGAATTTTCATTAAATGTTTCAAATTTCAATAACTCAATTTGCTAGTAACCTAAGGTTCATTGGCTAGGAGACCAGTTTTCTGAGAAACATTTAAAGTTATTTCCGGAAAATTTTTGTACATTTTCAAATAATTATTTTGATAAAATATGGTACATTGTTCCTACTATATAGGTTATACCGGTAACCAAATTGATGCCTGCTCGCATTAGAGCGATATATTTGTAATTAAAAACATTTGTATGAAAATTCACTTCCATGCCTCACTTGCTGCGCCCAGAGTTTTTATTTTTTAAGACAAAAATTTTTTTCGAATGAAAACACAAAATTTTCCTGGAAAACCTCGTCCCATTTTCCTGACTAATGAACTTATCCAAACCATTTACAAAAGGAAGGTACATGCCAAATTTGATCAAAATGCGCCTATTATTTTTTGAGTTATCGGTGTGATATATATATATATATATATATATATATATATATATATATATATATATATATATATATATATATATATATATATATATATATATATATATATATAAACTGAAATTGACCTCGAATATGGGTTCTAGGGGTCCTAATTTGCGCTTATTTGCAAAAAATTTTTAAAAATCAAAAGTCGGGATCTCCTCATTAATGAATTTTTTCTACGAAAATTCACTAATATAATAATTCCAAACGGATCCAATGCGTTATAATAGCGAATTTTCAATAAATGTTTCAAATTTTAAGAACTCAATTTTCCATTAACCTAAAAACTTTAAGTTTGGTATATAGTAAAGTATCCGTCGGGGCAACATGTCACTTCGACAAAATAGCCTTATTAATTTTTGACATCCAACATTTCATTTAGAAAAATATATTTTGTTTGTTGAAAAACTGGTCCGATGGGGCTGGTTAACAAAATCATCCAAATTATGTATTAACAAAAGGAGGACACGTACCAAGTTTAATCAAAACCGGTTCATAATTTTTTGGGTTATCGGTTGGATACATATACATGGTGCACAAAAAGAATGGAGTACCCATAATATTTCAGTTATTTTCGATTGTTTTAAAAAATTCTCGGACACATCCATTTTTTTTTTGATGCCCAACTTTTGGAGGTATTTGCAAATTTTTCAAATCTCATCGTTTTTTTAAACAGCAACAACAGATGACCTGTGATAATTTTTTTGAAAGCTCAATTCCTATTGAGTATGCTCCTTGGATTTTATTGAATACTACCACATTCAAAATTATGTTATAAAACGATGTAACCGGCCGCGGCGCTGTGATATACCGGTTTCATTCATAAGTTGTTGCCACAGGAACAAAAACTAACCATCCAAGTAAATCTCACTTCCAAACGTCACACAATCTAGTACAGGCAATAGAGGAGCCCGTTACTCTTGTCCATAATGCATTAAACTACAGGAGTAATTTTTTTTAATATATAGGTTCAGAATGACGTACTGAAGGTAAAAACACAAAATCCTTATACATTAGGAGAGCGGAAGTGCCGCCATTTTGAGAAAAACCGTTTCGGCCTATATCTCCGCAACCGTGCAGTTTAGGCCAAAAATGGTAATAACCTTTATTGCAGATAATAGCATTTCTCATCTTTTTGTTAATTTTTTTTGTATCACTCACCGTTTACAACTTATACGACTATTAGCATTTATTTATTGACTTTTTTACCTATATCTTGGTTAATAATTGTTTAAGATATAAAATGCTTAAAACTTAACTTTTCAACCTACAAATTTCCTACAATTTTGAGTGAAAACTTTTTTTCTCAAATCTATATTTTCAAAGTTATAACGCGTTAAATGTTGCACTTTTAAATCGACAAATTTTTCTGGAAATATTTTAGTAAAATGAAGGACAATGACGGTTGAACCTAAGACTTTAGGCTTTGTAAAACATTCTTCTTGGGACATTTTCTTTCTAAAGCTTATATTAGTTTCAGGTTTTTTGCCTAAATGTTGCCAATTTTGACGTTTTAAATCACGACTTTGACGTTTTGGGGAAAACCCCAATTTATTTATCTTTAAATGCCAATAACTTTTTTATCTTTTAACCTACAAAACTAAGTTTTGGTAGGTAATTTACATATTATGATATAAACCGGCCCACCAAATTTGGTTGCATTTACTTTGTTATTTCCGAAGATATGATTTTTTTCGAAAGACAACACATAATTTTCCGGGAAAACCTGGGCCTATTTTCCTGGCTAACGAACTTATCTAAGACACTTGCAAAAGGAAGGTATTCACCAAATTTAATCAAAATCGGCCCATTATTTTTTGAGTTATCGGTGATATATATATATATATATATATATATATATATATATATATATATATATATATATATATATATATATATATATATATATATATATATATATATATATATATATATATATATATATATATATATATATATATATATATATAACATAGAAAATTGAAACTGACCCAGGATATGTGTTCTAGGGGGCATAATTAGCCCACATTTGAATATTTTTTTCAAAATAAAATTCAAAAGTCGGAGTCTCTTCATTAGTGAATTTTTGTAAAGAAAATTCACTAATATTAATTTGAGAAAAAAAAGTTTTAAGTAAATTTTCTAGAAAATTTCTCGATTAAAAAGTTAAGTTATAAGTATTTTATTTTTTAAACAATTATTAACAAATATATAGGTAAAAAAGTCAATAAATGAATGCTAATAGTCGTATAATTTGTAAACGGTGAGTGATACAAAAAAAATTTTTACAAAAGAGATGAGAAATGAAATTCTCTACAATAAAGGTTATTACCATTTTTGGTCTAAAGTGCACGGTTACGGAGATATAGGCTGAAACGGTTTTTCTTAAAATGGCGGCATTTCCGCCCTCCTAATTTGTAAGGATTTTGTGTTTTAACATTCAGTACGTCATTCTGAACCTATGTATAAAAAAATAACTCCTGTAGTTTAATGCAGAAAGAAATTCTCTATTGCCTGTATTAATCTGGGATAGACATAATTAAAACGCAAATGAAAGGTTTCTCTCCAGACAGTTATCTGGAGAGAAGCCTTTCATTTGAGTTTTAATCCAAGTAAATAACTGATAGTGACATAACTGTCAACTAGAGTGAATTGTTATCTCCATTGCGTTTTTTGAGTAGTTGTTTTCTTAGCACTTAATTATGCCACTTAGTGAACTATATCGTGTACAAATTTATACGACGGTTGGTTACGGAGATCGTCGCAAATCCATTAACGAAGTACGCGACCAAACAATGATTTCGCAATCTACTATTTCCAAAATTGTAACAAAATATGAACAACACGGCTATATTAGATATTTGCCTAGTAGTGTCTGATTAAGAGCAATCTATTGAGAACAACTTTCATACAGAGCAAGTGGTATTATCTGAATGTCTAATATCGCAATCATTACAATACATTGTTTTAATTTCAAATAGGGTGTGGGGCATACTCGGAAACTTGCCTTTCACCTTACTGCATCTACCTAGTGTTTTGAGACGTGGTCAGACGCCTGAACTCTGTCTTATCGCCAATATCTACGCTTAGGAACAGTCCGCAGCCTGACTTCTACCTTACCGCCTCTACGTAAATGCTTTTGCTCTCAAACCCGACTCTTACCTTAGAGTTTCTATCTAAACGTTGTGTCCCCCAGCTAGGCTTGTAATCTTACCGGTCACTCTGGTGGATCCTAGTCTCAGTATTGGAAATTGGAAAATTAAATTCGACGTAACTTCCTTCCTTGTGCTAAACTAAACTTGCTATTGTTATTAAGTAACTTGTGTGGTAATGGTTTACTTTCCGGGCACGTGTTATATTTTTATGAAATTTTGTATATAGCCGTGTTTTAGGATGTAGATTTTTTTTTTTTTAATGTCAACAACACACCACGAGGGCTTACAGCCTAAATACTATCGTACCGTGGGTGTTGACAAGGAGGAAAGAGGCAGCTTGTTAATTCTGGACTTGAAGGTTTGGAGGTTCGGAGGAGAAGGAAAAACATGTGCCGGCAAGGAATTCCACAACTTGGAAGTCCTCGGGACAAAAGAGCGGGCATAACAAGATGTTCTATGTCTGGTGACCTGGACATTAAAAGGGTGCATTCGCTCTGTTCCCCTGGTAGATCTGCTGGGGGCAGCAGGTGGGGGAATTATGGAGGAAAGCTCCTCTGAGCAGTGCCCGTGCAGATATCTATAAAAGAGAGAGAGGTCACCAACGGCACGTCGGTGGGCAAGGGATGGAAGCCCTTGGGTGAGGGTAGGGTCACCGATGAGACGTATAGCTCTCTTTTGAATGGAGTCCAGGATAGCGAGTGTAGAAGCGGCAGCTGCACCCCAGATGTGGGAGCAGTATTCGAGGTTTGGCCTTATTTGTGAAGTGTATAAGGTATAGAGATTAGTTGGTGAAAAGTATTTGCGAGCCCGGAAGAGGAAACCCAATTTCTTAGCAGCCGCTTCTGCAATTGATGTAACATGTTGGTGCCAATTAAGATTTCGATCCACAGAAATGCCAACAAGAGAAAAGGACTCATTACTTTGAATAACTTGGTTGTTCATTGTGATGGGTATAGGGCTGCTGTATCTCTTGTGAGAAAGAAAGCAAGACTTAGTTTTGGTGGGGTTGAATTGTACAAGATTTCTACTTCCCCAGTCTAATATTTTTTGGAGGTCTACGGAGACAGAACCCTCCATGAGTCTGCGATCCTCATCTAATTGGGCTAAAGAGACAGGCTTAGAATATTGTATGTTTGAGTGGAGGGTGCTGTCGTCCGCGTAACTGTGAACTGGGTTGGATGTGCTAGAGAGGAGGTCATTGATGTGGAGAAGAAACAAAGTAGGGGCTAAAGCTGAACCTTGAGGAACTCCTGCATTAATTGGATACAGTTTAGAGGAATGGCCATCCACAACAACAGATATGCTCCTGTTGGAGAGGAAATTTGCTGTCCAGGTACAAAGTTTTGGTGGTAGGCCATAGGCCGGAAGTTTATTAAGCAGCGCTGCGTGCCAGACCTGGTCGAATGCTTTGGATATGTCTAGAGCAACAATCTGGGATTCACCATGTTGTTCCATAGACTTGTTCCAAGAATGGGTGACAAAGGAAAGGAGGTCGGCAGTCGATCTGCGCTGACGGAATCCATACTGCCTGTCGTGGATTAGACTGTGTTTTTCAAGGAATTTTAGTAGTTCGGTGTTTATATACTTTTCCATCACTTTAGAGATGACTGAAAGAAGAGAAATAGGCCTGTAGTTGCTAGGAAGCGCTTTGGATCCTTTCTTGGGGATGGGTTGTACTCGAGCAGTTTTCCAGTTACTGGGGAATATGCCTTTATTGTAAGATATCTGAAACAGACGAGTCAGGACAGGAGCAAGTTCTGGTGCGCATTTTTTGAGAACAATTGCTGGGATCTCGTCAAGGCCAGATGCTTTCCTGGTATTAAGAGAAGAGAGCATCTTTCGTACCTTTTTAGTTTTGAAAATGATATCAGTCATTTTATGCGCGACATTGGGGACTGTTGGTGGTTGAACATTTGGAGGTGGGTTGAGAGTAGAATTTCCGGCGAACAACGAAGCAAAAAGTTCAGCCTTGCCCAGGGCGGTAGAAACAATTTCATCACCTGAGACAAGAGGTGGGAACGTGCTCTTGCAGACATTATTCCCAATAGACTTAGCAAGAGTCCAGAAGGGTTTGCCGCCGTTGGAGCTTGAGAGGACTTTGTTTTTGATGTGGTTATTAAACGAGTTTTTTGCCTCAGAAAGAATGCGGACATAGCGGTTTCTTGCGTCGTTGAATGCTTGACGATTTTCTTGACTGGGATTGTGTAGAAGCGTTTTGTGAGCTTTGACCTTTTCAAGTCTGGCCTTGTCACAGGATTTAGAGAACCAGGGCTTTTGAGTGGCTGAAGAGGTTTTCTGTGTACGTGGAATAAATAATTCCATGCCAGCTTGGATAATTTCGGTGACGTTTTGTGAGATATCAGAGGGGTCAGGATGAGAGAAGCAGACAGACGCCCATGGAAATGAGGAAAAGTAATCCCGCATTTCGTCCCAGTTTGCGGAATTGTAGTGCCAAACGATACGTGGGTGTGATGACTGTGTGACCTCGGGTTGCATTGCACAGGAAGCAGTGACCATGCCGTGGTCTGAGCGACCAAGGGGGGCGGTGACTGATATCTTATAGCATTCAGGATTTGTAGTAAGAAGGAGATCCAAGGGATTTGAGCTGTGTGTTGGGATACGAGGAAAGTAAGTAGGTTGCTGAACCATATTGGCCAAAGGATTGGTGACTGCAAAGGCCTCCGCTGCTCTCCCTTGTGGATCGGTTGTTGAAGATCCTAGCCATTCCTTATTATGGACATTGAAGTCGCCAAGAATAGTGACCTCGGAGGAAGGATATTCAGAAATCAGATAGTCGGTTTTTTCAGAAAGGTAGTCATAGAGCTGGACAAAGTTGTTGTCAGAAGGTGACCGGTAAATGCAACAGATGAATTTAGTTGCAGCCCTGAGAGAGAGTTTTATCCATAGTATGTCTTTTCTTCCAGCTTCTAAATTGGGAAGTCTGGTGCAGGGTAGATTGCTACGGACGTATGCGCACACGCCTCCATGCAATCTAAAGGCAGTAAGGAGCTCATACCCCGGGAAATTAAGGTGATTAGTGGCTGTTTTGGCACTGATTTGGGTTTCGGTGAGGAAGAGGAGTTGGGGCCTGTTAGCCTGGAGGAAATGGTGGACGGTGTTCAGGTTAGAATTTAGGCCACATATATTCGAAAAGGATATGTTAAATCTTGATGTTGGCGCCCCCTGTACACCCCTCTCCCGGAGATCCGAATGGAGGGGTATTTTGCCTCCGGAATATTTTATACAAGGAGGAGCCATCATCATTTTTGCTTATAAGGGAAACCGACTCATACACCAGAACCGGAAACGTCCGTTGGGACTTCACCGGCCCCTTGATGTATGGGGTGGTACCTCCTCGGGCGTAAAAAATGACGAAAATTACAATAAAAATGAGGGCAAAAGCAAACTTTTGGAGTTATTTGGAAATTATTGTATGAAAAATGTAAGTTGTACTTACTTTTTTGCGACATGTTTTGTGGTATATCTGATTTCACATGATCGATATAAATATACTCATATATTGGTTTAGTACCTTATTTCACTGAACATATTCACATTTCATGGTTTCCACGTTTCGTTTTTGAAGAAGTTTAATATAAGATTTTCCTTTTCACAATAATGTCAAACTTCAGTATGACATTAAGTTGGCTTTATATGTCAAATGTCAATGTCAACTTAGGATGGATTATACGATAAAAAAATGGAAATTTACAGAGACACGTAAACAGTATAGGGGGTGCACTAACTATGTGAAAATGAATTATAATAGTGGAATACACCCTTCTTTAGCTTGATAAAAAACGAACGACTCCCGAAAATGTGTAAAATATGACAAAAACATGTCGCAAAAGTAACACAACTTACGTTTTTCCTACAGGAATTTCCAAATAACTCATAACTCCAAAAGTTTGCTTCAGCCCTTATTTTTATTGTGATTTTTGTCATCTACACCCTAAAATACACCTATCTACAAAATTTCATAAAAATCGAATACGTGCCCGGAAAGTAAACCTTTTCAAATTGTGTTTTTTATTTGACGAAAAGCTTATCAATTTTTTTATTTACAGGAATAATTAGCATCTTTGCTTAATTAAACGGTAAAAAAGGTAAAGGTAAGATGCTTACTGGCAATTAGGCCATTGCTGACCCTTTTTGCTCATCTAAACTAATCTACCCTCCACCTTGAGCTCGATCTCAACGACGACAGTGATTTGAAAAATCATCCGCCGCCGGTGAGTCTCGAACCGTCGACCCCCCGAGTCCGTATTGGAAAGTCATCGACTTTCCCGCACGGCCACGGAGACGCTTAATTAAAGGGTAGACCGCCAGCTGCTCTTTATACAAAAAAATAAGCAAACTTTTTTACAGGTGGTAGCATCTCGTATCTCTATATTTATCGAGATACCTCAAAAGGACTACCTTTATCTCTTTATGTATACATACGATACCATACAGAGTAGGTACTCTATAATCTGGTAGGTATTTCGTCTCATCAATTATAACTATTTAATAATAAATGAGTGTCAAAACAGTATCTTTTAAATAATTTAAAATAACTGACGGTGCGAATTCTGAGTTTGGTGTAAAAATTATCGATGACTCGTGAACAAATAATTTTAGGTATGGGAAATGCTAATACTGTTTGAACGTCAATTTGAGATTGCTTCTACAGCATACAGAATATACAAAGTGTTCTATTTAAGAAGATAATTACTATAATATGAATTTCTTGGAACGCGGAAACTAATTTTAGAATACTCTGTATATGAAACATAGTTAGATTTTCCAAAAAATTAAACATTTTCAAAAGTACTGAACTTAGATATAGGGAATGTTGATAAAAGTAACTTAAAAATCAACTGAAAATTTGAAAATATAAGCTGCCATATTTAAAATAACGAAGCTAAAATCAGTTTTTGTTATAATTGGAACTCAACAATTTTGAAAAGTATTACCATCAGGTATAGCTTCTTCTAAAACCACAATATGCAAATGCACGAAGTAACTGTGTGTAAGGAGCATACATTTTAAGAACTATTGCTGCACTTCCATGCAAGGCCCTTTTAATGTGTTGATTTTCCAGTATGCGCTTAACAGTACGATGTTTGAAACCAGTTCTCTCATCTTTGACTCGACCGCTGGAATTGTTTGCGGGCCCATTCCCTTCGTATTAAACGTAAAATTAGAAGCAGATATTCGGGCAAAGGGATTCGTTTTTTAATGTTAATGCGATTATTCTATTATTAGAACCCAGTGGAGGAAAGGAGCTAATGGAGAAATTTCGACCTATGATTTTTGTTATAGATCACAGACGTCGGGTATATCTTATTTGGACATAAAATGACTTTGTCCCTTATTGATTGGTGGAATTCGAATTTGGCGTGATCGATTTTCTGCCTGCATTTGTTACTTGGTTATACAAGGGCCGCCTGAGATTCTCCACTGGGTTTTTGCGCCAGAAGTTGTAGCGGAATTCTTGCTAACAACTCTTTGTGGCAAGCGCTTAACTTCGGGCTCGTGGGCTAAACGGGCAGGGGTGGCGGCTGTATTTTGAATTGGTGACTCTGAATGTAATCAGAGTGCCGACATGGAGTGTGGTCGCCTCCTCCTGCCCCACGGTGGGCACTAGAACGGGTACTGGTCGGGAAGGGGCTCCACCCCGACAGCGCCACGACTAGTTCGAGGGACTGCTGCGGGTGTGCCAGATCAACTTTCAGCATAGCCGTGATGCCACTGGAGAGCTCGAAAAGCTCCTCGCAGGCGGTACCGGTGGTATTGTGTTGATCCAAGAGCCTTACGTATACAGGAAGCAAGTTAGAGGTCTTCGAGGAATTGGCTTCAACATCTTCGCTGATGGTGAGGCTGGAGGAGAACAACCTAGAGCCTGTATACTGGCATCGAAGGATTTAGATATGCTATTGCTGCCGCAGCTTGGATCCAGGAACGTCACAGCAGCTATCATAGAATATGAGGCGAGTAATATTAGGCTTAAGGTCATGTTGTGCAGTCTTTATGTTCCCTATGATTGGTTGGAGGTACCTTCCTTAGAACATTTGGTGAGCACCGTTGATTTCGCGAGGAAACATGGACGACATCTTATCACAGGCTGTGATGCCAATTCTTACCACAGGCTGTAAGGCAGCACAAACACCAACCCACGTGGTGAGGCTCTGCTGGATTATTTGGCTACAACGAGCCTAGAGATATTAAATAGAGGTACAGCTCCAGCGTTCGTCAATCGTATCCGTCAGGTTCGGAATCGGAATCTTGCCGAACTACGCTGGCGGACACGAAGGGTCTTAAACCGTGCCGTCCGAGAATATAGTGAGGCGGCCTGTGACGAGTTTAGAACTGCTAGAAGGGAGTTTAAGAAGGAATTACGACAGAATACACTAGCCGGTTTGCGTGCGGACTGTGGGGAAGCTAACTCCTTGCCGGACGTAGCCAGACTGGTAAGGGTGCTCAAAGAGGAGTCAGGAAATACAATAGGAAACCGAACGTGATTTGGACCAACACTACCGAGGAGACCTTGTGCCACCCCGCTTCACCTTTCTGGCGGTGGAGCCGTGATGGGGGTTTCTAACCCGGACCGGTGGTCGGTTCCGAATTGAGACTGGCAGCTGGCGGAAGGGGTAGTCACTGACGGCTCCATAACCTGGGCGGTGAACAAGTTTGCTTCATTCAAGTCCGTAGGCTGTGACGGGATCTTCCCGGCCCGGCTCCACAAGGGCCTGAAAATACTGATTCCCCATATAAGGGAGGTCTTCTGGGCCAGCTTGGCGTGAGGCTATGTCCCAAAAGCCTGGTGCCGGGTTAGGAGTGTCTTCATTCCTAAACCGGGAAAGAAGGTCTACACGTTGGCTAATGCGTACAGGCTAAATAACCTTACACCCTTTCTACTAAAGGCACTGGAAAAGATAATAGGTTTGCGTTGGGGGAGATCCTCAGGGATCACCCCTTCCATAAAAACTAGCACACATACCAGCGGGGGAAATCGACGGAAACGGCGCTCTACGCTGTGACGCGAAAGGTGGAAAAGTACCTACACTACAGAGAGAGCACAGCTGTGTTTTTCGATGATAGAGCAAGGACGAATATTAATAAGTTGGATGGAGAGTATGCTGGAGGACAGGAGAGTTTCGGTGATCTTGAGAGGCTGAGGGCTGGTCGTTGGAGTGACCGGTTGCTGTCCTCAGGGCAGCTGCCTTTCGCCTCATCTATGGTGTCTGGTCATGGACGGCCTCATGGAACGGCTCTCCGAGAATGGCTTCTACGCCCAGGCGTATGCTGATGATAGGCTGGTCTTCGTCACCGGAAAATTCCTCAGTGTCGTCTGTACATGTATGCAAACAGCCTGTAGCATAATTGAAAGGTGGTATGGTGAGCTGGGACTCTCCGTAAATCCGGCAAAGACAGAGATGATCCTCTTCACCAAAAAGAATCTGGAGGGGTTCAGGGAGCCGGTGATGTGTATAAAACCTTTAGTTTTAATGCGGGAAGTTTAATATCTTGGGGTGGTCCGGGACTTCAAACTATCATAGGGATCGCAAATAGAACGAGTAGTGAGGAAGTATCCATCCTCTGGCAGCTGCGTCGTGTGATAGGGAAGGAAGCCCTGGACACTCAATCCTCGGATTCTTAATTGGATTTACACTGCTATCGTCAGGCCGTGGGTCCTTTATGGGACGGTGGACTGGTAGTGTTGTGTGAATCAAACCACTACCCGGAAGCTGGCCAAACTTCAAAGGCTGGCAAGTCTGGGTATCACCGGCGCTATGAAGACGACTTCCCCAGTCGCGCTAGAGGCTTTGCTGATGCTGCCACCGCTTCCCATCTATATCAGAAGGGAGGCTATGGCATCGCATCACAGAATGCGAGACTCTGGAAACTGAGGAGGGAGTAATAACAGGACATGCAAGAGTTGCTAAGGAGGTGGAAAAGGAAATTCAAAGTTCCACCATCAAGGTACGGAATGCTGAGGACTATATTAGGCTGACTAGGACATATACCCTTAAAATTCCCAGTAGGGATCAGTGGAGGGAAAATGAGGTTGTGTTCCAGCACGCTAGCCTGGTCTGTTTTACCGACGGATCACGGCTAGAGGAGCAGCGATCCTCCGGGACGGGAATATACATCGATAGCCTGGGGGTGCGCGGGAGTTATACTCTGGGCGCATATACCACGGATTTCGAAACGGAGGTGTACGCTATTTTGTCTGTAGCTACTCGACAGGATGTAAAGGCGAGTCCTGAGAAATGTGTATACATTTGCTCAGATAACCAGGCGATCCTGCGGGCACTGAATTAGGTCAACGCTGGTTAAGGAGTGCGCTGACGCTCTTATGGGATTGTCCAGGAAAAAGGAGGTTCAACTTGTGTGGATTCCGGGACACTATGGCGTGGCGGGAAATGAAGAGGCCGTTCTGTGGACCGTAGCCTGCTATAGGCATAAGCAGGGGTGTGGTCTCCGATGCACTAGATTGGTGGACTGAGGAGGCCATGGAGAGGCACTGAAGGTAGGTCGGTGGCTGTAGGCAGGCGAGGGATTGCGTAAAAGGGCCGGACAGGGATAAGACTGTCTGGCTTCTTGGTAGGAGTCGTTCTCAGCTTCTCCGCATCATTGGGGTGCTGACAGGCCACTGCGCTCTCAGAAGACACCTTACATTGGTAGGTATCGAGAGGCATCCCATGTTCCAGGAATGCGTCGAGACTGAGGAAACGTCTTACCACTACCTGTGTGAATGCGAGGCTTTTGGGACTCTCGAACAGAATTCTTTGGTTAGAGGACTCTGCAGAAGAACCAGGTAAGTTTCGTCCAATGGAATACCCTCATGGCCTTTATTTCGAGGTCGAGGAGGTTTGGTGACGGAACCGAGGAAGGGTAGAACATGGTAGTTGGGTTGCCGGGGTTGGCAAAAAGAGCCGTTGTGGCCTACTTGACTGGCGATAGCCTCCCCACCACTGCTACTACTATTACCATGTCTGATAAGATAATTTCAGTAATAAGTTTCTTTTGGATTCTTATTTCAAAAATAGACATCTGCCAAGGGACACAATTATATAATATAAATATAATTGAAATTTTTACGAATATATAAGATAAATATAATTGGAGTTTTTAAAAGTAAATTTCTTACATAGTTGTTTTACAGATAGCGCGATATTGTAAATGGTATTTTTTTATATCTAAAATAGAAACTAAATAAATAACTAGATACTGGAAATTAGACAACCTGGAATAATACGTTAACGTATACGGAAAGGAAAAAGCAAGTACTAATTTAGAACATTAGGTTTTACATTTCGCGTTCAACTTCTGAAGTTGTGTTAAAGTTAGAATTAAGTAATTTCACCTAAACTGTGAAGCTCCGTTAGACTATGTAATTACTGGTTTAGAATTACCTAATTTAACTTTACCTCAGAAGAAATAACAATGGAACTTAATAAAGGGGTTATATAAGGTTTTAAGATTTTGCTGTTTTTTTAATGTGTAGTCTTATTAACTGTTGCTGTATAGCAAATAAGATATTATCACAGCCTGTACATATTAGGACGTGACAAAAGTGTTTTATATCAAGTCGGGAAACTATATACATGATCAAGCATATATTTGTAAAAATCGGAATAACTTGAAAAGAAAAAAATCAATCACGCAATGTTTAGAATAAACGTTTTTTAAGTAGTTATGTGACCTTGAAACTTTCGACTGTGTAAGATGTAACCTTGGTACCAACCAACTTTTTTCATTAAAAACGTATATGCATGTATGTACGCTGAAGAATGCGTTGATGTTAAAGATCGAATTAATAATATAGGGGGAGATTAAAGTGATGAATAGGCGAGATTCTATAGGTTAGCAAATTTTCACTTCTTCCATATTTTCTTTTACCGATTATTGACGCCATAGCTCTACATAATTCCGCAAATAAATAGGAAACTGTTAATTTAATAAGTAGATTTAGAACATAGTAAAAATGTGAGAGTATTTTTTATTTTAATATAGCCAAGTACTATTTCGGGATAAATGGTGGCTATGAATAGACCAGAGGTTAGTAATTAGTTCATTAGGCAGGCTTTACAGTTCCCCCTGCCAATGATGAATAACAGATTACAAACATTAATTAAGAGCTCTATGTCCTGTACGGAAATGAAGGCATATAATGCCATTTGTATACCAAAATAGGATTATTATCGCATTTTCAGGTATTGTCGTCGCCCCTCTTTGTTTATTGTATAACAATATGCGTGCCTCTCTTTGATAATTACCTATTTTATTTTGTAAATACATCAAGAGCTTATCATACAATAGTCAGTTGATTTTGTTACTTATTTAGAAACGGTTACAAAAAATTATTTTGCAATTCAAAACGTAAATAGAGTTTTCAATAAACATTTGTTACATTTAAGTTTCAACTGGATTAAAAATTTATCCGAGTGAAATCTTTGGTATATTTTGAAAACTATTTAATGACGATTAGATATTTTTGCAATCTATTATATTTTTCAGATTATGACTTCATAACGATTCTTTTTAAATTAAGCACCCTGTACTTTTAGTGAATTTTCTTAAAAAAAATTCACTAATGAGGAGATCCCGACTTTTGAATTTTGAAAAAATTTCTTCAAATGACCGCGAACTAGGCCCCCTAGAACACATATCCGGGGTCAGTTTCAATTTTTATATGTTTATATATATATATATATATATATATATATATATATATATATATATATATATATATATATATATATATATATATATATATATATATATATATATATATATATATATATATATATATATATATATATATATATATATATATATATATATATATATATATATATATATATATATATATATATATATATATATATATATATATATCACACCGATAACTCAAAAAATAATAGGCCGATTTTGACTAAATTTGGTGGAAAAATTCCTTTTGCAAATGGCTTGGATAAGTTCGTTAGCCAGGAAAATCTGTCCAGGTTTTCCCGGAAAATTTTGTGTTTGCTTTCGAAAAAAATTTATATCTCCGGAATTAACAAAGTAAGGGCAACCAAATTTGATACGCTAGTTAATATCCTTATAGGTAAGCTACCTACCAAAATTTAGCTATGTAGGTCAAAAGACAAAAAAGTTATAGGCATTTAAAGAAAAATAAATTGGGGTTTTCCTCAAAACGTCAAAGTTGCGATTTAAAACGTCAAAATCGGCAACATTTAGGCAAAGAACTTGAATCTAATACGGGATATGGAAATCAAATGTCTCAAGAAGGATGTTTTACAAACTCTGAAGTCTTAGTTTCAACCGTCATTGTCCTTCATTTTACTAAAATATTTCCAGAAAATTCATTTCAAATAGACCCTTTCTCTGATGCTTGGCAGTAGCCTTAGCTATAGAGTTTATCGTTTAATGGTATATAATTTTTGTCGAATTTTCGTAAAAAATCAATAAAGCTCAATATATCCGTTATTATACAAGATATAAAGAAAATTTGTATATATTAATTATAGGGTGTCTTGAGCTACATCTTAAAAAAATATTTCTACAATCACAGGATGGCCCATAAGTCGTTGGTGATACAAATTTTCTTCTTTTTTTTAAATCAAACACGCCTTATGTTATTGCATTTTTGAATTTTTCAGCGATGCATGTTTGTAAGAAAAGAAATTCGGGACGCAGCAAGTGCGTTATGGTAGCGAATTTTCATTAAATGCTTCAAATTGGAATAGCTCAATTTGCTATTAACCTATAAGGTTGACCAAGAAACGAGTTTTTCCGGGAACACTTTAAGTTTACTTTTGGAAATTTTTGTACATTTTCACACAATAAAGTTATTTTTATGAAACATGGCACATTGTTTTTACTATATAGGTTATACTGGTAACCAAAATTGATGCCTGCTTTCTTAAAAAGGAAACACACATATTTGCAATTAAAAACATTTTTATGAAAATTCACTACCATAACGCACTTGCTGCGTCCAGAGTTTTTCTTTTTGTCAGAGAGATAATTTTATTAATCTATCAAGGTAGTTTGGTGGGTCTCTAACGAACAGTCACAAAATGGTAAAAACCGATTCGTAGGGTCCCAATAAACGTGACAGATTTTTTACCATCTATTTATAATTGTTGGTTTTAGAAACAGAAATACGTGTTTGCAAAAAGTTTGTAATATATTCAGTGAAATAAATTATGACAGAATTTGTTAAATCTCAAAGTATACCTGGCCAACAAACTTATTTAAATGGAAACGAGAAGTGTAATACATATCTAGGTATTGCAGGATCTGTGTAACTGAGATAACTAGATACAACTGGATATAACGCACGTGCACACTATAAAATATTTAAAATTAAACGAGACAATTGATCACAACACATTGATAACAGAAAGAGTAAATAAATAGAAAAAATATTCACAGCAAGTGTCAAATTGAAAACCTCAATCTATCGACGAATGATCTTAAAAGGAATAGAGCCTCGGTGGCTCAGGGGTAACAATGTGTGCCTCTGAACCGAAGGGTACTGGGTTAGATCCCAGGGTTCTCCTTTGACTTTTTCAGTACATACTGTAACATTAACATCAACTGAGGTTCTGGCATTGTATTTGAGCAAGTTGAATGTCTGTACGTTCCGCCCTTCGGAGGGGGCGTAAAGCCGTCGGTCCCGTGTCCATGCGATGTTGAGCACGTTAAAGATCCCTACGCTCCTTACAGAAAAGTAGGGGTTCGGCAAAATTTCCAGGATAGTGAGGTGAAACTGCTTCCTGGCGTCGGTGATTGGCCATAGTCGCGGAAATAGGCTGACGTTAAAGAAACAAAACATACAAACATCTTAAAAGGTTTTGAACATTTTCTGGTATTATTTTGCGAGTGGCAGTTGTGATTCCATATTCCAGCTCCGATAAAGATTTAGGAAGGTTCTCATAAACCACCGATTTTAAATAACCTCAAAAAATAGTCCAATTGAGTTAAATCTGTTGACCGCGGGTCATTCTATGTATCCTATTCTCCGCAACTATCTCTGCGGAAATACTTAATTTAGATATTGTCCGATCTTAACAGCATAGTGAGGTGGAGCACGATACTGCTGATATCAAATGTCAACTGACAAGTGCTGATTATTTGCGCGGTTAGGAAATAAACGAGTGAGTTCTTGCAGAATATGGTAAAGAACGAGTTGTAAATAAGTATCTGCATTAAAAGTTTCTCTCAAAAAGAATGACTCAATAATTCTTCCTCCAACCTCCAACTATACCCACCCAGACGTTTCTTTTCTGTAGATATGGGATATGGGCCTCTTCCATCCAGTGAGGATTGCAGTGTGACCAGTACTGACAATTATACCTATTTACAAAACCACTGAGACAACATGTTGCTTCATCAAAAAACTACTATATTGTTGACGAAGCATTACCTTCAATGACATCCAACATTTTTTGGCAAAACTGCATACGCGAGTTAATTTTCTATCGCCTAAGTGACCTCGCGTTTCAGGGTAGTGTTCGTTCAATTCTTGGTGCATCTTTACTTTATAAGAATAAAATTTATTGGATTTTAATACCCTTCTCACACATCATTTACCAATATTGTGCTTTATGGCCAGTTTTGGCAGCGAAGTTTTTGCTTGTTCATATAAACTTAACAGGACATTAACTGCGTTGTCCTAATTTGTAGCTGTTCTTTTTCTTCCACTTCCTGAAACGTTTCTTATATTTCCCGTTTCATTAAATCTGCGCAACGTTTTTGATACGGTAGATTTTGAAACTGGACCTATCCTGCCACGGCATGTTTAACTAGGTACATCATGAGCTTCTTGCAGTGATCTCTTCCTATCGCTAAAACCAACAATCATCAGAAGTGTAATTATTTTATGTTTAGTCACTTCAGGCATTGTAGACGTTAGTAATAGCTAAAGCAACCCGAAAATGTTATTGTTGCAATTGTCAAAAGTGACCTAGCAATGTCATATTATTCAATGCTTTCGCTATGGCATAATTGAAATTGGCACACTATGATATGATGGAAAGAAATTTTACCTTCGGTTTTCACCATTTTCGGACAAAATGGTACGTCAGAGACCCATCAAATACCACTTTAATGAATTTTAAATAAAATAATCCGTCCGACAAAAACATAAAATACAGGGTGCTTAATTTAAGATGTCATGAGATCTTAACCTGAAAAATATCCAGTCAGTTTATAATCAAGTTGAAACTAAGGCCTGAAATAGGGTGTTCCCACCATTTTGCTGAACTTGCATGTACTTTAAGCTCTTTTGTTAATTTAGGAACATTCTTTATTTTTAAGCCTGCTCCGTTAACACATATTATAAATAAAGGGACATGCAGAATAGAGGAATACAAAACGGACATGGAATGTAAGGAGGCTGACAGAACGAGAAGAAGTGAAAAAGTCTGGACGCAGTAAGTACGCTATGGTAGTAAATTTTCATAAAAGTGATCTGGCAACAAATCTTTTTTATAACTTTTTTTTCTAGTTACATAGAAATCTAAATGTTGGTATATAGTTTACTTTTTATATCATAAACTGACGTAGCAAACTTGGTTACGATAGATTTTTTATTTTTGAGGATAAGCTCGCGCTCATTTGAAAAAAAAAATTCAAAATTCAAAAGTCGGGATCACCCCATTAGTGAATTTTTTTCTGCGAAAATTCACTAAAAACTTAAGGAAGGGTATATGGAAACATGTAAAAAATAAAGAAACATACAACAAATACAAATACATTAAAAATTTGACCACACACATATATGAAACAGTGATAAATCTTAACAGCAGAAAAGAAGAACATAATATAAACACAGAAAAAAAGTAAGTTAATAAAGAACAGCGATGAAAGTTTATAACTAGAAAAGAAAGACATTGCTAAACAGCCGAAAGCCTATCTGAAAGAATTGTAACACAGAGAGAACATGATTTATATAGAGACTTGGAAATGGTAATCACAAACAACCTACACCTCTGCATTTTGAGAGAAGAAATTGAGAAAGCACTAAAAGAAACAATCAAGCGAAAGTTTCTTAGTATTACAGACGAAATAACAGTATAACTTTGTCTTTATTACTGAATACCTTATTGTACTGGTTGTTGAAATTTAAATTGGAAAGATTCTGGTGAAAAAAAATACAAGAGGCAGTCAAAGTGATCGGAAAATGTTATCAATCGCGAGACTGCTATTTAAAACACTGAAAATGCAATCATGAGTATACATAGTCATGTGGCGAATATTCTGCTAACTATAGTGAAAAATAAAATAAGAAAAATTGAGTATTATCTGAATGGAGATCATTTTGGATTTAGACTCGATCGAGGGATTAGAGAGACGGTGCTAGTAGAGAACAATTATAAACGCAGTAAGTTCGTTATGATAGGGAATGTTCATAATCTCAATAACTAAACGTTTCTTGGAATGCAAGACATTGAATTTGGTTGATAGTAGAAACTTTATTGTAGAAACCTATGTACCAAATTTCATCTAAATACATTAACTATTTTTTCAAGTTTTTCAAAAAAATGTACACAAAGGATGCACTTTACTATCTTTAAAGTTTTCCAAAAAAAAAACCCATGAAATTTGCCAAGAAAACTGGTCTTATTTACCCAGCCAACGAACTTGTCCAAGCAATTTACACAAGAATACACGTAAATTGAAAAAAAAATTTGCAAAACAAATATTTTGTAGAAAATTTCGCATTTTTTTTGCAAAAAGTGGCTGAAAATCAAATGGTCAAGAATTCTAGGAAAAAATGTAAACTACACAAAAATTCGCAGAAAAAATTAAAACGCCATTTTTTTAGATTCACTAAAAGAAAATGTACGTTCTTTTTTACTCGAAAAGATAATTTTTTCAACGAAAATTTAATACAATTTAAAAAGTTCAAAGAAACTTCTTACTACAAAACCTGAATGCTATAAGATATCAGTCACCGCCCCCCTTGGTCGCTCAGACCACGGCATGGTCACTGCTTCCTGCGCAATGCAACCCGAGGTCACACAGTCATCACACCCACGTATCGTTTGGCACTACAACTCCGCAAACTGGGACGAAATGCGGGATTACTTTCCCTCATTTCCATGGGCGTCTGTCTGCTTCTCTCATCCTCACCCCTCTGATATCTCACATAACGTCACAGAAATTATCCAAGCTGGCATGGAATTATTTATTCCACGTACACAGAAAACCTCTTCAGCCACTCAAAAGCCCTGGTTCTCTATAATCTCAATAACTAAACGTTTCTTGGAATGCCAGACATTGAATTTGGTTGATAGTAGAAACTTTATTGTAGAAACCTATGTACCAAATTTCATCTAAATAGATTAACTATTTTTTCAAGTTTTTCAAATAAATGTACACAAAGGATGCACTTTACTATCTTTAAAGTTTCAAAAAAAAAACCCATGAAATTTGCCAAGAAAACTGGTCTTATTTACCCAGCCAACGAACTTGTCCAAGCAATTTACACAAAAATACACGTAAATTGAAAAAAAAAAATTTGCAAAACAAATATTTTGTAGAAAATTTCGCATTTTTTTACAAAAAGTGGCTGAAAATCAAATGGTCAAGAATTCTAGGAAAAAATGTAAACTACACAAAAATTCGCAGAAAAAAATTAAAACGCCATTTTTTTAGATTCACTAAAAGAAAATGTACGTTCTTTTTTACTCGAAAAGATAATTTTTGCAACGAAAATTTAATACAATTTAAAAAGTTCAAAGAAAAATCCTCCCACGGAGGTTTGTTACAATTATAAGTGGTGTCTTTTACCGGCTATAGATGCATCTTTTACCAATGCAATCATAGACGCATCTATATTAAGCTTGTTCAATACCGGTTGTATACGTCATATCTCATAACTTTTTTGAATGCCTATAAGTTGATTGTCTCTAGACACTGAGAGTTTGGTACGTATTATAGGCTTTATAAATAAAAGGTTTGCACCAAACTTCATTATCTAGATTTTTTATGAGTACCCTTTGGAGAACTCAGTTCATCACAATACAACTTTCAGACCCGACGATCGTTTTGCTAGCAAAGTTAGCATCATCAGAGGGGGAATAAACTTTTCATTCACACATCAAATGCTAGCTAAACTGAACTGCATACAAGTTCCATTTGACGTGGCCGCCAAGAATGGGACAGAGACAGTGAAAAGCTGACAAACAACTCATCCGTATGGTATACAGGCGGGTTTAAACAAATAGGTGGGAGCAGGACTAGGAATAATAAGACCTAACTTTAGGCTCGTTAAATCCCTATGAAAAACTTCCACCATCCACAAGCAGATATGCTTGCTATAATTCTCCGTGTACAAGATTGTATGCAAAGAAGATTAAAAAATACAGAGATTTGTATCCTTCCAGATAGTCAGGCAGTACTAAAGACTAAAATCTTTTGAAGCCTTACACCTGGTACTGTAAAAAATCCTTAAAACAACTGGTTGCAAACAACAAAGCAACTTTGATGTGGGTACCAGGTACAATGCATCGTAGGAAATGAGGAAGCAAATAGCCTTGCAAAAAAGGAACACCATTTTATAGTCCAGAGCTCTATTGTGGTTTAAAAAACAGCCGTCTAAGAAATGAATTTGATACTTACTAGACAAACCGGAGGAAAGACAGACAAAACGGTTCATCACCGTACCAACAGAAAAGCTTGAACTGCTTCTTGAATTGAACAGGGACGACTTAAGAATAATCACAGGACTTTTTACAGGACACTTGTCAATAAGGTACCACCTTATAGACAGTGAAAACTGCAAATACTGTTCTGAAGCAGCGGAAACAACAAAATATTTGCTATGCGATTGTATGCCTTAGTTAAACCTTAAATACGTTGGAGGGGTTATTTTAACACCCCAGGTAATACGGGCTGCAACTAAATTCATCTGTTGCATTTACCGGTCACCTTCTGACAACAAGTTTGTCCAGCTCTTTGACTACCTTTCTGAAAAAATCGACTATTTGATTTCTGAATATCCTTCCTCCGAGGTCACTGTTCTTGGCGACTTCAATGTCCATAATAAGGAATGGCTAGGATCTTCAAAAACCGATCCACAAGGGAGAGCAGCGGAGGCTTTTGCAATCAGCAATTCTTTAGCCAATATGGTTCAGCAACCTACTACTTACTTTCCTCGTATCCCAACACACAGCTCAAATCCCTTGGATCTTCTTCTTACTACAAAACCTTAATGCTATAAGATATCAGTCACCGCCCCCCTTGGTCACTCAGACCACGGCATGGTCACTGCTTCCTGCGCAATGCAACCCGAGGTCACACAGTCATCACACCCACGTATCGTTTGGCACTACAACTCCGCAAACTGGGACGAAATGCTGGATTACTTTCCCTTATTTCCATGGGCGTCTGTCTGCTTCTCTCATCCTCACCCCTCTGATATCTCACAAAACGTCACCGAAATTATCCAAGCTGGCATGGAATTATTTATTCCACGTACACAGAAAACCTCTTCAGCCACTCAAAAGCCCTGGTTCTCTAAATCCTGTGACAAGGCCAGACTTGAAAAGATCAAAGCTCACAAAACGCTTCTACACAATCCCAGTCATGGATGGGCCATTCCTCTAAACTGTATCCAATTAATGCAGGAGTTCCTCAAGGTGCAGCTTTAGCCCCTACTTTGTTTCTTCTTCACATCAACGACCTCCTCTCTAGCACATCCAACCCAATTCACAGTTACGCGGACGACAGCACCCTCCATGCAAATATACAATATTCTAAGCCTGTCTCTTTAGCCCAATTAGATGAGGATCGCAGACTCATGGAGGGTTCTGTCTCCGTGAATCTCCAAAAAATATTAGACTGGGGACGTAGAAATCTTGTACAATTCAACCCCACCAAATCACAGTCTTGCTTTCTTTCTCATAAGAGATACACCAGCCCTAGACCTATCATAATGAAAAACCAAGTTATTCTAAGTAATGAGTCCTTTTATCTTGTTGGCATTTCTGTCGATCGAAATCTTAATTGGCACCAACATGTCACATCAATTGCAGAAGCGGCTGCTAAGAAATTAGGTTTCGTCTTCCGGGCTCGCAAATACTTTTCACCAGCTAATCTCTGTACCTTATATACTTCACAAATAAAGCCAAACCTCGAATACTGCTCCCAAATCTTGGGTGCAGCTGCCACTTCTACACTCGCTATCCCGGACTCCATTCAAAAGAGAACTATACGTCTCATTGGTGACCCTACCCTCACCCAAAGGCTGCCATCCCTTGCCCACCGACGTGCTGGCCTCTCTCTCTTTTATAGATATCTGCACGGGCACTGCTCAGAGGAGTTTTCCTCCATAGTTCCCCCACCTGCTGCCCCCAACAGATCTACCAGGGGAACAGAGCGAATGCACCCTTTTACTGTCCAGGTCACCAGACATAGAACATCTGGTTATGGCCGCTCTTTTGTCCCGACGACTTCCAAGTTGTGGAATTCCTTGCCGGCACATGTTTTTCCTTCTCCTCCGAACCTCCAAACCTTCAAGTCCAGAATTAACGAGTTGCCTCTTTCCTCCTTGTCAACACCCACGGTACGATAGTATTTAGGCTGTAAGCACTCGTGGTGTGTTATTGAAATTTAAAAAAATATGTAAAATAGACCAGCAAAGATAGTAAACTGTAAAAAAGGTCGAACTCTTTGGGCAACTATTAGAAAAATAGTCATGCACAAAACATCCATTGGGGTCGCAACACTGGGAGGCAAAAAGCGTGGTATATGACTCTACACTCTACTTGAGAAATAGGATACAAGACTGGCTAAGAGAGAAGCTGTTAAAAAACTTAAAACAATGTATAGAGCGCAAAGTAATTAGGAAATAAGAAGAGTTGTTAATAACAGGCAGCTTCTAGGATTATAAATTAAGCAAGTAACACAAAACTAACGAAACCTAAAACAGGATAAACATTTTGGGCTCTTGAAGTCTAGCGATTTGTGTTATAAAGGCAAAATGTTTTGATAATATTTTTTTTACTTACCGTCTCTTGAATGGTGTCAAAGTCTTCAGCGGTGTGAGCTGTATCATTGCGATATTTTATCATAGCTTGGGTCAATCCCTTGTCAAATCCATCTTTTAATTTAGTACGGTATGCGAATATGGAGATACCAGCGCCCAACTCCAAAACAAAGATAATAGCCAGGAAAGCTCCATACTAAAATAAAAATATTAATAATTCATCGACAGTCAATAACATTAAATATAACTAAATATATCTACTCAAGTATAAAGGGCCCTATACACAAGCAGGTAGCCTCTCCGTCGGCCTGCACAGGGCTGATCTACGCAGGCCGCCGGAAAAGCCTCCACATGATCGTTAGAAAACTGTAATTTTATAAGTCTATTTCAAATTCTGACTATGTGAAATCGTGTTATTATTACATGTGCAATAAAATGGATTCTAAAAAATCGTTTTTTGTTAAATGTAACAAATTTGGCTGCAACAGTAAAATTAAAACGTAATAAATCTATTACCAACGACTGAACACGCCAATTTATTAAAGGAATTTAAAATTGAGGTACAGGACTGGCACAGTTACCTACGTATGGACAAAGCTACATACTTCCAGTTATTAAGACTAGTTAGTCAGCTAAATGAAAAGAAAATCAACATTAACATGAGGGATGCAATAAGCAGCCATGAAAGATTAATATGAACTTAGAGGTTTTTGGCAACAGAGCGGTCATATGCAGATTTAAAATTTTCAATTCTTCAAGAAAAGAACTGCATAAATGATTTATCTTTTTACTACGGTTTCTTTTGCTGGTGAGGCATTAAATTCGTTCATTTTCTTGATCAATACTTCATATGAAACAGCCTTTATTCTGCTTGTCCATGCAAGCCTTGGACTTTACTTTCCAAAGACATGGATGAGCTCTATATATCTCGATAAATTCTGTCCAAAATGTTTCAGTTTAGTTTTTCGATTACATGTTTAGATGGGGAGATTAACATTTGAACTAGGACTCCTGGCCTCTGCATGCATCCACACATTCAGTTTACGCAAGTCTGTGCAGGCAAATATCAAGAGGAGACAGAAATCCGTCCGGCCAATTATTTTGACTGCACCGTCGGCCTAATTCACCTGCATACACTGTGAAGATCTGAACTGTGCAGGCCGCCGGATCGACGTCCAACCGTGTGTAGGGCCCTTTGAGAACACAGGAACCCATCTTTTATAGCATAAATTACGTTAAGATATATCATAACAGTCATATCAATTTTATAAACTACCATAAGTTAAGATTACCTGGCATATGGTATAAGATTAACGGACAAGATATCTTTATAGCACGTTTTAGAAATTAAATCGATCTCAAAAAACGTTCAGTTAATACAGTTTTCAAAATAGACCCATCTACTCTGAAGGACAGAAATTTATAATACTCATTAATTTTTTTTTCAGTAACTGCAACACATTTTTCATACTGGTTTTTAGATCATATTTTATTTTACGCATAGTAGGCGTCTATTATAACACATTAATGGCGGTGTTCTTGTCAAAATCTCGTATTGGTTTCATTAGTGGTTATTTTGATATGTTTCGTAAAAGATTCTCTAAAGCATGATGCGACATAATAACTTTTCTAATGAAGAAATGTGATATATTGTTTGCTTTGACGCACAAGGAAATTGACGTAATTTGTGCAGATGTATGCTGAAAAGCATTGAAACAGGAGATAGCTGGATTACCAAATATTTTTAAAATATTTATGACAGATTAGGTGAAAATGGTTGGTTTTGGAAAAAAAACAGATATTTTAGGGCGTCCAAAAAATAAAGCACCCGAACAATAAGAAGACATTTTAGTTCGTGTAGAAAATAATCCAGAAATTAGTTCAAGAAGAATAGGTACAGCTGCTAATGTAAGTAAATCATCGCTTGTGAGGATATTTCATGACGAAGGTCTTTATTTATCACTTTAGACTAGTTCACACCCGTACATAATTTGTTGATAGCTGACTCTCCAGTTAGACTACAATTTTGCTATTCCTTTAGAAACAAACAATTCTAACATTTTCGACCAAGGTAATCGGATTTATTTAAATAAATTGCTTATCCTGGCGGCAATTAAAGATAATATCTCAAATTCGATCCTTATCTTATAAAAACCTTTGTCGCTATAAAACCTAGCAACTTAAAAGTGTTTAAGGTAGGAAGAGACAATTAAAGGACTCCATGTGAGTCTTAATTATTTTATAACCATGAAATTACCAAAAAGGTTGATTGAAATATATGCAACTGAATTTTAATTAACTATTTTATAACAAATAATTTTTATACTAATTTAAATATATAACAAGAAAAAAGTGTCTTAGGACAATACATGTAATTAGCAAGAAAGTACCTTAGATTCGCGGTTCAAAATAATAGCTTTTGGCTAGCCAATCACCTCACAAAATATACATAATTTTAACTTAAATATATTTGGTGACTTAGGTCCTTCCTCCGCTAAAAAGTATATGTTGAGCACACGCAGTGCAGCATCAAACCAACCATATGTAAATATGCCGGAAGGACAATTTAATCCCAAGAGAAAAACCCTACAAAACAGTAATTTAGAAGAAATTTTTAATTTGATTCTTACCCTGTAAAATGTATAGTGGTTTTAAAGTGGAGCTTCAATACAAACGATAAAGAGATATTTGATTTCCAAAACAGCTAATTCTATAATGCCAAAAAGAGAAGATAATTTCGTTTTTTGACGTTCACCAATTGTAACATTTTCGACCAAAATATGGATTTATTTAAATGAATGGTTTATCCTGGCGGTAATTAAAGATAATATCTCAAATTATATCCTTATCTTATAAAAGCCTTTGTCACTGTAAAGATTATCAATTGAAAAATGTTTAAGGTAGGAAGAGACAACGCCAGGTGAGTCTTAATTATTTTATAACCCTAAAACTACCATAAAGGATAATTGAAATATAACTGAATGATAGTGAACTATTTTATAACAAATAATTTTGATACTAATTTAAATATATAAGAAGCTAGAAGTGTCTTAGGTCAATACCTACAATTAGCAAAAATGTACCTTAGATTCCAGGTTCAAAAAATAGCTTTTGCCTAGCCAATCACATCACAAAATATACCTATACTGTTTGCGAATAAAATACTATTTACAGATGAAAATAATTTTACTAGCTGGAGTATATTCAATTTTAGAAACAAACATATAATGTAAAAATAGAATGACTCATTAATCACTAGACCGTTATTTTGAGCACGAATTCAAGATTAGTGTTTTGTGTGGGATAATCAGGAATCATATCTTAGGTAAATATAAATTTCCACAAAGTCGGGGTGGAAATTTTAACTGAAATTTTATACAAAATGGGCGAAGTGACTTCATTGATGATTTACCACCAAATTTGATGAGAAATATGCATTTTATGCAAGACAGTACATCGGCACACTTATCTATTCAAGTGCGAAACTACCTAAATCAAAGGTATCCCCAATGATGGAGAGGCCGTGGCAACTCGATTACTTGGCTGGTAGCTCGTATTTTAACTCACTAGGAGAAAAAATATATATATATATATATATATATATATATATATATATATATATATATATATATATATATATATATATATATATATATATATATATAGGGTGCTACAGATTCGAGGCTCACCATGGGTATCTTCTAAACCGTAAGAGATACAGGATGGGTTAAATTAAGGCAAATATGCGCAATTATGAGCCTTGTAGCATGCCATCTTAAAATTTGCTAATTTCCGAATACTTCCGAAGATATATGAAAAAAAACGAAAAATGTAATTTCCGTTTTTATTTTTTCCTGAAGTTATTTGAAACGACATAAAAAAACGAAAGGCACTTCTTCATTGCCACTTTTTCTACTCTATAAGATGTAGTAAACAGATTCTCAGTACAACGTTTCGTTTCGAAGAAAACATCATCAACTTTGTTTTTTCATATGGCCGTTAAAATAAGTACACCCTGTATTAGAAAGCATATTTCATTGCAAATTCAATGATGTATAGCACGATAGGTTCCTTATGTTGTTTTTTGCAGTATTTAAATTTTCAACAATTTTCAATGCGTAGCAGGCGATGGAGACAAAAAAGTTACGATGACTCTCAAGCCAGACATAAGCAACACCATGATACACAGTTAAGAGAACATGGTTCAAAGATACAGCCCTTTAATGGTAGGACGGACGGACGGTTAGCGTACCTACTCTTATTAGTAATGGGTTTCCGTTTCTGTATGAAACCCTGAAAATACGGTCCATTAATCTAATCTGCACTTTATTTAAATTTGATAATTTACAATGGGTGGGCTTTGGACATGAAACACTAGTACAGCTGTCAAAATTCAAAATGCATAGAAACTCAACAATCAGACAGACGCCAGTTTTGCATCTCAATCACGTTTAATTAATATCATTATTAATAAAATATTTTATTTGACGTTTTGATAATCTTGATTACAATGCAGTCTTGAAATTAAGAGCAAAGTTACATGTTAATTTTTTTTATTTGTGTCACAGAAATGCGGTTGGTGCTACAGATATGTATTTCCAACAATATCCCCAGCGAAGTCAACCACATAGAACTGATTTTGCTAGAGTGGATAAACACTTAAGAGAAAATAGTTCATTCAATAAGCTTCGAATGCAATATGGAAGCAAAGTACGTAATGAAGAAGCGTCTGCAACTAAATAACTAATATCTTATGCTTAGGTGTTAATGAGGCAAATGCTCAAATAAATTGCCGTTTACTTGGATACATTTCATGTCCAAAGCCCACCCATTGTAAATTATCAAATTTAAATAAAGTGCAGATTAGATTAATGGACCGTATTTTCAGGGTTTCATACAGAAACGGAAACCCATTACTAATAAGAGTAGGTACGCTAACCGTCCGTCCGTCCTACCATTAAAGGGCTGTATCTTTGAACCATGTTCTCTTAACTGTGTATCATGGTGTTGCTTATGTCTGGCTTGAGAATCATCGTAACTTTTTTGTCTCCATCGCCTGCTACGCATTGAAAATTGTTGAAAATTTAAATACTGCAAAAAACAACATAAGGAACCTATCGTGCTACACATCATTGAATTTGCAATGAAATATGCTTTCTAATACAGGGTGTACTTATTTTAACGGCCATATGAAAAAACAAAGTTGATGATGTTTTCTTCGAAACGAAACGTTGTACTGAGAATCTGTTCACTACATCTTATAGAGTAGAAAAAGTGGCAATGAAAAAGTGCCTTTCGTTTTTTTATATCGTTTCAAATAACTTCAGAAAAAAATTAAAACGGAATTTACATTTTTCGGTTTTTTTCGTATATCTTCGAAAGTATTCGAAAGTTAGCAAATTTTAAGATGGCATGCTACAAGGCTCATATTTGCGCATATTTGCCTTAATTTAGCCCACCCTGTATCTCTTACGGTTTAGAAGATACCCATGGTGAGCCTCGAATCTGTAGCACCCTGTATATATATATATATATATATATATATATATATATATATATATATATATATATATATATATATATATATATATATTTGTGTGTGTGTGTAAATGTATCACACAGATAACTTGAAAAATAATAGGCCGAGTTTAATTAAATGGCCCCTAGAACCCATATCCGGGGTCAGTTTCGATTTTTATATGTTTATATATATATATATATATATATATATATATATATATATATATATATATATATATATATATATACATATACATATATATATATATATATATATATATATATATATATATATATATATATATATATATATATATATATATATATATATATATATATATATATATATATATATATATATATATATATATATATATATATATATATATATATATATATATATATATATATGTGTGTGTGTGTGTGTGTGTGTGTGTGTGTGTGTGTGTGTGTGTATCCAACCGATAACTCAAAAAATCATTTAAATTTCAATAGCTCAATTTGCTATTAACCTAAGGTTTGTTGGCCAGGAAACCAGTTTCTTTCGGGCACATTTTAAGTTTATTTTTGGAAAATTAAAAAAAAAACAATAAAGTTATCAGGTTAATAGCAAATTGAGTTATTGAAATTTGAAGCATTCAATGAAAAATCGCTACCAAAGCGCACTTAAGGCGTCCCGATTTTTTTCTTACAAACATGCATCATATTTCGATAAAAAATGCAAAAGTGCAATAATATATGGGTAAAACAAAATAAAAAAAATTGTAGGTATCACCAACGACTTATGGCCCAGCCTGTGATTGTCAAAGTAATTTTATAAGATGCAGCTCAAGACACCCTATAATTAACGTATACAATTTTTTCTCGTATTTTATATAATAACAATTATATTAAGCTTTACCGTAGAAATGCGTCACCCTGTATATATGTAAACAGATAAAAACTGAATCTAAACCAGATATGGATTCTAGGGGGCCTAGTTTTCGCTCATTTCAATAAATCTTTTTAAAATTCAAAAGTCGCGGTCTCCTCATTAACGAATTTTTTCTAAGAAAATTAGGTAAAAATCATAGACCGTTAACCATAAACTTAAGTAAAACTACCGCTAAAGCATCAAAGAAAAGGTCTACAGTCTACAGTAAGTGCCCGCTTAACGTCCTAGTTAGGGATATACCAATCGCGACGTGAAGTGAAACCACGTAAAACGAATAATTGAGAATCAATATAATGTACATACATAATATGTACATATTTGTGTCCATAACTTTTTGTCTTTAAAGTTAGTAAGAACACGCGTACCAAATTTATATATATATATATATATATATATATATATATATATATATATATATATATATATATATATATATATATATATATATATATATATATATATATATGGGGTGGCGCATTGAAAACGAAACAGACCGATTTGCGTCCAGAGAATATTTTTTTAAGAAACGCTGAAACACGTCAATTTTAACATTGAGGGGTACATATATTTACATAATACTTAACTTTGTCACATCAACCCCTTAAGGGTGGTGATAACAACCCTTATATTTTAAATAGGGAACATGGGTAGAGTGTTACATCATTTGAAAGCTCTTTCTTTTCTGAATTCAGGAAACAATTTTTTTTGGAAGTTTTATCAACTCGTTTAAAAATTATTCACAGTTAAAGATGCAAAAACGCATTTCACTCATTCCGATAAGAAATGTGCTGATAGTCGATGTTTTGTTGGTTTGTAAACAAAAAATTGACTATCAGAACATTTCTTATCGGAATGAGAGAAATGCGGTTTATTGTTTCAGTTTATCGGTCGGTTTGATACTTGATAGTACTACCGAAAATTAATTTCACAATGGTGTATTCTACAGAAGAAAGAGTTGAAATAATAACTCTTTTTTCAAAAACGATGACTGTGCCAACCGTACCGCAAATTTGTTTAATGAACGACATCCGAACAGACATGTTAACAGAAAATACATTTTGGAGTTAGTTGCAAAGTTTCGACAAAGTGGTTCAGTAGCCAACAGAAAACGGGATCCTGAACGTAAATTTCCGGTTAGAAATGAGACTACTGAGATGGAAGTTTTAGGTCAAATTGCTGCAGACCCAACTTTGAGCACGAAAAAATTGGCCACTGTTTCAAACATCAAAACTCGGGACGCAGCAAGTGCGTTATGGTAGTGAATTTTCATAGAAATGATCTGGCACAAAATATGTTATTATAACTTTTTTTTCCAATAAATTTTCACGAAGTCCACACTCAAACTCCACAGACATTGAATGTCTGAACTGGCATTTTTGGAGACCGTTTAATCGGACCAATTTTTCTTGATGGCAATTTAAGTGGCGAAACGTATTTGGAGTTCCTAGAAGATATCGTTTACCCTCTACTAATTGACATTGTTAAAAATGATTATCGCTATCAAGAAAATCAATTAGTGTTTCAACAAGATGGAGCTCCTCCGCATTTTTCATAACGTGTTAGGGAGTTTTTGAACAGAGAGTTTCCAGGATTGGGCGTAGAGGTACTATTGAGTGGCCCCCTAGATCACCAGATTTAACTCCTTTAGACTTCTTTCTATGGGGCCATTTAAAGAGTAGAATTTACGCAACAGAACCGGAGTCTCTGGAAGAATTACGACGACGCATTGTTGAAGAATGCCGTCTAATAACTCCACAAATGCTCCAGAATGTCAGAGTTCGCTTCGAACAAAATTTGTACTTTTGTATGGAAGCTGGTGGTCAACAATTTGAACACTTACTTAACTGAAGTTAAACATTTTTGAACCTTTGGTTTTGTTTTTTAGTTTTTTTAACGAAAAATTGACTAATTAGTGCATTTCTTATCACAATGAATGAAATACGTACTTGCAACTCCAACTGTGAATAATTTTTAAACGAGTTGATAAAACTTCCAAAAAGATTAGTGTGTGAATTCAGAAAAGAAATAACTTTCAAATGATGTAACACTCGACCCATGTTTCTTATTTAAAATATAAGGGTTGTTATCACCACCCTTAAGGGGTTGATATGAAAAGTTGAGTTTTATGTCAAAACATATCCCCCTCAATATTAAAATTGACGTGTTTCAGCGTTTCTTAAAAAAATTTACTCTGGACGCAAATCGGTCTGTTTCGTTTTCAATGCGCCACACTGTATATATATATATATATATATATATATATATATATATATATATATATATATATATATATATATATATATATATATATATATATATATATATATATATATATATATATATATATATATATATATATATATATATATATATATATATATATATATGAAATTGAAACTGACCCCGCATATGTGTTCTAGGGGGCCTAATTAGCGCTTACTTGAAGAATTTTTTTAAATTCAAAAGTCGAAATCTCATTAGTGATTTTTTTTAAAGAAAATTAATTAAAAGGTTAAAAAAAATCTAGGTGGTGTCAAGGATAAACAATTTTTGTTGAAAGAGAAGAAAAATTGTTAGAAGGAGGATTTTGGTTGAAAAGAAAGAAAGAAGGAAGTAAACGTGAAGGTGGTGAAAAATGATTAGAAGCTTGGTTACGATGTAAACAATCTGTTATAAATTATCAATTCGCAGTAAATTCCAATTTTGAATGTCAATAAAAAAACGGTCAAATATAGCTCCTAAAAATCACAAAAATCTAGAGAGTGGTAGATTTTAATTTCTGATTGATCACAAGAAGAAGAATAGTGAATTCGAATAAAAGTATTTAGGGCGAAATTACGGACGAGATTGTCAGATTATTTTAGCTGAAATACATTTTTACAAATTGTATTTAACAAGCACAAGTTAGAAGCTTTTTTTGTTAAAGGTACACTCGTATGATTACTTTCTAAAAATTGTTATTACTATCTACAAGAAAGTTTCAGAGAGGTGTTCAGTGTGAATCGAGCAGAGGAGCGTTTATTGAAAACACAGGCAGCACGTGGTGGACAAAGGTGGAATGGCCTCGACTTTATTGTCATAAGCCACAGTTTTTTTAATTTCTCGTTTGAAGTCTAAAGCTTTTTTTACCCTAATTATATTGACACAAGTAGCAGTTTATCATCGAACGGTTCGGATTCTTTTTGAGAAAAATCGCTTCAGGTGGAAGGCGAGCTATATTAGGGCTTGATTGATTGAATTTGAATTCTTACATTGGACATCGAGTAATATGTCATTTCATAAAATTCTTTGAGAACATAAATTTTAACACTACGAATGACCTGACATAAAACTTATGTATGGGTTGAACATGCAGGGGTGAATTATTAAATTCTCTTGTAATTGAGCGACCGACGTCAAATTTGGTACACAGATGCCTGTTCACAAGCCGATAGTCTGGATTGTTTGTGGGTAAAATCACTTCAGAAGAGAGGAAAGGAATAGCGGGTTGATTGGACAAAATGGCCCCTTTTAATTAAAAATCGAATAATATATATCGTTTTCAGAGCCTCGGTGGTTCAGTGGTAAGAACGTGTGTCTCTGAACCGAAGAGTACCGGGTTCGATCCCAGCGTTCTCCTTTCATTTTTTCAGTACATACTGTAACATTAACATCAACCGAGGTTGTGGCATTGTATTTGAGCAAGTTAAACGTCTGCACGTTCCGTCCTTCGGATGGGGCGTAGAGCCATCGGTCCAGTATCCATGCGATGTTTGGCACGTTAAAGATCCCCACCCGCCTTACAGAAAGATAGAGATTCGGCAAAACTTCCAGGATAGTGAGGTGAAACTGCTCCCTGGTGTCGGTGATTGGCCATAGTCGCGGAAACAGGCCAGCGTTAAAGAAACAAAAACGTATACTCATATCGTTTCAGAGGTTTATGGGTACAGAAATTCCGATATTACCTGACAATATTTTATAAAAATCAAGGATGTTTGTGGAGAGAATAGATATCAATTTCTAATTAGTCATCGACCATAATATCATTTGATAAAAATGTCTCTCCGAGAAGAGTAGATTTTGCAACGATGTGGAAGTGATGATCCAATTTGCAGAACTATTTCTTGTGTGATCCAGTGTGTTTGTGAATGTATAAGATCTGGATTGTATCTTGGTTATACGTTTAATGTACGTGGCCTACCACAAAAATAAATTTGGTTACCTTTTTGTAATGTTTATTAAAATAAAATATTTCACTGCTATGTGTGAGTTATCAAAAAGTCTGGATGGTAGTGAATTTTCATAAAAATGCTCTTAATAGCAAATACGTCTTTTTAATGAATACAGGCATCAAATTTTGGTTACCAGTAAAGCCTGTATAGTGAAAACAATGTACCATATTTCATCAAAATTACCTTATTGTTTGAAAAAGTACACATATTTTTCGGAAATGATCTTTAAATGTTCCCGAAACAGCTGGTCTAATTTGTCTGGCCAACGAACCACTCTAAACTATTTACCCACCTACCAAGATATAATTATTCACACAAAAAGCAATTCGAAGAAACTTCTAAAAAAAATTTTTTCATGGAAATTTGCAAACAATTTTTTCACGGAAATCCAAAAACTTTATTTTTACAATACCTTATTAAACATTTATTATTAACTACCAAAATTTCAGAATAAATGTATAAGGCACCTCGATTTTTTTCACGAATAATATAAACGAGAAACCCTCTGAATGCGTCATTTTTATGGGACTCTACTATATATTTGTAAAAACGCCGTACCTATCATAATTTTTGATATGTGCCAAAAATGTGCAACAATTGAAATACTCGAAACCGATGAACGCTGTCAATTTTTTGTACTAACATGCATCATATTTCGATGGAAAATGCAAAAATGCAATAGTATAAGAGGTGTTCTATTTAAAAAAAAAAAAGAAAATTTGTATCACCAACGACTTATGGGTCATCCTGTGATTGTCGAAATAATTTTATAACATGTAGCTCAAGACATTCTCTAATTAACGTATACATTTTTTGTATCTTGTATAATAACAGCAATATTGATCTTTCCCGTAGAAATGCGTTAACCTGTATATAGGTAAACAGATAAAAAACTGGAATTAACACCGCATATGGGTTCTAGGGGTCCTAGTTCGCGCTCATTCAAAGAAAACTTTTCAAAAGCCAAAAGTCGCGGTATCCTCAATAGTGAATTTTTTCTACGAAAATTCGCTAAAAATTATAGAGTATTGAACCATAAACTCTATAACTGAAACTACTGCCAAAACATCAGAGAAAGGTTCTATTTGAAATGAATTTTCGGGAAATATTTTAGTAAAATGAAGAACAATGACGGTTGAAGCTGAAACTTAGGTGTTTGTAAAACACACTTCGTGCGACATTGTCTCTATATAAAGCGAATTTGTTTCAGGTTCTTTACCGAAAAGCTGCCAATGTTGACGTTTGAAATCGCGACTTTGCCGTTTTAAGAGGAAAAACTATAAAGTTTTCAAAGTAATTTTTCTGGCATTTATGGACCATTCTATGCCAAGAAAGCTTAATCTGTGTCTGTAATATACGATAGATTTTGTTATCGACACCAGATATTTTGTTTTTGTGCGTTTTTCTGGTCATGAGTAGCACCCAAAATTTTATACTTAAATGCCTATAACTTTTTCTTCTTTTAACCTACAGATTTAAATTTTGGTACATATTTTATTTTTATGGTGTAAATCTGCGTACCAAATTTGGTTGCCATAACTTTTTATTTCCGGAGATATAAAAAATTTCCGGGAAAAACTGGGCCGATATTCCTGGCTAACAAACATGTCCAAGCCATTTGCAAAACGAATGTACTTCCAAGTTTGACCGAAATCGGCCCATTATTTTTTGAGTTATTGCTGTGACACACACACACACACAATATATATATATATATATATATATATATATATATATATATATATATATATATATATATATATATATATATATATATATATATATATATATATATATATATATATATATACAGTGAGGACCTAAAGTCCCCCCCCCTCTAATTTCTAAACCGTCCGGTGTATTGTGATGAAATTTGGAATGATGATATATCCGAATAGTATGCATTTTCGACATATCAATGACAGCTTTAAATGTCAAGGTGACACATGCGCGCGCTTTCGGAATATTTTTTAAATAGAAACGGGGGTCGAGTGATAATTCATTTTGAAGATCTTTTTATGCTCAAAACATTATTCAGTTTTGAAAACACTTGGTTCAGTATTTTCCAAATGAGAATAAATAATATCGGTTTCTGCGTTATGACTACCCTTGTTTATAACACAATTTTTTACCTATTAGATGTCATTATCATAGTTTCTGTCGTACTGTTTCCCCAGTAAAGTACACATAGATATTTTTTAATTATTTATGTTTCAAAATAAAACACAGTTTAACATTAACAAATAACAACTAATTAACCTTTACTAGGAAAATTGAAAAACATTTCAAATTAAATCTAAAGGCACAAACTGTTGAAGTGGTTACTTCTACAGATGTTGAAAATGACCACCATGGACCTCCTGACAGATAGATATTCTACGGGTGATTTCTTCTCTGACATTATGAAGCCTCTGTGGCGTTATTCTTGAACAAACATCTGTAATTCGTTTCTAAGTTCTAAGTTCATTTAATGAACCGGGAGCCGTTTTATAAGCCTCAGGTTTAACGTACTCCCAAAGAAAAAAATCTATAGGCGTGAGCTCTGGGGATCGAGCTGGCCATTCCGTAGGACCTCGACGACCAATCCATCTATTTTCATAACCCTCACCCAGGTAATCTCTGACTTGTCTAAAATAGTGAGGTGCGGCTCCGTCTTGTTGAAATATAACCTCTTGAAACTCATGGGGGTTTTGGGCAACAACATCATCAATAAGTGGAGTAATTGTATTTTTTATATTAAGCAAGGGTAGTCATAACGTAGAAATCGATATTATTGATTCTAATTTGGAAAATACTGAACCAAATGTTTTCAAAACTGGAGAATGTTCTGAGCATAAAAAGACCTTCAAAATGAGGTATCACTCAATCCCCGTTTCCATTTAAAAAAATATTCCGAAAGCGCGCGCAGCTGTCACCTTGACATTTAAAGCTATCATTGATATGTCAAAAAATGTAGACCTTTCTCATATATCATCGTTCCAAATTTCATCACAATATACCGGACGGTTCAGAAATTAGAGGGGGGGACTTTAGGTCCTCACTGTATATATATATATATATATATATATATATATATATATATATATATATATAAATTGAAACTACTCCCGGAAATGGGTTCTAGGGGTCCTCGTTTGCGTTCATTTGAAGAAATGTTTTCAAAATTCAAAAGTCGCGATCTCCTCATTTGTGATTTTTTAAAGAAAATTCACTAAAATAGATTTTCAACCATGGCTTAAAAAACTACAAATCCAATACGCTGCCATCAGAAAACAAAACTAACTGAAAATATTTGCTAGACAAAATATGGGGCTCAATATTCGTCATTACGTCATTACTAAAGAGGTGAAACAAGTAACATGTCAGATTTAAGATAACTATAAAAACCAAAAAAATAAAATTGTCATTTCCTTGAAACGATTTAGCTTGTTTTTGATTTCTTAATAAATATGAAACGAACAGGAAATTTGCCTGTCCATCCGACTCCTACGTATTACAGTTTCAAAATGTCAATGGTGAGCATCGGATTTGAAACACACAACAAGAGTGCTATGATTTTGAGCAAGTATTATCTATTGTTGCGAAGCAGTCGCAATTGGTTGACACTACATAATTTATTTAATATAGCTGTAAATCAACTTACCACGTAGAGCAACACTGGCTGACCTTTCACGGTACAACAAAATGCAAGGGAGCCGCTAATGATGATGAGTGTACCAATAAGTATTAAAATATATGGGGCTGTTCCCGAAAACGCTATGCTCATCTCCATATATTTGTATAATTCCACTTCCATCCATATTCCAACGGCTAAGATCGCAATACCAGAAATCTAAAAAAAGTACATAACATTTAGCTATTAGCACAGTAAACTTACACCTGTATGACAGGTAGACGGCAGATGTTTATCTGTTGGTGCGCATGACATCACATGCAAATCTTCCTATACATTTATTGTGCTTCAATCCATAGTAAAATCTTATAAAGCAATTATAAATGTACAATGCAACAGACATGACCAGTTCCACAAAGCTCGATTAAATATTTATCGGGCGGTCAGTTAATCAAGGTTTCACACGACCAATTACAGACTACGATTTGGGTTTTTATATAAAAACCCAGTCAACACAATTACATCGCATCAATGTACACAGCATGAAACAAATGTGACTTTAATATCGTATCGATGTACTATATAAATTACATGGGAGTCATCTGAATACGTTCTATGTCAGCAACAAAGCTACCTTAATAACATGTCGTAGGTACATCACAATGTGATATCTCAGATATGTCAATGTTATACAATATTATATATAGGAGATGTTGTTGATGTTATCTAATTATATCACCAGTATTTCGCTTTGTGATGTTTCAAGTAAAATTTGTGACGTGTAATGAGACTTTATCGTCTCGTAATATAATTATTGTGTACTGATATATTTATAGATATCTAATTTATTTATACAGTGTAATGTATCCGAGCCTAAAAATGTTTTCCTGTAATGTTTATTTTTTTTTAACGATGTAAATACTTTTATCCCAGTAAACCATATACACGGCAGTTTAAAATATAATGGTATAAATACACAAGAAACTGAAAAATGTTACAACAAAACTAAAATGACCCTATTTTCGTCCGAAATAGAATTACCAAACTTCATATTATTTGCACAAAAAATATGTATTTCCGGAAAAATTTCACTTACAAAATACAGAACGTTAAAGGTTAATATGGTATACAATGTTTTATATTAGTATCACTATGTCAACAACGATATTGAATGTAGTGTAACACGACCCTACCTTGTTTACATAGATACCTTGGCGTGACCGTCATATCTCATCCCCATAGAAGCATGCAGGGTGCGCGGAATACAGGGGAGTCGACAGATAACTAGCGCCAAGTGAACTCTATAGACATTTTACACCACATCTTGTTGTTTCTTTGTTTTGTTAAAGTTTGTTATTATATTTATGTACTTGTGTTTTCGGCGAAAACTACCTTCAACTCCGTGTAACAACAACAACCTGTTCTCTGGCGCCCAACGTGGGGCCTTTCATACGAAATTGAAGTGCATCTGTCACATTCGGGAGTACCCGGTAATAACAAGACGACGCGTCTCGTAGATCACTGGATAAATGGATTCATCCTTCTTTATTTTACACCCGTTTTTTTTTGAGTTACTGTAACGTGCTGACTTTTTGTGAGGTTTCAGACTTACAGGGTTGTTAATTTTAATGGTGCAAATTCATATTTGTCCAGTAGAGTTCCCGCATTTTCAATTTCAAGCGTAGCCACGTTTCTCGCTTCACACAGCCACATAGTTGCCAAAGCATCTAGCGATCAAGGTGATGAGGTCGGAAAGGTGTGTCCACAATAAAACATTTCACAAAGCGGAATAAAGGTAAGATAACTTTATTATTTTAAAATTCACCAATATCTGAAGAAACCTGGATAAAATATTTTGGAATAATTAGTATACAAGCGACGGAACGTTCATAAACAAAACAAAAATCAAGCATAAGCCATATTTTTTGAGAATGGACATGCATTTTTGAACTTCAAGCGTGTGTTTCAACTCTATTAGTTGAATATTGACGACTAATAGTTTCTGAACATTTTAGGGCATATTTTTGCATGCATATGTATACAGTTTTGAACTTTTTGTAACTTAATTTGAACTATTCTTTAGTGTCAATGAACTGTCAGGGTTTTCAGGATATGTTTTAGGACATGTTGCTATATGTATGCACTTTTTGAACTGACTTGTTTATTTTTAAAAACGATAAGTGATTAGGTACAGATATATTGGATGCTTGTCTTTATACTGACTACCTAAACGTTGGTAGTGTCTGCATCATATATCAGCCATGCAGTAGAGATATGCATGCAGTCAAGTCGAGCTAAGGATATTATTAGTAATAAATTTAGATGTTCAGCATATACTGCAAGTTTTCGCTTGAAAGCCACATAGGGAATACATTTCTGAACATTTCGTCGAAATTTATAAGTTACCGTTTGGACTTTGTTTCGTTTGTAAGCAACATAGTGCGGGGGTATGTGCAAGAAACTGAAAAAATGTTACAACAAAACTAAAATGACCCTATTTTCGTCTTGTCTAGCGCGCCCGAATAGAATAACCAAACTTCATATTATTTGCACCAAAAATATGTATTTCCGGAAACATTTCACTTAAAAAATACAGAACCGTTAATATACTGCAAGTTTTCGATTGAAAGTCACATAGTGCCGGTGACTACATTTCTGAACATTTTGTGCGGAGTCTAATCACAGCCTAACTTTATAAGTTACCGTTTGGATTTTGTTTGGTTTGTAAGCAACATAGTGCGGGGGTATGTGCATTTCTGAACAATTCGTGCGGACTGTTATGGGTGAACTTTATTAATTATCACTTGCATTGCTTCGTTTATAAGCCACATAGTGTAGGTATATGTGCATTTCTGAACATTATCGTACTCATACGTTTTCGGAAAAGTATATACATTTCTGTGATTTGACTTTATGCGAATCTAAGTTAGCGGATTCTCAAAAAAAAAACATTATTACGCAAACTAAAAGCTGGTGAATGGTGTTGACGCGAAGCGGTGTAAAGACGGACTTTGCCAAAATGTCACAACTAACGACGGTTACAATGACTACCGAATAGTTCGAAGCGCCGTTGGCGAAGATTTCGGGAATTGGTAGCAATCTGCCAAGTAGAACGGAGACACCCGATTCGAGCAATACACCGCCCATGCCAGCTTACTGGAAGTTTCGCGAAGTGTACCGCTCATTTTGACGGCTCGGGCTTAGCCAATGTTGATGCATTCTTGGACTCAGTGTTAACCTACAAAGACTGTCTGAGTATGACCGATAAAAATGCACTTGAAGGGTTTTCCATGTTATTGAAAGGCAATGCGGCTACGTGGTGGCAAGGTGTCAAAGGAATAATTTCCAATTGGAAGGAAGCCGTGGCTACAATCACAGAAGTATATTCTAAGAACTACTACCTCCGGTAATCTTCCGCGAGATATTTTCACGAGAGCTAGCTGAATGCAATTCCACAGAGTTGTTTATATACCATATTCGGTCGCTGATAGCACAGATACCCTTCAAGAAGGGGGTGGGTTGGACATGGTTTATGGCCTTCTGCATAGGGACGTGCCCAAACGCACGCCACGCGTTGAATTCCAGACTTTTCAAGAGCTGACAAAGAGAGTAGAAGGATCGAGTCTTTATTAGCGGAACCTCAGTCTATGATGCAAAAAGTGGAAAACAGGGTTTCTGGCAACAAAAGCGCTGCACTTTTTGCAAATACATAGGACACGAGCGCTCTGAATGTCGCAAGCTTAAGAATTGGGAAAACTCCTCAGGTGTTAAGACCGGGACGCCCCAACAACAGGAAAAAGAAAAACCGAGGGTGGTATGTTATGGCTGCTGCGCTGTGGGTGTTATCAGAGCAAAATGCCCGACATGTAGAAGTCTTTGTGGTAGAGTCAAGTTCTGTGAAGTTCTGCGAAGGACTGGGAAATCAAATGGACATTCGACCAACCCTGTACTCCAAAGTCGGCACATGCAAAGGAGTTGGGATAGTTGACACAGGAGTAACGACTATCATTGCTAGCTATCAGCTATATGGACTTTTCAAGGAGACGAGACAGCCATTTTCGCAGCAAAGAATCGTGATATCTTACGCTGATGGTCGCAAGCGGGAAGAGGGCGTTCTGAAAGCAGAAGTTTTACTTACTATTAATGAGAAAAAAGTTCCGATGACGTTCACGATCATACCCAAGCTACGGGAGAATAGGACTCTATTAGGCATATATTTCATTAGAAAGGCCAACATCGTTTTGGACGTTCCAAACAACAGATGGTTTTTCGCTGAAACGCCAGCTAATCAGTTTCAATTTTACTCGTCGGAGCAGAGACACATCAAGCAATTTAGTAGTGTGTACCTTAGCCCAGAAGAGGGAGCAACGCTGACTTAACAGCAGAGAGCTGCCTCAAATGAACTCTTGGCGCAAAGTCGAGAGGAGAGCACCGACTGAGTTGGTTGTTCACCGAATTGATATCGGTGGTCATCAGTCAGTATGAGTTCCCCTGTACCCTGTGAGCGAGCACAAGAAGAAGGTGCTTCGGGAAGACAAGAAGTACTACCAGAAGGATAGTTGGTGCGAAGAGACGAGATATAAAATTAAACCTGGGCGACATGGTTTTGCTAAAGACTCACTTTCTTAGCGTGGCTGCAAGAGGATATACCTGTAAGTTTGCACCTAAGAGAGATGGCATCTACGTTATCGAAAAGGTGGTTACTCCAACTACCTACGAGCTGAGGTGCTGCCAGGATAATCGAATTATTGGAAAATTTCATGCTCGAGACTTACGCTGTTACAGTGCCCAATGAGCAGTGTTCCTGATCCAGTAGCTCCGAAAAGAATAAAAGATCGATTCAAAATGAATGTCTCATCTACTTCTACCACTCGAAAGAGAAGGGGACGGCCCAAGAAATCTCCAGCTTCTAAACTCCTCTCGTCTCCTCCAGAAGTTTAGAGGGGAGATAGTGTATCACAACCCTACCTTGTTTACATAGATACCTTAGCCTGACCGTTATATCTCATCCCCATCATGTGGGGTGCCCGGAATACAGGGGAGTCGACAGTTAACTAGCGCCTAGTGAGATTTATAGACATTTTACACATGTTGTTATTTCTTCGCTTTGTTAAAGTTTGTTATTATATTTGTTACCCTTATGTATCTTTGTTTTCGGTGAAAACTACCCTCAACCCGGTGTAACAACAAAAAACTGTTATAGTATTTATAAACACACAATCCTACTGTTTTAACACATCACACAAACTATTAGGTACAAGAAAGAAACACAACAGAAACTAATTCTCCACGAAGGAGCCGTATAAGAGAGCGGCCATCCCTTCGACAAAGAAAACAATGCCATAATCCTTCACCCATCCGGTTTTGGTACCGAACAATTCGTCCTAGAAGAGATGGAGCTCTACAAATACATAAATGGCTCCAAAAACAATGTTCTCAATGTTTCCAGTACCAGTGCTATGACCATTCCTTTCATATGCAGACAACTGATAGAATAATGTTCTTGCTCAGTGATGAGTGATTCCGACTGTGGAGCTAAGCATGCTTGGTTTCCTTGTTCTTTGGTTTCTGCCCATATGGGTAGCAGGTTGTTTTCTTGCTTGTCTCATCTGTCACTTCTGTCTTTACTTATTCTTCCAATTGTACATGGTTTGTTTTTATAGGTGCACAGACTCAATTTTTCATACCGCATTTGAAACGACACTGTGTAGTCAGAGTTGCCCGTAAGGCGATGTACGTTTGGTAGCGTGTTACAAAAGATGTGGGACATTGAAAACGGCCGGCGCTTTGGAATTTTTATTTTCAAATTATTGCTACGGATTTTGATGGGGCGGGCCCTTCTGAGGCTAAAAAATTTGCAAGATTTACCATGTTTTTGAATTTATAACGTTCATTTATCCTTTTAGTGAATTTTCGTAGAAAAAATTTAGTATATGGGAGTCCCGACGTTTAATTTTTTGTCAAATGAGCGCGAATTAGGACACCTAGAACCCATATCCAGGGTCAGTTTCTATATGTATATATATATATATATATATATATATATATATATATATATATATATATATATGTATATATATATATATATATATATATATATATATATATATATATATATATGTATATATATATATATATATATATATATATATATATATATATATATATATATATATATATATATATATATATATATATATATATATATGTATGACACCGATAACTATAGCGGACCAATCTTGATTAAATTTGGCACGTAGTTTTCTTTTGTAAGTGGCTTGGATAAGTTTGTTCTCCAGGAAAATAAGACCAGGTTTTCCGGGAAAATTTTGAGTTTTTTTCGTAAAAAATGTTTCTCAAAAAATTTAAAGTCTGGACGCAACAAGTGCGTTATGGAAGTGAATTTTCATAAAAATGTTTTTAATAGCAAATATGTCTTTCTAAATGGAAGGAGGCATCAAATTTCGTTACCGGTGTAACTTATACAGGGTGATTCATTAGTGGTGACCAAAAATGAAACCCCATGTTCTTTGAACAATTTTAGAGAGGGTATGTCCTATACAAATTTTCCTATAATGCTTCATTAAAAATATACAGGGTGTTGAAGTTGAATTTCAAAAAATAAAATTTCCCAATTTTTTTAAAGTAGCACATATATTTTGCTGAAATTTCGCATGTGTAGGCTGCTATGTAAGGCGCGTATTCTACCATAACAATTGAATCGGCTAATCCAGCAGTGGCGCGCCTACACACATGTCATTGGTTATCCCTCAATAAAAAAACGGGTAAGCCAATGATATGTTTTTTATTTTTTATTTTTTGAATCTTACTTTCATTCGTGAACAAAATGACTCTCTTGATAATTTTCTGTACGACGCTCATTTTACGAGTAAGCAATGAATCAGGTAAGTGTTTTAGAGCACAGTTCATGATTTTTAACCAGTCGTTGTTTGGTAGGAAATCGCAATGATACACTTTTATCAGGCTTATAGTAATTTATTTATTACAATAAATGTTCAAAAATGCCTCAATTAGCCTGAATACACGCACGACATCTTTTTAATATGGAAAATTTAATGTCTTGAGGATTCATTGTTGCTTGAATATGACGAAAAGCATTATTTATCAGTTGTTGTAGCTGCTTTGGTGTATTTATTTGTTCACTGTAGACCAGTCGCTTAAAATCACCCCAAAGATAGAAGTCAAGTGGATTTAAGTCCGGTAATCTTGCAGGCCAATGTATTGGTCCAGTTCTGCCAATCCATCTTTCATTATAATGTTCATGTAGCCATGTAACAACGTTTCGACTATGATGCGCTGGTGCACCGTCATGCTGGTACCACATTATACATCTTGTTGCTAGTGGAATGTCATCTAGAATGTTTTCTACACGGTTTTCTAGGAGCGCTAAGTACGAAGATCCATTTAAACGTTGTGGCAGGACTTCCATGAACAGTGAGCCGTTAAAAATACCACACCATAAATGAATGGAAAATCTATGTTGAAATGTGCGAGTCCTTGTTGCATGAGTACTTGTATAAGGTTGATCCATCACTGCATCCACCACTCTCTCTTCGTCTTCAAGTTGATGTTGTCTTCTACCATTAGCTCTGGCGCCAGGACGTTGTCCAATACCGCATTGCCAAAGTCTTGAAAACGATCGAGAAAAAACCCTTGGTGTAGGTTGACGGCGAGTGGGAAACCTACGTTGATATTCCCGACAAGCAGCTAGAGCATTTCCATCAGCATATCCGTAGATAAAAATGATATCTGCATACTCTTCTGAGGTGTACTCCATTATAAGAAGTAAAAGAGTAGAAAATTTTGCAATTTTATAAAGTCTATCACTTACACCTATTCAAAATAATAACTTGTTAACCTAAACGTCAAGTGACACTTAATGACAACTTTGGCAAACCAGACTACTACTTACTAAAATACAACAAAGATAATCGTCGTACAAAAAATTATCAAGACATTAAATTTTCCATATTAAAGATGTCGTGCGCGTATTCAGGAAAAATTACTTTGAAAATTGTGTATTTTTGTAAAACATCAACGTCGCGATTCACAACGTCAAAATGGGCAACTTTTAGGCAAAGAACCTGAAACGAATAAGAGTTATGTAGAGAAAATGTCGCAAGAAGTGTGTTTTACAAACCCTTAAGCATCAGCTTCAACCGTTTTTGTAGATTTGGCATAGTCAAAGTTCATATGGAGAAGGTGTGCAGAAAGATAAAATGTATGTGTGTGTGTTTTGTTTCTTTAACGTCGGCCTATTTCCGCGACTATGGCCAATCACCGACGCCAGGGAGCAGTTTCACCTCATTATACAGGAAATTTTACCGAACCCCTGCCTTTCTGTAAGGAGGATAGGGATCTTTAATGTGTCCAACATCGCATGGGCACGGGACCGACAGCTTTACGTCCCCTCCAAAGAGCGGAACGTGCAGACATTCAACTTGTTCAAATACAATGTCAGAACCTCGGTTAAAGTTAATGTTACAGTTTGTACTGAAAAAGTGAAAGGAGAACCCTGGGATCGAACCCAGTACCCTTCGGTTTAGAGGCACATGTTCTTACCTCTGAACCACCGAGGCTTTTAACAATGTATGTACAATATGTGTTATAAATAGAGTAAACAATGCTTTGTTTTAATTAGACAGACGGATTCCTCAATCTTGAGGTGAATGTTAATTAATACGTGAAATGTCAAACAGTCTATGACAAAAGGACATCAATAACATTCAAGCTTAAAAATCTAATAAATTACGTTCGAATTTTGACCTCGGCACAGGTCCACTAGTATGGTTTAATCTTCTAATTTTTAGCGAATTTTCATAGAAAAAATTCGCTGATGAGGAGACCGCAACTTTTGGATTTCGAAAAGATTTCGTCAAATGAGCGTCACAGCGTGGCCCATAAGACGTTTTCACGCTCAGGGCTCGTCCGCAGCCTCGCCGCCCCGACAGCACCGCAACCCTTGGTTTATTGTGCATGCCCTTAGTCTTTTTACTCCACCCACTCCAAAATCACTGTGCCTTGAACTAGTCTGCACAGCGATTAGTAGGGTGAAGTTTTATAATGCTCTGTATCCGGTCTAGACTGACCGTAGATCAGTTGTTATCTGTGGTCCAGAGCTTGATGTGCTGGGCTGATTCCTCCCCCTCGCCGCAGAGTCTGCATGAGAGGTCCCCCTCGAACCACCCCATTTTATGCAGGTGTTTCTTGACGGCCATGTGTCCCGTCAAGAGACCTGTTATGTTTCTGAGCTGTCCTCTGCTAAGATTTAGCAGCTCCACAGCTCTCTTTGAATTGGGTTCGTCAATTATTGACTTCCCATGTCTGAGCTCTGGACAGTCTGCCCAGCAGACCTTGTGTTGGTTTCTGACCCAGGACTTAATGGCTCCCCTGGCAGTGCTCTTTGCAACGCCCAGAGCCGGTTCTGGTTCCCTAAATGGTTCTGCTGACCCTCTCTTCGCGAGGCTGTCAGCTTCTTCATTGCCTTTGACCCCCGAGTGACCCGGCACCCAGATGAGGATGACCTCATTCTGCCCAGCCAGGTCGCTCGTCTCGTCTCGGCACTCACTCACCAGCCAGGAATTTACCCCTGGGCTGCTTAAGGACTGCCTGGCTGTATGTGGCTATGAGGATCCGCTTGTTGTAGCCCCTCCTCTTGTTCTCCCGCACACAGTGCAGGATGGCGTACCTTTCGGCCTGAAAGACAGTTGCATGGGCTCCGAGGGAAATACTATGACTTACCCTCGGTCCTTTCGAATAAACGCCTGCCCCGTCCCACGCTCCCCGCCGGATCCGTCCGTGAACCAGACGAGCGCGTCCCGTGGGGATTTCCACTCAAAAGTTGTTTTTCCTGCAGACGTTGGTGATAAATTTTTTTTTAATCGAACACATATTATTATTGCCTTTTTGCACATTTTTAGCACGTAAAACTAAAAATTCACTAATGGGGAGATCTGTGTTTATATATATATATATATATATATATATATATATATATATATATATATATATATATATATATATATATATATATATATATATATATATATATATATATATCGTATCGATAACTCAAAAAGTAATGGGCTCATTTTAATTAAATTTGGTAGGTACCTTCCCTTTGTAAGTGGCTTGGATAAGTTTTTTTTACAATAACATATTAAACATTTATTATTAATTACCAAAATTTCAGAAAAATTTTACAAACAATGAAAAAAAATTGTATACGGGACCTCGATTTTTTTTTCACGAATAATATGAACGAAAACCTCTTTGGATGCGTCATTTTCATGGGACTCTGCTGTATATTGATAAAAAAGTCTGGACGCAGCAAGTGCGTTATGGTAGCGAATTTTCGTAAAAAGGACATTTGGTTGGCAGTATAACCTATATATTAGTAACAATCTACCGTATTTCATTAAAATAGCTTTGTTGTTTCAAAAAGTACAAACATTTTCCGAAAATAAACTTTAAAAGTTCCAGAAAAAAACTGATCTGATTTTCCTGGCCAACGAACTTCTTTAAGCTGTTTACACGCATGCCAGGATATAATTGTTCACAGAGAGCTTTAGGACCAAAATTGAAAAAAAATTATGAAAATTTGCAACAATTTCTTTTACAAAAAATCATTATTTTTTTTTTCTTCAGAAACTGCCTTCAATTATATTTTTCACAAAATTTCGACAACTCAACAACTTACTAAACATTTATTATTAATTACCAACATTTTCACAAAAATCTTACAAAAATAAGGTCCACAGGAACACTGAAAACATTTCTACGAAAACTTTTTAAATTTAACCACTATTTGAGCGTGCCCGTATACGGCAGCTCGTTTTATTTCTACGAGTAATACAAATAAAAAGCTCTCTGAATGCGTCATTTCCATGGGGCTCTGCTATCTATTAATAAAAGCGCCGTTTCACAATTTGTGATGTGTTTGAAATATGTGCCAAAACGTGAAAAGTTTCAAAATAATTAAAATAACTCAAAAACGATGAAGGAGATCATTTTTTTTCTTACAAACATCAATTATAATTCGCTGGAAAACAGAAAAATGCAATAAAATAAGGGGGTATTCTATTAAAAAAAGAAAGTGTGTATTACCAACGACTTATGGGCCACTCTGTGGTTGTCAGAATAAGTTTATAAGATGCCCTATAATTAACGTATATACTTTTTTGTCATATCTTGTATAATAACGGATATATTGAGCTTTGCCGTTGAAAAGCATCACCCTGTATATGTGTAAACAGACAAAAACTAAAACTGACCCCGTATATGGGTTTTTGGGGTTCTAGTTCGCGCTCATCTGAAGAAATCTTTTTAAAATTCATAAGTCGAGGTCTTCTCAATAACGATTTTTTCTACGAAAATTTGGTAAACTATAGACTATTAAACCATAAACTCTATAGCTGAAACTACCGCCGAAGCTTCAGTTTTTCAGTTTCTTGCACATACCCCCGCACTATGTTGCTTACAAACGAAACAAAGTCCAATCGGTAACTTATAAAGTTCGAACAAAAACAAAGACTCTTTGTCATTTTTCTTTTCAGCAGAGGCTTCTTCTTTCAGTTGTTGGTGGAGCTGATAAGTCTCTTCTGGTAAATTTTTAGTTTCATAGGCAACACAGGTGTCACAAATCTTTTGTGACGTTGCACATTTTAAAACAGAAGCCTTCTTGCTCCATGAGCACTTACACGGATTGGCTAACAGCCTCACAGGGTTTTTTAAATCATACTCTCTTTTTCACATCCTGAAGCCATATCCCCCTTAAACCCTGTCTACCCCGCACAGCACCCCTATTCCCCCAGGTGCCGTGACTTCCTTGGGGGATATGAACAAGAAATTCTTCTTGTGGTTTATGCAACGAGGGTGGTTGTATGCACGCGAGAGGGGAAGGAAAATCCCCACGAAGAAGCATATAGGACCCTCCCCCCCCCCCTCAAGTCACAAGTTGAACCGGGGGTGAGGGCTGCTTCGTCGTAGGTATTTAGCCAACAAACAGTAGGTTAATAGCAAATTGAGTTATTGAAATTTGAAGGATTTAATGAAAATTCGCTACCAAAACGCACTTACTGCGTCTCGATTTTTTTCATACAAACATGCATCAGATTTTGGATAAAAATGCAAAAATGCAATAATATAAGGGTGTTCAAGAAAAAAAAACAATTGTAGGGATCACCAACGACTTATGGACCATCTGTGATTCAAAATATTTTTATAAGATGCTGCTTAAGACCACTATAATTATGGTATATAATGTTTTCTTGTATCGTGTATACTAACAATTATATTGGGCTTTACCGTAGAAATGCGTCAGCCTTTATATATGTAAACAGATAAAAACTGAAAGTAAACTCGTATATGGATTCTAGGGGGCCTAGTTTGCGCTCATTTGAAGAAAACGTTTTAAATTTCAAAAGTCGAGGTCTCCTCATTAACGAATTATTTCTACAAAAATTAGCAAAAAATTATAGACTGTTAAACCATACACTTAACTAAACCTACAGCCAAAGCATCAACTTTGCTAAACCTACAGCCAAAGCTTCAGAAAGAGGGTCTATTTGAAATGGATTTTCTGAAAATATTTTAGTAAAATGAAGGACATTGATGGTTGAAGCTGAATCTTAAGGCTTTGTAAAACACACTTCTTACGACATATCGTCTACATGTTCCGTATTTGTTCCAAATTCGTTGTCTGAAAATTGCAAATTTTGACGTTTCAAATCGTACCTTGACGTTTGAAGAAGAAAAATTATCAAATTTTCAAAATATTTTTTCTGCCACTTCTTGACGTTTTTGCGTCAAAGAAACTTAACTGTTGGATGTAATATTCAATTAGTTTTGTTAATCACACAAAATATTTTGTTGTTGTGCTTTCCTCTGATCACCAGTGGCACCCAAATGTTTTTCTTAAAATGCCTATAACTTGTTTTTTCTTTCAATCTGAATTTCGGTGTGTAGGGTAAACTGTATAGTAGAAACGTATATGCGTTATATATATATATATATATATATATATATATATATATATATATATATATATATATATATATATATATATATAGTTATCGATACGATATATATATATATATATATATATATATATATATATATATATATATATATATATATATATATATATATATATATATATATATATATATATATATATATATATATATATATATATATATATATCGTATCGATAACTCAAAAAGTAATGGGCTCATTTTAATTAAATTTGGTAAGTACCTTCCCTTTGTAAGTGGCTTGGATAAGTTTGTTATCCAGGAAAATCCGACCAGTTTTTCCAGGAAAATTTTGGGGTTTCCTTCGGAAATTTTTCGTATCTCCGAAAATATGACAACCATATATATAACGCATATACGTTTCTACTATACAGTTTACCCTACACACCGAAATTCAGATTGAAAGAAAAACAAGTTATAGGCATTTTAAGAAAAACATTTGGGTGCCACTGGTGATCAGAGGAAAGCACAACAACAAAATATTTTGTGTGATTAACAAAACTAATTGAATATTACATCCAACAGTTAAGTTTCTTTGACGCAAAAACGTCAAGAAGTGGCAGAAAAAATATTTTGAAAATTTGATAATTTTTCTTCTTCAAACGTCAAGGTACGATTTGAAACGTCAAAATTTGCAATTTTCAGACAACGAATTTGGAACAAATACGGAACATGTAGACGATATGTCGTAAGAAGTGTGTTTTACAAAGCCTTAAGATTCAGCTTCAACCATCAATGTCCTTCATTTTACTAAAATATTTTCAGAAAATCCATTTCAAATAGACCCTCTTTCTGAAGCTTTGGCTGTAGGTTTAGCAAAGTTGATGCTTTGGCTGTAGGTTTAGTTAAGTGTATGGTTTAACAGTCTATAATTTTTTGCTAATTTTTGTAGAAATAATTCGTTAATGAGGAAACCTCGACTTTTGAAATTTAAAACGTTTTCTTCAAATGAGCGCAAACTAGGCCCCCTAGAATCCATATACGAGTTTACTTTCAGTTTTTATCTGTTTACATATATAAAGGCTGACGCATTTCTACGGTAAAGCCCAATATAATTGTTAGTATACACGATACAAGAAAACATTATATACCATAATTATAGTGGTCTTAAGCAGCATCTTATAAAAATATTTTGAATCACAGATGGTCCATAAGTCGTTGGTGATCCCTACAATTGTTTTTTTTTTCTTGAACACCCTTATATTATTGCATTTTTGCATTTTTATCCAAAATCTGATGCATGTTTGTATGAAAAAAATCGAGACGCAGTAAGTGCGTTTTGGTAGCGAATTTTCATTAAATCCTTCAAATTTCAATAACTCAATTTGCTATTAACCTACTGTTTGTTGGCTAAATACCTACGACGAAGCAGCCCTCACCCCCGGTTCAACTTGTGACTTGAGGGGGGGGGTCCTATATGCTTCTTCGTGGGGATTTTCCTTCCCCTCTCGCGTGCATACAACCACCCTCGTTGCATAAACCACAAGAAGAATTTCTTGTTCATATCCCCCAAGGAAGTCACGGCACCTGGGGGAATAGGGGTGCTGTGCGGGGTAGACAGGGTTTAAGGGGGATATGGCTTCAGGATGTGAAAAAGAGAGTATGATTTAAAAAACCCTGTGAGGCTGTTAGCCAATCCGTGTAAGTGCTCATGGAGCAAGAAGGCTTCTGTTTTAAAATGTGCAACGTCACAAAAGATTTGTGACACCTGTGTTGCCTATGAAACTAAAAATTTACCAGAAGAGACTTATCAGCTCCACCAACAACTGAAAGAAGAAGCCTGTGCTGAAAAGAAAAATGACAAAGAGTCTTTGTTTTTGTTCGAACTTTATAAGTTACCGATCGGACTTTGTTTCGTTTGTAAGCAACATAGTGCGGGGGTATGTGCAAGAAACTGAAAAACTGAAGCTTCGGCGGTAGTTTCAGCTATAGAGTTTATGGTTTAATAGTCTATAGTTTACCAAATTTTCGTAGAAAAAATCGTTATTGAGAAGACCTCGACTTATGAATTTTAAAAAGATTTCTTCAGATGAGCGCGAACTAGAACCCCAAAAACCCATATACGGGGTCAGTTTTAGTTTTTGTCTGTTTACACATATACAGGGTGATGCTTTTCAACGGCAAAGCTCAATATATCCGTTATTATACAAGATATGACAAAAAAGTATATACGTTAATTATAGGGCATCTTATAAACTTATTCTGACAACCACAGAGTGGCCCATAAGTCGTTGGTAATACACACTTTCTTTTTTTAATAGAATACCCCCTTATTTTATTGCATTTTTCTGTCTTCCAGCGAATTATAATTGATGTTTGTAAGAAAAAAAATGATCTCCTTCATCGTTTTTGAGTTATTTTAATTATTTTGAAACTTTTCACGTTTTGGCACATATTTCAAACACATCACAAATTGTGAAACGGCGCTTTTATTAATAGATAGCAGAGCCCCATGGAAATGACGCATTCAGAGAGCTTTTTATTTGTATTACTCGTAGAAATAAAACGAGCTGCCGTATACGGGCACGCTCAAATAGTGGTTAAATTTAAAAAGTTTTCGTAGAAATGTTTTCAGTGTTCCTGTGGACCTTATTTTTGTAAGATTTTTGTGAAAATGTTGGTAATTAATAATAAATGTTTAGTAAGTTGTTGAGTTGTCGAAATTTTGTGAAAAATATAATTGAAGGCAGTTTCTGAAGAAGAAAAAAATAATGATTTTTTGTAAAAGAAATTGTTGCAAATTTTCATAATTTTTTTTCAATTTTGGTCCTAAAGCTCTCTGTGAACAATTATATCCTGGCATGCGTGTAAACAGCTTAAAGAAGTTCGTTGGCCAGGAAAATCAGATCAGTTTTTTTCTGGAACTTTTAAAGTTTATTTTCGGAAAATGTTTGTACTTTTTGAAACAACAAAGCTATTTTAATGAAATACGGTAGATTGTTACTAATATATAGGTTATACTGCCAACCAAATGTCCTTTTTACGAAAATTCGCTACCATAACGCACTTGCTGCGTCCAGACTTTTTTATCAATATACAGCAGAGTCCCATGAAAATGACGCATCCAAAGAGGTTTTCGTTCATATTATTCGTGAAAAAAAAATCGAGGTCCTGTATACAATTTTTTTTCATTGTTTGTAAAATTTTTCTGAAATTTTGGTAATTAATAATAAATGTTTAATACGTTATTGTAAAAAAAAGTTTTTGGATTTTCGGGAAAAAAATGTTCGCAAATTTTCATGAGCAAAATGTTTTTGTAAATTTTGTCTAAAAGCTTTTTGTGAATAATTATATCTTAGTAGGTGGGTAAGTAGCTTGAAGACGTTTTGTGTGTTTTTGTTTATTACACGTAGGTATATTTCGGCGATTATGGCCAATCACCGACGCCAGGGAACAGCCTCACCTCACTATCCTGGAAATTTTCGGAACCCCTTTGCCACCTGTAAGAAGGGTATGGATCTTTAACGTGTCCAACATTGCATGGAAACGGGACCGACGGCCCTACGCCCCCTCCGAAGGGCGGAACGTGCAGACATTCAACTTGCTCAAATAAATGCCACAACCTCGGTTGATGTTAATTGTACAGTACGTCCTGAAAAACTGAAAGGAGAACCCTGGGACCGAAGAAGTACGTCAGCCAGAAGAATCGAGCCACTTTGCTTTCGGAAAATTTGTATATTTCCGGCAATAACAAAGTTAAGGTAACCAAATTTGGTACGCGGTTATGTCACAAAAAGTAAATTATATACCAAAATTTACAACTATAGGTTAATAGAAAAAAATTATAAGCATTTAAAGACAACATTTTTGGTGCCACTGATGACCAGATAAACGCACAAAAGCAAAATATTTTGTGTGTATATCAAAACCTATTGTATGTTACAGACAACGACTAAGTTTTTTGGTTAAAAAAGTGAGGAAATGCCAGAAAAATTACTGTGAAAATTTGATAACTTTTCCTCTTAAAACGTCAAAGTTGCGATTTGAAACGTCAAAATCGGCTGTTAGACATTTGGCCAGCAAAATCACATCGGTAAAAAATGGTTTGTCAATTTTCATGCCACAAAACTTTTAGGCAAAGAACCTAAAGCAAACACGTGCTATGTAGAGAAAATGTCGCAAGAATTGTGTTTTACAAGTCATTAAGTTTCTGCTTCAACCGTTATTGTTCTTCATTTTACTAAAATGTTTTCAGAGAATTCATTTCAAATAGACCCTTTCTCTGATGCTTTAGTAGTAGTTTCAGTTATAGAGTTTGTGGTTTAATTGTCTATAAAAATAATAAATTTTCGTACAAGAAATTTGCTAATTAGAATACGGCGACTTTAAAATTTTAAAAAGATTTTTTCAAATGACCGCGGGTTAGTTTCAGCTTTAGTCGGTTACATATATACAATGTGATGCATTTATACGGTAAAGCTCAATATTACTGTTATTATAGAAGATACGAGAAACAATTTTATACGTTAATTATAAGGTATCTTGAACTGCATCTTATACAAATCATTTAGGCAATCACAGGTGGCCCACAAGTCGTTGGCGATACACATTTTCTTTTTTTAAATCAAACACCCCTTAATTATTGCATTTTTGCATTTTCCATCGAATTTTAACGCATGCCTACTTTCGATTGTTTTGCAACTTTTCACATTTTTGGTACATATCAAAAATTGTCATACGCCGTTTTTACCAATAGAAATCGGAGTCCCATGTAAATGACGCATTCAGAGAGGTTTTTGTTCATACTATTTCATGAAAAAATCGAGATGCCGTTTACAGGCCGCTCTCAAATAGTGACTGAATTTAAAAAAATCGAACTGTCGTAACTCAATCGTTTCAAATAGAACAGCTTGTATTTTGTGTTCAGAAGTGAAGGGCATAATAATAAATGTTTAATAAGTTATTAAAAAAAAGTTTCCGGATTTTCGTGAAAAAATTGTTCAATGTGATTTTTGCTGCCAAATGTCCATCAGCCGATTGACGGAAACAACCTAACGTTTTACAGGTACGTAACAGGGATGCCGCACAAGATACATTTAATGTTTTTTTAAGTTGCTTAGCGACAATTTGAGAAACGCACGTGGAAACAAATTAAAATTTAACAGGGTTATCATTGCTCCTATATAATGCTGTCAACAAATTTACCCACGATCGTACGCACACGTAAGGGAAATGGCGTATTGCTGGATAATTAATTTTTTATTTGAAAAATTATACATACTAACAGATTAATACTAAGCGTGGATATTGCTCCTATAAAATGCTATCAACAAAATATAGCACCAAACACTCACAGGCCGTAGGAGGGATGGGAAGGGAGGAAATCTTGAGAGACATTTAAAATTTTATCTCAAAAACTGTATATACTAACAGATTAAGACTAAGCGTGAATATTTACCTTATAAGACCTGTATTTTTTTATAGAAATAAAAAAATACAGCGCCAAACACTCGCAAGCCGTAGAAGGGATGGGAGGGGAGGAAATCTGGACTGATAATTAAATTTTTATTTCAAAAACTATACATACTAACAGATCAAGACTAGGCGTGGTTATTGTTGCTATAAAATGCTAACCCGTAGGGGAGATGGGAGGGGAGCAAATCTTGGCACATATTTAAATTTTTATTTCAAAACCTGAACGTACTAACAGATTAAGACTAAGCGTGGTTATTGCTCCTATAAAATGCTATCAAAAAATAGCGCCAAACATTCGTATAGTTTTTGAGAAAAAAATTAAATGTCTGTCAAGATTTCCTCCCTCCCACCACTCCTACGGCTTGCGAGTGTTTGGCGCTATATTTTTTGATAGCATTTCACAGGAGTCATAACCGCGCTTAGTCTTAATCTGTTAGTATGTATAGTTTTTGAAACAGAAATGTAATTATCTGTCTAGATTTCCTCTCCTCCCATGTTTCCTACGTCTGGCGAGTGATAGGCGCTATATTTTTGTGATAGCTCTTAATAGGGTCAATAACCACGCCAAGTCTTAATCTGTTAGTATTTATAGGTTTTGTAATAAAAATTAAAATATCTAGCAATACGCCATTTCTCACACGGGTGCAACTGATCGTGGGCACATTTGTTGACAGAATTATATAGGAGCAATGATAACCCTGGTAGATTTTAATTTGTTTCCACGTGCGTTTCTGATATTGTATCTACGTAATTTTAAAAAGCCTGGACGCAGCAAGTGCGTTATGGAAGTGAATGTTCATAAAAAAGTTTTTAGTAGAAAATATTTCTCTCTAATGCAAGTAGGCATCAATCTGGTGTAACCTATTGGGTAGAAACAATGTATCATATTATATCAAAATAACTTATTGTTTGAAAATGTACAAAAATTTTCCGAGGATAAACTTAAAAAGTTTCCGAAAAAACGGGTTTCCGGGCCAACAAATCTTGGGTTCATAGAAAATTGAGTTGTAATGATATCATTTAATGAAAATTCGCTATCAAAACGCACTTACTGCGTCTCGATTTTTTCCTTACAAACATGCATCATATTTCGATACAAAAATGCAAAAATGCAATAATATCGTGGAGGTTCGAAAAAATAAATTGTGGGTATCACCAACCACTCATGCGCCACCTGTGATTGTCAAAATAATTTAATAAGACACTATAATTAACGTATACAACTTTTTCTCGTATCTTGTATAATAACAATTATATTGAGCTTTACCTTACAAATGCGTGACCATGTATATATGTAAACAGATAAAAACTGGCACTAAACCCGGATATGGATTCTAAGGGGCCTAGTTTGCGCCTATTTGAAGAAATCTTTTTAAAATTAAAAAATCGCAGTCTCATTAACGAATTTAGCTGAAAATTATAGACCGTTAAACCAAAAACTTAATTAAAACTGCCGCCAAAGCATCAGAGAAAGGGTCTATTTGAAATGAAATTTCTGGAAATATTTTGGTAAAATGTAGGACAGTGACGATTGAACTTGAAATTAAGCGTTTGCAGAACTCGCTTCTTGCGACATTTTCTTTACATAATCCGTAACTGTTTCAGGTTCTTTACCCAAATGTTGCCAATTTTGACATTTGAAATTGCGACTTTGACGTTTTGAGGAAAATTCCATTTCTTTTAAATGCCCATAACTTTTTTGTCTTCAAACTTACAGACCTAACTTTTCCTACACGATTCACTTTTTATAATATAAACACACGTACTGAATTTGGTTGCCCTTACTTTGTTATTTCCGGAGACATAATTTTTCCGAGAGGAAATACAAAATTTTCCAGGTAAACCTGTGCCGATTTTCCTGGCTAACGAAATTATCCAACCCACTTGTAAAAGGAAGGTACTCAGATAATTTGATTAAAATTATTTTTGAGTTATCGGTGTGATACCGATATATATATATATATATATATATATATATATATATATATATATATATATATATATATATATATATATATATATATATATATATGTACATACTTTATTTGTTTGCTGTACTTTTTGTGATTTCTTATTTGTTTACGTGGACTGCAGTTTCGAACCTTCCTGGTTCATCATCAGCACGTTACTATATATATATATATATATATATATATATATATATATATATATATATATATATATATATATATATATATATATATATATATAACATACAAAACTTGAACTGACCCCAGATATGTGTTCTAGGGGGCCTAGTTGGCACTCATTTTAAAAAAAATGTTCACAATTTAAAAGTCGGGACTCCTCATTAGTGATTTTTTTTAAAGCAAATTAACTAAAAACTTAAAATGTATCTTGTGCGTTATCCCTGCTATAGACCTGTAAAACGTTCGGTTGTTTTCGTGAATCGGCTGTTAGACATTTGCCTGGCAAAATCACATCGGTAAAAATTGTTTGTCAATTTTGATGCCACAAAACTTTTTTGGGAGTTTAGTTGAAAAGCTTACTGGATTAAATATGGTACAGTTTCTACTATATAGCTTATACGGGTAATTGATCCTGCTTTCAATAAAAAGGACATATTTGCTATTAAAAACACTTTTATGAAAATTCACTACCATAACGCACTTGCTGCGTCCAAACTTTTTATTTCAGCTGGATTTAAATTTATAAAAGTTGCAAACAACTTATATAATTGGTTTTGAATTGGTTGACTAACCGCCCTGTTTTGTGGATTTAGCACCACCAGATTATTATTTATTCACAAAATTGCAAAAACATTTGTAAGGTAAACTATTTTCAACAAACAACAGAGTCGTATATGCCGTTGTAACGTACTTTGAAGACGGAGATAAAGAATTCTCGTAAAGGGTTTAGAATTGCTTTACAAACGTTCTGATAGATGTGTAAGTTTTAAAAATTTGGGTACAGAAATATTGATTTTTTTTTTTTTTCAACAAACGTTTCCTAACTCTGCTAGGGCTTATTCTGTAAGCAGCTTCCATAAATATTTAAACAAGAAAAATTAAATATCCTCTGAGAATCGATCTTAATATTTTTATTAAATATAATAATTTGTTATACGTTTTTAACAGCTCCGACGGAAACAAAAGTTGTGGTATCTCGACCAGCGCACGAGAAAATGCGTATAATAAACTTCTAGTAACTTTTAGATGTCACAAATTTTTTACGAAAATTAAATAAAACTAGTAATATTAACAATCAATATTTTATTCTTATCATTCGACATTACCAATACTGCTTCACATCTGCGTAATCATATGTAGCAGCTAAAATACCAAAAATAAGTAGTGCGATTGTCAACAGCCCAGAATAAAATAGAATATCTTGTGATAATAATTCAAACACGTAAATAAAGTCTGCAACAAAGTTAATAATTAGGCCATTTCCTCTAATTATATGCCACATTGATGTTCCGGTTGTTTTGTAGCCCTCAGGTGACTCAACGTAAGAAAACAGCAATCCATACTGGGACATTAAAGCTCTACCCAAAGTCAAAAACACATAAGAAGGCAACAAGTAGAGTATAGATATTGAATTAGGTTCTGTGATAGTCACTCTTGAAACTACGCTTTTATTGAAACTTAACTTGTCGTACAGTATAACAGCTACTTCACCAAGACTAAATAAAAATCTGGAATCAAGCGCTTTGTAATATCCAGGTACCACATTTGTTTGGCTAATACTTGTAACGTTGAATCTATACAAGAAGGCTCTAGAATAAATTATTCTTATCTTACTGGTATCTGTGGGTTCTACATTAGCAAGTAATCGAACCTTTGCATACTTGCCCTCCTTTTCTGGATTATCAACAAAATATTTAAACTCATTATTGCAAAAGTAGTACCCAACAGCCTTTCCTGAAGTCAGTTGAAACTGCCCTTTCACTGGATATCTGAAGGAGCAGAAGGAAAAAATTGTATAATTTATCCAGATGTTACCTTCAAAGAACAGTAGTGGGAAAGCAACGAAGTTCATTGGTAGCACGTTAAACGGCTTTTTCTTTAAGAATGGAGCACTTACGGTATAGCGACAATATGTTGGGTTGTAGATTCGCAACTGACCATGGGCCTTAGGTATATACACCCTATCGCATTGTTCTACAGCTAAAGTGACAGCTGCAGCACATGCAAACCCAATAATAGTAAAAAACCCACCTAATGTCATCATCTGCAACGGAAGTCTTAGGCTATATTTTCGAAATGTTTGAATTAACCCATATCTGAGAATTGGAAACCAAGACGCAAGCATAACATCATTGTACTGACCTAGATCTGCTGGGTGTATTACAGACTTTGAAAACGTACCATTTAACATGGCACCAACGTAAGGCATCGTTTCTCTCTGTCGGTGATTTAGAGCCCAAAATATTGTCAAGAACGAAAGTACCTTTAACATGCTAAGGATTTTCTTTAAATCGCTCACGAAAAAGTATCCAAATGTATGCCTAGTTCGATCAAGCCAGTGTTTCACAGGTTTATTTTTTCTTTGGCATTTCCTTATTATCCCATATATGGCGCAAGCAACTTGACGGAGTGGATCCATCTTAGATCCAGCTGCCGGCAACCATTTTCGATAACTACCCCTGCCTAGAAAAAACACAACAAGGGATGTGCAACTCAAAAACATGGCGACTACAACAGCAGAAAGACATGACCGTCCTCTTTGGCATCCAATGTATTCTACAACCATATAGAAACAAAAAGTTCCACTAATACGTCCAACCACTTTTAAAAAATGGAACCATAACACAATATATGTCACCTGTTTCCTTTGAAATGGAAGTATGAACTGATCACACGCAAAAGTCACCATTAGGTATTTCAAACTACCAACCGCTATAATAATTGAAAATGAGCTTAGTTGAATTAGAGTCGTGCTGGCAAGTATATGACTCATGAAAAATATTACCAAAATAACTGAGATAGTAAGTAATATGTATAACATCGTTTTATATGCACCCCAGATGCAGTCCGATACATATGATCCAATGAGGGCAGAATAGAAATAGATTATTCTCGTAGTCTTTTCGGCTTTTGTTATGTGATACTCTGCAGGTAAATAGCTAAATAAAAAAACTTTTCTTAGTAGCATTGTGGCCGTACTCATAAAAAACTCGGCTGCTATCATGTTCAAAAGTCCGGGTGGGTATGGTAGCGTCTTCTCTTCTTTGCCGTAATCTTCTTCATCGACCTCATCATCATCAGATGATACGCTTTTTAGCTTCAATGGTGGATCATTTTCAATGACCATTGAGAAATAAGTTTATGTACTGTAAATACGCATACAAATTAATTGCAAATCGACTCAACAATTTTGTTGCCAACAGGTATTAAAATCTGTTACATTACTTGCTTGATCATAGGACCAGAGAGACAAAAAGTAGAATGCTTGAATATTATGATAAGCAAAATGAACAACTTTTCATAAAACCAAATCGCTGCTAGTATAGCGATGACAATTTCACACTATTTTACTGTCATAATTTTCTGCTAGTTTGTCAATGCCGTCTCTATAGAGAGCATTGATTTTTTGACAACCGTGAAAGAGCGCTTAACAACAAGGACGATTATGATGACGTCACCACTAATAACCAAGTTGCTATCAAATACTGTAGATAGATACAATCAATTATTCTCACAATTGATGTCGATTGCTTAATTACAAAACAATTTCACCCCTACATGATCAACCTCTACTTGAATTTCATGGAAAATATGAAGTTGAGCTTGATTTGATCGTGAAAGACATCGCCAAGACCAATCCAAAGTCACCATCAGATAGCCAGGGAAAAAATCCTTGCCTGGGACTTTTTTCTCCGCGACTTGAACTTTTAGAGTTATTCTGCTATTCTGTTACTTTTGTGACATCACATCATCCTCACACAAGTGCTAAATTCAGGCCATCACCCCAACTAATATAACAGGAGGAACTTAACTCTACGTACACTTAATCTAATGCAATATTCTTTTAAAACTAAATTCATATTTACCCCCTCACCTTCAACCCCTACTTCAATTTCATTACAGACTATTAGATAAGTAATGAAAAGTCGCTTTAAAAAATTGTGTTACAAATTTCATTAGTTACAAAAGTTTTCCAGAAAAAAATTATTTATTTACAAACAGAATGTACGTGCCAAATTAACAATGTGGCAGGTATTTTTCGTTATTAATTGCTTGGATGGTTTTGTTTTAGTCAACACAATCGAACTAGTTTTTGCAAACAAAACAACCAAAAAGGTATTTTACACAGGTGTTACTATGGCTCAAGATTGAAGATCATAGCTTAATGGAAAATTGAGTTATCGGATTTGAAATCTTTTACGAACATTCTCTACCACAACGTACTTGCTACACGCAGACCCTCTTTATCATTTATTAACTGTTGCTGTATACATACTTTTTTAAATGATAAAATATTGTAACTCTTTATGTGAGACCGACAAACAAGGCAACCTCAAATTCATGTTTGGAAAAATATTTTAAACAAATGAAATGAGGTAATAATTTAAATATAAATTGAAAATCTTGGTTCGCGGCTTCGTCAAGGGAGTTCTCCTCCCTCTTCTACATGCGTACAGCCACCTTCAATGCATAAACAAGAACAATATAAACAAGGAAAATTTGTAGGAACAATCCCCAAGAAAGTTGAGGGACCTGCGGTGAATAAGAGTTTTGAGCGAAGTAAACAAGATTTAAAGCAAGTATAGCTCCAAAATGGGTGAAAGGTAGCTTATAGAGGTCAAGCTGGCTTTTCAGAACTTTCCTCTCACATTTTCTTGTTATCTTCTTCACTGCCCAGCACCCCTAACCCCTATTAACTCCTCGTCCTGTAACTTTCTTAGAGGCCGTTTGCAAGAAATTTTTCTTGTGGTATGTGTTTTCAGAAAGGCTTATAAGCACGTTTTTGATTTTTTTTTCTAAGTCGCCCGTGTGCTAAGCTGCAAATTTACCCAAAATTTAATTATTATTTCCAAAAGGGATGTACCTGCTAGTAGGTAATGGGTCACTTGAGCCAGACAGGAAGTGGGGGTACCCCCACTCCTCCCCTAGTGGGCGGAGCCCCACCCCTAGTGGGCGGAGCCCCACCCTTAGTGGGCGGAGCCCCACCCTTAGTGGGCGGAGCCCTCCCCCTTGTAGGCAGAGCCCCACCCCTAGGGGCGGAGCCCCACCCCTTGTGGGCGTGGCCACGCCCCAAGACACATGACTTGGGCCAGACAGTCACATGCAAACATTCCAAAGTGTCTAACCTATTACTTCAAATTATTCTAAGGATATTTTTAAAAAAACCATTTGGAGCAGGTGAGTTTCGAACCCGGGACATTCAGATGAGGAACGACTACCTTAACCGTCGCGGCTAATCAAGCACTTGTTAATTTATTGTTTCAGATTTGTATATATACGACTTTTAATTAAAACAAACCATACATGTAACATATTTAAATATTTTATTATTATTAGACAATTGAATGATTCACAAAATAAGACCTTTCGCTTTTAAAGATGGTTGAAGACTCCATTATTTAAAGTTACGTCACTCCAACCTTTAGAGCCGACAAATGAGAGTGAGGTTGATAAGCGAGAATAATGGTATGGGTCGAAGACTCCATGATTTAAAGTTACGCCCCCCATTAAAACAAACCATACATAAAGCTTTTGTTATTAGACATAAGACATAATAATTAATATGTTTAATATTAGACAGACTATTAGATTTCGCATAGAAATTAGCCGAACGCCACAATTGTTATATGGGTAGGTTCTAAAAATAACACACAGAGGTCGTTGGCAAACAAAAGAAGGAAGTTCAGAAACAAAATAGACAACAGGTTCAAATAGGAAACCAAACTTAAATATCGTAGAGACAATAGAGGTCGCTGGCAAAACAAAGAAGGAAGCTCAGAAACAAAATGGACAACAGGTTCAACTCTTAAAAATAGGAACTTTTTTAGCCTTATGTGTGGGCGCGGCAAGTAGTTGATTTTATTTTGAAAGAGATACAGGTTCGATTCCTGATATATGCTCCTTGATATGGTAGCGTCAAACAAATACAAAGAGGTACTGAATAACTAAACAGTAAGCTTAGAAACAATGGTTGGTTACAGGTTCAATTCTTTTCTTAGTTTTAAGCTAACCCCACGTGTTTAGTGTCATGTTACTCGTCTAAGTAAGCAGAATTAAAAAATGGCGACTAAAATAAGATAAAAAACTTAAAACCCTTATCGCGGAAGATCCGTGAGATGTACGATAGAACCAATACATGCACGGTGTTAAGGAGGCCAAATTAAATTGGAATATACAATAAAATGACCACTTCCGGTCTAAACTTTAAATCGTTATATCTTTTGAACGGAAAGTGATAGAAAGGAACCGACTTCAAAAATGTATGTTTCGTAACAAGCTCTACAAGAAAATGAGATAAAAAACTTTAAACCCTTATCGCGGAAGATCCGTCAGATGTACGATAGAACCAATACATGCACGGTGTTAAGGAGGCCAAATCAAATTGGAATATACAATAAAATGGCCACTTCCGGTCTAAACTTTAAATCGTTATATCTTTTGAACGGAAAGTGATAGAAAGGAACCGACTTCAAAAATGTATGTTTCGTAACAAGCTCTACAAGAAACTGAGATAAAAAACTTCAAATCCTTATCGCGGAAGATCGGTGAGATGTACGATAGAACCAATACATGCACGGTGTTAAGGAGGCCAAATCAAATTGGAATATACAATAAAATGGCCACTTCCGGTCTAAACTTTAAATCGTTATATCTTTTGAACGGAAAGTGATAGAAAGGAACCGACTTCAAAAATGTATGTTTCGTAACAAGGTCTACAAGAAACTGAGATAAAAAACTTTAAACCCTTATCTCGGAAGATCGGCGAGACGTACGATAGAACCAATACATACACGCTGTTCAGCAAACCAATAAAATCAATAAAAATGTTACTTCCGGTAGACAGTTTTTAAAATATGTCTAATAACCCCAGTACAATTTTGCGTTAATTAAGAATACAATATGGTCAAACTGTTCACTTTGAGATATAAAGCTAACTGATAATAGACCGGAAATGAATGGTTTCAGTTATTAATAGTCATGTGCACAATTCGAGGCCATGGTCTCTATTCTGTAAAAACGTTGAATTTTACAGTATTATATAAAATGTGTTTCGATGACATGCGGCTAAAAATTTGTAAGATTTCGTGTTTAGGACGTGTGAGAGTATATCTTGCGGTAATCAACTATATATTTGAGCAGAATGTCTGCACATTCCACGCTTCAGAGGGGCCGTAAACCGGGCGCGGCGGCATACATTAACAAACCACATTTTAAAAATTATTCGATTTTCACGGACGACTTTGTCGTTGGGTACGGTAAAGATCCCAACTCTCCTTACAGAAAGGCAGAGGTTTAGCAAAAATTTCCAGGATATATAGAAAGAGATTTAACACCTATAAACGTAAGTATATTTAAAATATAACCTTTAGATATGTTTTTCTATTCTTAAAAATATCCGTTAACGATTTTATAGCAGAATGTTTTTATAAACATACCCATGAATTATTAGATATAATATATTAAAAATGTTTTTTTTTTGTTGAAGAGAAATAACATATTTTCATTGAGTTAAAAAATTACGTTATTCATACATTTTAGTTTAAATTTATTTACGAGATCGCTGACGTCACAGTTTCGAATTTTTTCATGTTTATTTCACTTAATGTTTGTCGAGATTTATTATATTTGGACATGCTAAAAGTATAAGTTTAAAAATGTATGGTTTATGGGAATGTCTTATCTATTTTATTTTTTTTGATAAAAAATATGTTTGACCAAATTTATCCAAAAGCATCTATTGTAGCATGATCTTTCTGTTATATTGATATCATATAGGTTGTGATAACTTCCTACTGTTTATAGCAAAAACGCTATATTTGTAAAAACAAGACCGGTTTTGGTTTTTACACAAGGCCTGGGCTATATTCTGGACATTATAGTTAACACGTTTAAAAGTAAGGACTCAGCAGGTGTGTTATGTTACTAAAACTCTTGACGTGGTTAGATTTGGAATATTTCAATAGCAAAATAACGCCTCATAGCATACAAATATTTTCAAAGATGGATCAGCTTCCGACTCATTCTGCATTCATTTAAAAATTATATATCAATACGTTTAGCGTAAAATTTAAAAGAACGATATTATTTAGGTGTTCGAGCTGACGTCACAGTCTCCATTTTAGTGAATTTTCATAGAAAAGCTCACTCTTAGGGGGGAGGTCTTAGTTTCCGTTTTTATTTTGGTTACATATATACAGGATGACACAGTTCTATGGCAAAAAGCTAAATATAATTGTTATTATACGTGACACTCATAAGACGTAGGTAATAGCTTATATTTGTTAAACGTAAAAATTAAAAACTCTAATATAAAAAACTAAACACAACCTAACCAAACCCAGTTGGAAAGCTTAGATATTAACCTGAGATACCAGTGATATACACTTAACCTGAAGCTAAACAAATACGACATAACATTTAGACAAGTCTGTTAATAATATATATCCGAGTAAAAGAAGGAAAAATATGGCAACATTGCTCAAGCTAAGATAAACGGTTTTAACCCCAAACTGACAACGCTGTCTCGCATAGAACGGAAGTCGGGTTGATAATCAGAATTTACTGGCCTAGTTCAGGATACAAAGTTAGTTTTACAATTATTCTGGGCGCTGTCAACAAAATTTTAACGGGGTTATTTCAAAGTAGTAAGCAGTTAATTAATAATTTTTCTCCATATTCGTATGTAGACTCCTTTGATAAATTAAATGAGACTAAGCTTCCATCGCAGTCTGGATTTTATGATAATCTAAGAGGTGAACACATTATGCAGTCTGATTATGAGCGTGCGTGTAAGGTGTGGCAGACGTCTGTTTTTTAGTGCAATACGTCAAGAAAAATGTATAGCTATAAACAAACCAGATAGGACCGTTTTAAGACAAAACTTGAATATCTAGTAAGTAATATACTCTTAAAATATATCTTGTAGCAAATTTTCTTATACAACCTCCTTAACTAATTTTAAAAATAGACAACAATAACATCTTTAATATTGACAAGACGTTCGACAGTGAGAAAAATCTGGGTAATCCCATAAATATTTATGTAACATTCGGTGTCTATATAACGAGTTTAACAAATTATGATATTACACGCTGATATGGACGAATTTGAAAAATTAGCTTTTATGATTGCTGGTTAAATATATATTTATTACAGCTGTGTTACCTAGAATTTTAAATAGCAGTAGGCATATAGAAACACCAGTATTGGTCTTATTTAAATCGTCTTAGCATCTAGAATTTTAAAATATTGTGTGGGATGCAGGCGCCCAATAAATTTTTTTCTTTAATGACTCAATCTTCACGTGTTTGATCTTACTTAAAACGTCTTGATGCCTACAATTTAAATATATTGTGAGGCGCATGCGTACAAGCAATTTTTTATTTGTTGGTTAAAGTCCTACATGTTTGGTGTCATATCACTGGTCTAGGTAAACAGAATCCAAATTTAACAAATGTACATGCGTACAATAAAAGATTTATATTCTTAAGTCTTATTGAAATCGGTTTGATTTAAAGAATCTGTTGAAAGTAGAGCTGGCAACAATACCTCTAGTGGTAGCCGCGATATCGCTTCCAACTACGGCTATACTTAGCACTCCCCGAAATTAACCTTGTTAGCCAACATATTTTGCTCACAGCTGTTGAAATAACCTTGTGAGTTGGTCTCAATGCTCCGTTAGCGGTTTTATTTCCGTTGAATGACCTTAAAGTCATACGAAAAAGATACAAACATCGCAAACAAAGCTTTGATTACACATGCTATATTTTATTTTGTATAAAATGATGTGAAAAATATTTCATAGGAAAAGGATGATATTAGAAACTTAAGGGGTACAATGAAAACATCGTTAATGCCAAAATAATATTTATTAATAGGTTATACTTATTGTACTCTATATATAATCATAATCTTCAACATCTGATTGTTGATCGTTCTCTGTATAGTTGACAATCTTCTGTAATAGGAGTCTCAGTTGTTCGTACAGACTACGGCTCGGGCATTGGATACCAAATATCGATAAATCCTTTTGGCCTATGCTAACTACCTGATTGGAAAACTCATCAAATTCGTAATATTTATTTTTCCGAAACACATACAATCGACCATTTGTATACCTAAATGCTCCATCTATTTTAGCAGGGAATTCGGGAGAAAAGGAGTGTATATAGCCTTCTTCTTGCCTATAAAACACAGCTCTAGACTCACTAACGATTTCGTACATGTTATCCGAGTGAAATATTATGGTTTTTCCTGTATAGGTATTTACGATCGCATTTATCTTGTCAAACTGTAAAGCACCTAAATAGTTGACATCACGGAACTTGGCAATGTGTTTTGTTTGTATGCTGGGAAAATCAACAAGGGCGAAGGTTCCATCGTTGGTAAACATAACCACTTCTCCACTAGGCCGTTGGTAAACATGTCTAATTTCTTTAAAAGAACCCTTCAAATATGGAAACCAATCTGTAAGAAGTTTTGGCTCTGTATAGGGACCTTTCATATTATCTAATGGTACAACCCAGACCCATTTCTTATAAAACAGATACATGTTATGGTTAATAATAACTAAAGGCCTGATCTTGTCTATATAATCGCACAAGTCCATATTTGATTTGGTTATTGTTTTAGGTGCTGTTGTGGTCGTCTTTGGTGTCGACCTTGTGGTAGTCTTTGTCACCCTCGTTGTAGACTCTGTTGTCTTCGCTGTTGTGGTCGTCTTTGGTGTCGACCTTGTGGTAGTCTTTGCCACCCTCGTTGTAGTCTCTGTTGTCTTCGCTGTAGTTGTAGTAGAACGTTGTCCATATAATTCTTGAACCCGTTGAATATCGTCATTAGACATGCTGTTTCCATAATAAGCGAACATAAGAGAGTTTGTGTCGTAAGCATGAGTGAGTCCTAAACCGTGTCCTAGTTCATGTAAAAGCACTAAATAGTACGACGTGTCATTGCCTTCCGATGTATATGTTTAATAGTTCCATGATTTATTACTACTTAGATGGATTTCAATTGGAGTGTTGGCAGCATTCGGAAAATAAGTATGTCCTAAAACGGAATCGCCAAATGGATATCCACATGGTTGATCTTTTAACAAGTAACGATGGTTGTTGTCGCAAAAACTTATCCCTATATCAGCTTCAGAATAAATGTTTGTTCTTACAAAATTCAAATCAATATACTGCTCCCATTGTTTAAATGCTTTTTGTGTTATCAGACGTATCAAAGGATCTGAATGATGTATGTACCACTTTAATGTTTTCTTTTTCCATATAGGTTGTGAAGTTATGAAAATGTTGCCTATATCTTTTTCACCACATCGTTTACGTTTCATCAGGTTAATGTCTGAAATAGTCAGGTTCTCACTTTCGGTTAAATTGTAAAGCACGCGAAACATGTTCAAAGCATCCTTGAAAGGCTGTGTATTTTGCAACATAAGAGATTTTAACCTGTAACCACACATACATTAAGAATTAAATTTGTAATGTAGGTACTCATGATTGTATGATTTCAGGGGCAAGTTTGGACAGAGAGAGAATCAGTCAAAAGTTGACATCATTAGACAACCACATCAACTTGAAGAATTGCTCTCAAATCCAGCGATTGAAGTCACAAATATACATGGGGTCAACGAGGATACCCTCATCGCTAGCTACATTTATAAGGATGAAGCCGCCGACATTCTAAACACCGTTAATGTTTGTATAGCAGCCTACGTTACAACACATGCTCGTTTAAAACTCTATAGTTATCTAGAGAAGCTTGGAGACAGGGTTTTATACTACGATACAGATTCCATAATATATGTTTCTAGACCTGATGAGTGGGATGTACCAACAGGAAATTCTTTGGGTGAAATGACAGACGAACTCGAAGAATATGGGCCTGGAAGTTATATAGTTGTATTTGCTTCCGGAGGGCCAAAAAATTACAGCTATATTGTATTCAGCCCCAGGTACCATACATACTTTATGGTTTGTAAAGTAAAAGGTATACGGTTAAGCTATAATACCCTGAAGCTTGTGAATGTATTTAGCATGCGTGACATGATTATGGCTATTGAATCGATAGAACCTATTCCGATAACCAGTATGAATATACGAAGGACAAAAGACCACCAAGTAGTAACAAGGGAGGAAACTAAAATATATAGGCCAAAGTCTGAGAAGCGTAAGTTTGATGAATCATACTGCTCGCAACCCTATGGTTTTCAAGAAAAACGTAAACTCGACGATAACGCCGATGCTTCCTCTTCATCAACCTTTCAATAGCTTACGATATAAAGATTTATCGTAACATCCACACATGTTTCCGTTTCTTAAGTTTCAATGCAGAGAATATAAAAGGGTCTCAAAGCCAACCATAATCATTATTCGTTCAACCATCAAACAGTCAACATGCCTAGTTGTTTCTTCGGAGGTCCCTGTTCCTGTTCTGAATGTCAATCAGACGCTAAAAAGCCTGTCTGTCAAATATGTAATAAGGCAGAAGGCTATGAGGTAGGTTACGAATTAACAACCGACAGAAAGGGAATCTCTGGTTATAATTTCACAACCTACTGCAAAGAGTGTTACCAGAAGAAGGTGAAAAGAACTTTACAAGAACGCTGAGTCATTCAAAAGCAAGAACTCTAAATTAAGGTTCCCATTCGTCATCAAACAAATATAAACGAAAAGCACCCCGCTAAAGTTTCAGTCTTTAACGAACAGCCAAGGTGAACACACTATATTAGCACGAGAAGCTCCCACTGAGTATAGGACGAGGTTAAACTTCAATTCTTGTGACAGTGAAAGGTGAACATTAAGACTAAAAAAGCACCCGTTTTGGTTTTAGTCTTCAGACAGCGAAAATACCGTTAAACTTTAGTCTCTTAATCGTGAAGTGAACACGAAAAGTTCGGTTGTGAAAGTGAACTCTTGGAAACAATGGCATTCCAAATACTTGAAGACACAGTGAATTCCAATAAGAAGTTTAAATTTGATAGACGTAGTGTTTGCTTTAGACTACAAGATATACCTGACGATGTCAACGATCCAGAGAACTGGGTCAAAGATCGTATTAAAGATATTGTGAGTCATATAGTCCATGATGTCGACCCCGAAGACAGGGTAGGTTTTACCTTTAACTCGGAAGGTTTCGACAAGGGGGCTGCCCATCTCCCATTTCGTAAAGCAAAGAATGTTGTTTTCGAAGACGTCTGGCACCTACTGAGCAAGATATACCAGAGCAAAGGATCCGGTTTTCGTTCTGATACATTTAGAATGACAATGACTCAGGTGAAAAACCGGTAAGCCTTCATCACATATCAATCATCATAGTGAAACCATGTACCTTACTATCTTTAAGCCTCTAAATGTTTATATGAGTTGTTCAATATAATGTCATTATTCAAAGTTGATACATAATAAGATTTTGTAAAAAGCCTTCAGCATTTAAAAACTAATTTTAATGTCTAATATAAATATAAATTTAAACAGTTTTTAGTTTGTAATTGTACTAACAAACTCATAAGAAGTGGCACCTAATTGCTGGTCTCAAAAAATTATATATAAAACAGAGTTTTGCCTAATAATCAGAAGCTCTGTGTTTGAAAAAAATCACAGCCAAAATGAGTAGGTTAAATATTGGGGTAGAGTTATCATATAACAGCCTGAAGAAGTTATGTGATTGAAAATAACCATTTTTCATAGCTAAATTAAGCTTAGGACGTTCAGTGTTGTGAATAAAGTGAAAATAACCATTTATCACAATCAAAATGATTAAGCTCTATGTTATTTGGTACCCCACTTGTAATAACTGAAGAAGTTCTGTGCTAAAATGAAAATAGCTATTTACCACAGCCCAAAATGAGTAAGCTCTATATTATTTTGGTACCTTCTGTAACAACCTGATGAACCTGTGTTAGTAACATCGGTCAGATGTCTTTTTACAATTACTTGTCACTTTTTATGGGTAATTGTTTTTATTCTCATACCTACTCTCATAGTATAACACCTGTTTTAGTTATCTATGTAGACAGGTCACTTGTTGATAGCTTATTATCACTTGTCAACATTAATATAAACTACCTTGTGTAGTAACTAGTTGTTAAGATGTATTATAGTATGTATAAGAACTGGTGTAATCCTAGTCAAAATATATGTATTGTAAAAAAAAATATTACTGATAAATTTTATTAAAAAATAGTATGTTCTCAAAATATATGTATTACAATGTTGGTAATAAATTGCTATATATGGAATAATAGTGTTTTATTTAACCAGTTGGAAATTATAAACTAAAAAAAGTGTAGTGTTAATGGTGAAAAAAAAAAGTAGGTATAAAAGGCTTCGTTGAAGAATCCTTAAATGCTTGGTGTAATTTATATCATTAAAGAAACGTTTGCAATCACTTTTACTATTTAATATTAGAGTTCTAACGAAACTCACCTGCTCCAAATGGTTTTTTTTAAAAATATCCTTAGAATAATTTGAAGTAATAGGTTAGACACTTTGGAATGTTTGCATGTGACTGTCTGGCCCAAGTCATGTGTCTTGGGGCGTGGCCACGCCCACAAGGGGTGGGGCTCCGCCCCTAGGTGTGGGGCTCTGCCTACAAGGGGGAGGGCTCCGCCCACTAGGGGTGGGGCTCCGCCCACTAGGGGTGGGGCTCCGCCCACTAGGGGAGGAGTGGGGGTACCCCCACTTCCTGTCTGGCTCAAGTGACCCATTACCTACTCCTGCTACATTATAAACGTGGCAGGTATTTTTACTTATTAATCGCTTGGATGATCCATATTAGTCAACTCAATCGAACCAGTTTCTGCAAACCAAATAACAAAAGAGGCTTTTTAAAGGAAATTTGTAGTTATTTCAAATCTAGTACCCACGCTGCCTTTATATGGGTTTTACTATGTATCAAAACTGAAGATTCTAGTTTAATGGGAAATTGAGTTATCATTATTCGAAATATTTTAACAAAAATTCTCTACCATAACGCACTTGCTACTCTCATAGTATAACACCTGTTTTAGTTATCTATGTAGACAGGTCACTTGTTGATAGCTTATTATCACTTGTCAACATTAATATAAACTACCTTGTGTAGTAACTAGTTGTTAAGATGTATTATAGTATGTATAAGAACTGGTGTAATCCTAGTCAAAATATATGTATTGTAAAAAAAATATTACTGATAAATTTTATTAAAAAATAGTATGTTCTCAAAATATATGTATTACAATGTTGGTAATAAATTGCTATATATGGAATAATAGTGTTTTATTTAACCAGTTGGAAATTATAAACTAAAAAAAGTGTAGTGTTAATGGTGAAAAAAAAAAGTAGGTATAAAAGGCTTCGTTGAAGAATCCTTAAATGCTTGGTGTAATTTATATCATTAAAGAAACGTTTGCAATCATTTTTACTATTTAATATTAGAGTTCTAACGAAACTCACCTGCTCCAAATGGTTTTTTTTAAAATATCCTTAGAATAATTTGAAGTAATAGGTTAGACACTTTGGAATGTTTGCATGTGACTGTCTGGCCCAAGTCATGTGTCTTGGGGCGTGGCCACGCCCACAAGGGGTGGGGCTCCGCCCCTAGGTGTGGGGCTCTGCCTACAAGGGGGAGGGCTCCGCCCACTAGGGGTGGGGCTCCGCCCACTAGGGGAGGAGTGGGGGTACCCCCACTTCCTGTCTGGCTCAAGTGACCCATTACCTACTCCTGCTACATTATAAACGTGGCAGGTATTTTTACTTATTAATCGCTTGGATGATCCATATTAGTCAACTCAATCGAACCAGTTTCTGCAAACCAAATAACAAAAGAGGCTTTTTAAAGGAAATTTGTAGTTATTTCAAATCTAGTACCCACGCTGCCTTTATATGGGTTTTACTATGTATAAAAACTGAAGATTCTAGTTTAATGGGAAATTGAGTTATCATTATTCGAAATATTTTAACAAAAATTCTCTACCATAACGCACTTGCTGCAACTAAACTCTTTTCAACACTTATTTACTACTACTGTATCCATACTTTTTGAAAATGAAATAAATTTAAACAGTACAAAATTTAGAAATATAATTTTAAGAATTTATAATATACATCTGATTATATATGTAATTTAAACTGCTTTATGATATCATGTAGTTTCATTTACTTCACATGTTTCATAAAGAGTAAAAGCTAAGAGTAATGAAACCATAAGTACCTAGTTACCCTGGGTATTATACCTATATTAGTTTGAGGTAGGTATATTTCTTCTTGAAATAATTTTGTTTCAGTACCTACATGCATTGATTAAGAACCTGAATCTGATGTCTTTCCACTTTCTTATTTGTTTGATTGGTTGTTAGAGTCCTAATATACTACAGTCACAGTCGACGCCCGAAGTCATTTACCTACCATTTTATTAACCCTTGAATATAAGTAGTTGTTTTATATTCTGAGATTCTAAGGTGTTAGCGGAGTCGAGTTCGAGGTTATGCGCAGAACGTACAAGTTTCTCTCATGACTCCTGTCAGCTAACAAATAGTGGTGTTCTCAGATTAAACTATAGAGAGATGGAGATGGTTTTTAAATATCGTGAAAATAGGAAGGTCAATATTTATATGTATAATATAAATATAATATAATAAAACGTTGTTCTAGATTGCTTTTAAGAAAATTGAATCACTTTAACTAAAATTTCTATTTATTTACATTTTTCTGATATCTACCGATTTAGATGGGAGTTGTCGTAAATGACAACCCCGCGGATTATTTATTGTGACATATTTGCGTAGCCTGTCCGTTTAAAACTTAATTTGGAGATTTTGTTTACAATGGCAGCGGAACCCTGATTTATCTGTCTGACCCTGTCTAACATTATAGGCATCCATTTAGAGGTAATTTCAGGTCATATAGTAGATTATTGATTTAGTTATAACTCAAGATCTACTAAACCACTAGGACCACTTGTACAATGTGTACGTGCTTGTCAAGTTTTAGTTTAATATTTCTAGTAAGTTAAAAGATATTCTGTTTTCAAATAGTTTTTTTAAAGTTTTTTTCTAAAAGTATTTGAGATTTCACACTGTCTAACGAACTCATCCAAGCTATTAACAAAATGAATAGAATTGCCAAATTTGGTTTGGACTGGTGAAGTATTTTTTAAGCTATCGGTTGTATATATATATATATATATATATATATATATATATATATATATATATATATATATATATATATATATATATATATATATATATATATATATATTTGCGGGAGATGTGAATGTACTCTTTTTAGTAAATTGTATGTCCTGTCATTGAATATCCAAAGCCATCCCAATACAAATTATCCATATTACACCACACTAGACACATAAAAACGATAAATAACAACACATTGTTACAATACATATTATTTGTTGCTGTTATTTGGTACTGGATGCATGAAATATCAATAAGCTGAAAATAAATGTTTCGTTTAGATCATTGTGGAAAAGTAATATATAACCTATATAATGGGGACAATATTAGTAAAGGGAAATTAAGCTACATACCTAATATATGTATGTATAGCTTGAAGTTTAAAAACAGGTTAAATTTAAAACAAAATAAATATCGACAACAGGTTTTCATGACATAACTTAAAAACAAAATGTATAAGAAAACACTCTGTATATGCATAAATAGTGAAACGGACATTTGTTATGTTACTAAAAGAACTTCTCAAGCAAGAGAGAATAATTAAAAGTGTTTTTGGTTGTGTTAAAAATAATAGTTTACATCTATTGAATAAGTTAGGTTAGTTAAATGTCATATTTAGTTTTAAAAATTTCTGTTTGTAAATGACATCTAAGTGAAGGATTTAAATTTGGCGGGTGTCAAAATTCGACTCACCTGTCAAATACAAAAACATTGATGATTTCCATACAATACTGGATGTCAATATATGCAGCTCAGGAACAAAATGAAAATGTTGAAAATAATTTCCAGACAGCCAGCTATGAACTATAAGAGGAAACGGAAATACAGGGTTCAAGAGTTTCTTGGCAGAATATCCGTTTTCCGTAGAATATTCAAGATGGTTGTTTGATAATCTCCGAGCAGAGCGCGTCATATTTTAGCTTCGAGATATATAGTAGAATTTTAAGTTAATTTTGTGCATAATTGGTATAAAATGTGTCCAACACTTAAACAGGCAATCCCATAGATGTTTCCAGCCAAGAAATCACAACAAGCAGTCAATGTACGGTAATATAAATCAAAATTACCTGCAACAGCAATCGTCAAGACGCCAAAGGTACCAAACAATTAACTTAAATAATACAAATGACCGTGAAAGGAAGTTTCCTATGAGCATTAATATAAAATAAATAAATGATCCATCTATTATTGAGAAATAAATGTTTCGAACTTAAAAACAAATTTCATCAATATATAGCGAAAATTTAAACCAGCTTAAAATAGTGTTTTGCAAACAATGTCACAGAGGGTGCATACTGTGTCAAGTTTAAAACTGAAGAATTAATGTTTGGCCATATTTATTAGAAAACAAGAACAAAAACAAATCCTGTCACTCAGAAAAATAAAACTTTGTCAATAATTTTAAATTAGAGGATCCAATAGGTAAAATTCTATAATTTTCTATAAAATTTAAATAAAACCTTTTTTAAATTTTAAAATGCTTTGACGTATTTATTTGGGGTGAATAATTTAAAAATGTATAAAAATTAATGACATAAGGCGCTATTTTATCAATTAGAACCGACTAACTGGGAAGAAAGTCACATGTTGAGCAGCCGAAGGAGCATCAATTAAAGGTTAAGTATAATATTTTTGTGTTAATATATCTGTGTTTATTGCTAATTTAACAGGAGCAAAGAGTAGGCCACCCACTTTACACACAACACAGAAATACATGAGCCTTTAAATAATAGAAAAACCCTGAGATTACATTTTTTTATTAATAAACACCTCATTACACAAAATTAAACATAATATTTAAATAATTTGGGCATAAATATTGAGTGTAAACTGTGTGTATTATTGTCTAATTTAAAATACTATACAAAATAAACTTCAAATCAAAAACAAACATATTCACATAAAATCAATTCGTAATCTAATAATGTACATACAAGGTGATCCTAAAATAACTATATACAATAAAAGAATAATAAAACTTTACAAATAAATAATATAAAACAAAGAAAAGGTGTTAATTACCCCGTTAATAACATTACATAAATTATAAAACTTAAATTAGTGGTATAATACCTTTTCAATATATATATATATATATATATATATATATATATATATATATATATATATATATATATACATATATATATATATATATATATATATATATATATATATATATATATATATATATATATATATATATATATATATATATATATATATATATATATATATATATATAAACTTTTTAACTAACCTTGGATCTGAATCCCCGGGGCCCTAATTCGCGCTCATTTGAGAAAATTTTCCAAAAATCTCACCATCGATACCTCTCTATAAGGAATTTTCTTAATGAAAATTCACAAAAAGCAACAGATTTTGACAGGAAACGGTTGAATGTAAATTATGTCGTTGAAAACTATTGGATTTTTATGATTTAAAAAGTGGGCAAGGCAGACGTAAAGGACGCAGGCAATGAGGGGTGAACGGAGGCCATACAGCGGGGAGGAGTGACACGGGGCCCGTAGAAGCGGTTTTTTGGAACGTCGCCAGGAGCGAACGGAAAGCTATCTATCAATCTGCCTACTCCTTAGAGCGGTGGACAAAGGTGGGTTGAGTTGTTGGCGCTCGATTACGGGGCGTCAATCTGCTTACTCCCCAAGTCTAGTCGGAGATCATCTCTAAGGTCTCAGTGTATTCAACCCTAAGAGATCTCCCTTAGGCCTACGGTTGCACACACTGATACCTTAGAAACGATCTCCGGCGAGATTTCTGAAGTAGGCAGATTGAGGCCTAAGAGGTCATGTTCTTACATATTTCCTTTACCTATTGAAAATGGCTCCAAAACGTCGAGTTTGAATAAATTCTGGACGCTGTTCAACCCGAGAACCAAGTATATATATATATATATATATATATATATATATATATATATATATATATATATATATATATATATATATATATATATATATATATAAATTTTAATGGACCTTAGTTTTGGGTTCTGGAGACCCAAATTCGCGCTCATCTAAAGACATTTTTTCAAAAGCTTTTCATCGTGACCTATCCATTAGCGAAAATTCGTTAAAAAAGCACAAAATCCTATTTTCTATGAAGCTAAAAAATTTAATTTTGGTATATCTGTAGATAGTGTAAGTCTCTTTAAAAGAAACTTGTATTACAAATTTCATTAAAGTTACAAAAGATTTCCAGAAAGATTCTTAATTCATATTTAAAAAAACTAAAGTATCTGCCAAATTATAAGCGTAGAAATTGTTTTTCCAGAATGATTCCGTTTTAGTCAACCTAATCAAACCAGTTTTTTCAATATCAACAATAACAACATGTCTGCTGAAAATTATAATTTCAGATTCAAAGGTGACAAAGTTATTCAGGCGTTTTAAACAAAAATGAGATCTTGTTCAAAACGTATGAAATCTGTCCACTATTGTTTATCCAAATATCAAAATAAAACAACAAAAAAGTCTGGACGCAGCAAGTGCGTTATGAAAGTGAATTTTTATAAACATGTTTTTAATATCAAATATGTCTTTTTAATACAAGAAGGCATCAATTTGGTTACCGGTATAACCTATATAGTAGAAACAATGTGCCATATTTTATCAAAATAACTTATTGTTTGAAAATGTACAAAAAGTTTCCGAAAATAAACTTAAAATGTTGGTTTCCTAGCCAACAAACCTTAGGTTAATTGCAAATTGAGTTATTTAAATTTGAAGCATTTAATGAAAATTTGCTAACAAAACGTACTTACTGCGTCTCGATTTTTTTCTTACAAACATATTTCGATAAAAAATGCCATAAAATAAGGGTGTACGAAAAAAATTGTAGGGACCACCAACGACTGATGGGCCAGCCTGTGATTGTCAAAATAATTTTATAAGATGCAGCTCAAGACACCCTATAATTAACTTATACATTTTTGTCTCCTCTCTTGTATAATAATAATTATATTGGACTTTACCGTAGAAATGCGTCACCCTGTATATATGTAAAAACTGATTGTAAACGCGGATATTAATTCTAGGGGGCTACTTTGCGTTCATTTGAGGAAATCCTTATACTGACTTTATTTATACTGCTTTTTGAACACTTTTTTGTTTGTCTTTTGTTTTCTGGTATTGGATTTCATAGCCTACTATCCTCAAAACGGTTTTTCTCAAAATTGTCAGTGCAATTACAAGATTTCTCAAGCATGTTGTACATCACTGGAATGCTCTTTTCACAGGCTATCACATGAGCAAAAAATCTAAGATGGCTGCCATAATCAAAACAAACGTTGATACCTGTAGCTGAAAAACAAATGACAATCCAAAATTGAGAATATCCCAAACAGATTACTCTGTAAAAAGTGTCCTGATAATGTGCAAGGCTTATACATGTCAGATCAACGCCTACTTAGATATTGAAGAAAAAAGAAATCGACAAATTTTGTTTTTTTCAAAATAACTCGAAAGCGAAAAGAGACAGGGCAAAATACAGGTCATATTTGGAACGAGCATGAAATTCTACAAAACATTGCTAATCTAACCGTCTCCCTATCTCTAATAATAACGGAGATAGCAATACATTCCCATCCAGTATGGAACACACTGTATATATATATATATATATATATATATATATATATATATATATATATATATATATATATATATATATATATATATATATATATATAAACATATAAAAATTTTAACGGACCTTGATTTTGGGTTCTAGGGACTCAAATTTGCGGTCACCTAAAGAATTTTTTTCAAAAGCTTTTCATCGTAACCTCTGTACTAGCGAATTTCTCTGAATGAAAATTTCGTACAGGTCCTTCTAGCACGTCAACTCTATTTGAAAATAGCGTACTACTGACAGGCTTGTCCAGCTGTCCCTCCGAAAGCTCCTTCCAGCAGGACAGATGCTTGTACGTTCTATCATTAAAAACCGATTCCAGAAAAAAGCTAAAGTCGCTGAGGAAGAATACATTGAGCAATTTTTGCAGGGAGCTCCTGATGGAAAATATTTGATAATTGCGGTAATAGTTATTTTTTAAGTAAACTAATAGGTAGTTATTTTGTGCAGCTTCATAGGTTGGATTAATATTTGACATATAACTTCGATGGTTCAGGGGTAAGAACGTGTGCCTCTGAATCGAAGGGTACTGGGTTCAATCCCAGGTTACTCCTTTCACTTTTTCAGTACAAACTGTAACATTAACATCAACCGAGGTTTTGGCATTGTATTTGAGCAAGTTGAATGTCTGCAGGTTCCGCCCTTCGGAGGGGGCGTAAAGCCGTCGGTCCCGTGTCCATGCGATGTTGGGCACGTTAAAGATCCCTACCCTCCTTACAGAAAGACAGGGGTTCGGAAAATTTTCCAGGATAGTGAGGTGAAACTGCTCCCTGGCGTCGGTGATTGGCCATAGTCGCGGAAATAGGCCGACGTTAAAGAAACAAAACACACACACACAATATTTGGCATAGCAGGCACTTGCCGCTGTAACGAGTTAACATGTTTAAATATGGATAATATGCCAGATAAGGAGCATGTATTTATTACATATTTACCTAATACGAAGACCTACGTTCCACACAGTTTTGCTGTGATAGAAGATGGATTTTACATCAACGCATTAGATCTGCAAGAAATACCTACATAAGTTTACATCTAATGCGTGGAGTTTCTTACGATACATATTTTGCGTATTTAGGTTGTAAATGCGCAGCTTAGTCTGTTGGAATAAACACAATTTTCAAAAGTACTAGCTGTAATTGCTTTGGTCTTGGATTTGCCGGATGCTCGTTTGTATACCGGCCACAGTATAAGACGTTCGTCAGCTCCTTTACTGGGCAACGCTGGTGGCGTTCTTACGACTATTAAACGTCACGGTAGGTGAAAGTCTTCCACTGTGTGGCAGAAGAATATATGGTAGCGATCATTTAAAAAACACATATTTGAAAACGGAAGAAGCACGAAATATAATTACTGTCAGTAGACAGTAATTCCGTAGGGAATATTATTGTTTTTCTTTGTATGAATATATATTACTTGGGCGGGGCAGAAGATAGAAAAGAAATGTGAGCGGAATGTGCGAAAAAAACAGCTCAGTTGGACCTCTATAAGCTGCCTTTTACCCATTTTGCATCTATACCTCCTTAAAATTCTGTTCATCCCGCCCAGAACCCCTAATATTCACCGCACGTCCCGTATCTTACTTGCGGGTTGTTCCCAAGAAATTTTCTTGTTTACATTGTTCTTGTTTCTGAATTGAGGGTGGTTGTAGGCATGAAGAAGCGGAAGGGGTACCGCTGCGACAAAGTAGCGAACCAATTTTCAATTTATGTTTTAACTGTTACTCCGGACGCCCTCGTGGCGCAGGTGGCTAGGTGCCAGCCTGCTAAGTGAGAGGTCCCGGGTTCGATTCCCGGGCGAGCCAATTTGACTCTGTCTGGAAAATTTTAAAAAATATTGAATGATGGGAAAGAATGTGCTAATGGCCTGAGATGCCGCAGCCAATAATATTAAATAAAAAATAAAAAAACTGTTACTCCATTTCATTTGTTAAAAAAAATCCAAAAATGATTTTGAGGTTGTTTTGTTTGACAGTCTTACATAGAGATACAATATTTCCTCATTTTCAAAAAGTGTGGATACAGCAACAGTAGATAAGTGTTGAAAAAGGCCTGGGTGCAGCAAATACATTATGGTAGACAATTTTTGTCAAAATATTTGAAATCCGATAACTCAATATCCTATTAAGCTAGAATATTCAATCTTGAACCATAGTAACACCTATGTAAACACAATGTGGGTACTAAATTAAATAAAAATAACATAATGAGCTTCGCGGATACCTACCAATTGGTTTTAAAATACTTTTGTTGTTTTTTTTTTTGCAAAAATTGGTTTGATTGGGTTGACTAATACAAAACCGTCCAAGTAATTAAAAGGAAAAATACCTGCCATATTGATAATTTGACAGGGACATTCCCTTTGTAAATTTTTTTTTCTGGAAAACTTTTGTGACTAATGAAATTTATAACACAATTTTTTTTAAAGAGACTTGCCGTTCTTACATTTAGATATCTCTGATAGAATAGAAATGTCTTCAAATAATCGCTAACTGCGACCTCTAAAACCGATCTTCCAGGTCCGTTTAAATTCAAAGAATTGGTTTTAATACTATACCTTACTAAAAGTGTACAATTCTTATGAAAATTCACTAGTATAATGCACTTGCTGGGTCCCGAAAATTTTTTAAAATATGGACATGAGGAAAAATAACAAAGGCAACGTTTACCGAAATAAAAATAAAAGGGTAGTAGGAAAAGTAGAAGAAAGATGCTTACGCACCGGAAGACATTGAAAGAATGGAGGTAAAATTTGTTGAACACGGTCTGAGACATAATATCGTTCTGACAACATTTAAAGGATACATACTTGGAAAAAAAAGATGAAAATTCGTGGAAAATCTGACTCAATTGATGGAATGTGAAAACTGAAATAAAGCGAGGAACTGTTGAGACATTCATGGTTGTGACATCGCGCGTGGACTGTAATAATGACTACAGACAGGATTAATATTATAGCAACGTTTTTCTACAAAATTTCGTTAAAGCTGTATTGATAAAAGATCGGTATTGCTTCCAAACGGTTCCTGTATCTTGTACTATTTAAATATAACGTTTCTTGCCATAAAATGTAGTATTTTGTTTTTTCAATAAAATAATAGTGAGTATCTCGATAATGTTTGAATTGAAATGATCGTGCAGTAACATTGCTTCTTCTAGCATCACTTGGACCCTTAGTTCCTCTCAGCTACATAGCCATATGGCATTCGTGCAACAATTTACAAAAATACACAAGATTGTAAATTATTATGTGGCTAACAAAAAGCTTGAATAGTTTTAACAGCATAATTAAAATCTTAAAAAAACAAAAACATGCAGCATCCTTTGTTACAGGAAAAATGACTTACCCAGAAGATGAAGTTGAAAACCATGAGAAGGCTCTTCATGCACGCCATAGCTGCAACAGTTTGCAGATGTTTGCCCATTGTGATGAAAATTCTATTAAAAACTCTTTCTTCTCTATTTAAAAATAATCGACAGATGATATGTTCGGATTATCTTACAATTGACGCTTCTGTTACATCCAGTTTTTCTTTGTTTGAGAGTACAGTTTTATGTCTTTACTGGAAAATGGCCAACGCGGGAATGATAGAATTGCAGCAGAAAAGGGAATATGAGAAGGTCTAGTACGTGTCTAGTACGTTTACAGGTGATCAGTAATGCGTGGTACATGGACAACCAAAATATGGAGCTTTGAGGTAACATAAACGTAATTTGTTCTACGCTAATCTGCATAATTTGTTGGTCATTAACGGTACAAAATTTCAATATTGTGATTTTTCGGCACTGACAGATAAATAACCTGTCTAAATGTCATCTGAATTAGACGGGCTATAATTTGAGAAAAAATAATTAACTACCTACTTTAAAATTTATCCGTTTTCAAAAAATCTTGACGCAGCTAGTGCATTGTTATAGTGAATTTTCATAAAAATATTTTCCTTGTAGAATTGCCGCAAATATAATTACGCTAATTACGGTTTTGCAACATACGGAAAAAACTGTTAGTTTAGTTTGGGTCAAAGCACACCGTGGGATCGTTTCCAATGATAAAACTTACTAGCTAAATAAGTCGTAAAGTCTGAAGAATAAACAAAATAGTTATGGCCAATAACTGACAATCGGAAAAAGGTGGTATATTGAATATACGTGTAATACTAAAGATAAATACTATACAAGTTTACAGCACCTACAGTTCCGTGGTTTCCATGTATGTCTGTAAATAAATGCCCCACAGTTAAAATTTGTAAGCTAAGGTTTGGTCATGCTTTGGCTCCTGCTTATCTTTTTTAAATCGATTTAAATAGTGACCCAAATGGTGATTACGGCGAGTTTTAGAAGTCTGAGCCGAAGCTTTTCAAATGCCAATAGAAAACAACATAATTTGTTCTTTTATTAATCAAATTACTCAGCTAAATTGTTTTCACTCTCCCTCTAACTTGCCGCAACTTCTTTGTACTTGAAATACTGACATCTACACATTAAAAGGAAAACATATAACTAATTTAAAAATTATATATTATATCAATGTGTCTCAACGTGCTCTGCTATAAAATGTCTGTCTGTGCTACTGAAACCTAACTCTTTACCACGGGTCTTGTTTGTTTGTGTCTCTTAAATCTGCCGAAAATCAATGCACAATACAACAATAAACGGATGTATGCCAGAGAAAAAAAATAATTGAAAAAAAGAACCGACAGCTGTGAAACATCCTAATCTGACCAGGTAAATAAAATAAAAAGAATTAATGTCGCTATGTGTGAGAAAGAATGCGCGAATATCACACTGCCGATGACGTAGCCATTTAACTTAGAAAAAAAAAAGAATTCTGAGTTAGCCCTAGGAGTAACGTTACGGTGGTCAAAAAGTAAAAATGAACAAAGAAAGAAGAATGTACCCATATAATTTTCATTTCGCAAGTCATCGTGGTAATTCTGAAATCATTTAATCTGTAAGATTTAAGTTTGATATTGGTCAAAACAATTTTATAATCATATTTAACAAGTAATGTCATCCCATATATTTATATCTTATGTAGTTTCCTGGTGTCTTTGGATACGAAATTTTATTTAGAGTTTTATGCAGCCTCTTAGCGTAAAATAAATTTCTTCTGTCTATGAAATCGAATGAATTATGTTTATCATGCAAAAACTTTAGATATTTTCACCTTCTTGGCCTCCTAAAGAAACAAATTATGCTTTATTGGTTATAACTCAAATTTTTTTAAAGATAAAAACATGAAGTTTGGTATGTGCTATGTTCTCTAAAGCCCAGTTTCTACCGCATTATTATCAAAACAATTTTGTTTTGTATACAGAAAAAATTCTGAGAAAAACTGGTCAGATATAACTGTCAAAGAACTCGTATAAGCGATTTACATAATATGTGCCAAGTAAATGGCGGCGGTCACCAGGCACTTAAAGTTTATTAGTTAAGTGAACGTACCGTTTCGTTTTAGCTAGAACTCAACTGTTGTCGATTTCTCAAAGGGGAATTAATGTTTGATGACTAACTCAACCTAACATTGAAGCATGCATAGTTAAGTAACCACCCACTGTTCTGAATGTGTTTGCGGGTATCTTTTGTAAGTCTCAATTCATGGAAAATTGGCTGAGTTTACCAGGCGCTAAGAGCTGAGTGTATGCACTTACCCACTGACTATTGATACATTTCGACAGTTTGAGACTGATGAGATGAATGCACGGTTGACTTCAAGCACCATTTTGTGACGTTTGTCTGTCATTCCGCTTTGACAAATCGGCATCAGTTGAGCTCCAGGAGAAAATTAGCGGGACTGGTGAACTAGGCCGTTGTTTGGGTCGTTCTAAAATCGTTATGAAAATTATCTGGAGTATAATGTGATATTACAACCTCGCAGGGTACATGAAACAAATTGCTTTACGCACACCGAAATGCGAATTTAGACATTCAACTACAATGCTAAAACATCAATTGGTTATTAATTTCACAGCAGGTACTAAAAAGAAAAAGAGACTTTTACGGGGAATCGAAGCCAGAACCATTGGTTTCAGAGGCACACGATCTTACCATTAGACCACCGAGGCTGCTAATGTTCGACTTAAAAAAGCTTTGTCATCATCACATCAACAATACAATGGCCTAAATTTGCCAACGCGGTCTCATTAAAAATATTTATACAAACACAACACAAGCCAATGTGGTTTAAAACAACTGTTTAAAGTTCAACAAATAAATAAACGTAGACTGCTGCCATATAAATTTTACAGCTTTTTTAAATATTAATAAAACCCGGGACGCAGCAAGTGCGTAATGGTAGTGAATTTTCATTAAAATGTTTTTAATAGCAAATATGTGTATTTTTTTAAGAAAACAGGCATCAAATTTGGTTACCAGTATAACCTATATAGTAAAAACAATGTGCCATGCTTAATCAAAATAACTTTATTGTTTGAAAATGTACAAAAATCTCCGAAAGTAAACTTAAAGTGTTTCGGAAAAAACTCGTTTCTTGATCAACCTTATAGATTAATAGCAAATTGAGCTATTCAAATATAAAGCAATTGATCAAAATTCGCTACCATAACGCACTTGCTGCGTCCAGAATTTCTTTTCTAACAAACATGCATTATATTTCGATGGAAAATGCAATAACATAAGGCGTGTTTGATTAAAAAAAAAAGAATATTTGTATCACCAACGACTTATGGGCCACTCTGTGATTGTAGAAATATTTTTTAAGATGTAGCTCAAGACACCCTATAATTAATATATACATTTTTTTTCATATCTTGTATAATAACGGATATATTGACCTTTATTGATTTTTTACGAAAATTCGACAATAATATATGTCATTAAACGATAAACTCTATAGCTAAGGCTACTGCCAAGCATCAAAGAAAGGGTTTATTTGAAATGAATTTTCTGGAAATATTTGAGTAAAGTTAAGGACAATGACGATTGAAACTAAGACTTCAGGGTTTGTAAAACATTCTTCTTGAGACATTTTATTTCCACAGCCCGTATAATATTCAAGTTCTTTGCCTAAATGTTGCCAATTTTGACGTTTAAATCGCAACTTTGACGTTTTGAGGAAAACCCAAATTTATTTTTCTTTAAATGCCTATAACTTTTTGTCTTTTGAGCTACAGAGCTAAATTTCGGTAGGTAACTTACTAATAAGGATATAAACCCGCATACCGAATTTGGTTGCCCTTACTTTGTTAATTCCGGAAATTTTTTTTTTCTAAAGAAAATACAAAGTTTTCCGGGAAAACCTAGGCGGATTTTCCTGGCTAACGAACTTATCCAAGCAATTTGCAAAAGGAATGTATTCACCAAATTTAAACAAAATCGGCCCATTATTTTTTAAGTTATCGGTGTGATATATATATATATATATATATATATATATATATATATATATATATATATATATATATATATATATATGTATATATATATATATATATATATATATATATATATATATATATATATATATATATATATATATATATATATTTATTGTCGTTTTTTAACATCGGTCTATTTGCGCGACTATGACCAATTACCGACAGCAGGGAGCAGTTTCACCTCACTATCCTAGAAATTTTGCAGAACCTCTGCATTTCTGTAAGGAGGGTGGAGATTTTTAACGTGCTCAACATGGCATGGACACGGGCCGACGACATATAAAAATTTAAACTGACCCCGGATATGTGTTCTGGGGGGCCTAATTAGCGCTCATTTGAAGAAATTTTTTCAAAATTCAAAAGTCGGGATCTCCTCATTAGTAAATTTTTTTAAGAAAATTCACTAAAATTTAATATCCAGTTGCTTTATACAGTTTTGTAATTTGTTAAATTGTACTCTAAAATAGTCGATATCCCATCTTCGCCTCGCTAGATGCCAAGAGCCTATGTTTAGATTGGTACTGTTTTAAATAGGGTAGTCATCCAGTAGTTATGGAGTAATATATTATTTATTTCATTTTCTTCTCCATATTTTGATGTCAACAGCTTATCTCTAGAGAATGATTCATGAAAATAAAACTTCATTATGTGAAATTGTAATTTCGCAACGGAAATGTAAATATTAGATAATATTTTACTCAAGTCTGCTTACAATGCACTCGAATATAATTTATTTAGTATAAACTTGGCATAATATGAAATTAAATAAACACTTTGATTTTCACAAAGTAACAAAACTTTGAATTTTAAATTAGATAAATTTACATTTGACAAAAATAATTTATATAGGACGATTCCGAGCAAAATGTACATAACGTAACTATATGTGGATTACATACAGATGATTAAAAAAACTAGAAATTTGGTGTTTGATGGTCCTTGTTACTGAGATACAAGGTGTTCAGCTGATTCAAGTGAAACTTCTGATTTTACATAATTTTTGAACCACTTCGTATGTTAAATTCAGCAATTATATTACTGCCATCGTAATTATTAACAACATATTTAATGAAATCTCGAAATCCAGGACTCAAGAAAATGAACTCCGTATTATATTCAATTTTAAAACAAATTCGAGTTTATTTTTGTTTGGCAGTTATGGGAACGTAGATACCTTAGTCTTGACTTTTGGAAATCTATCCAGCTCAATTCTTAGTTCAACAACCAATTTTTTTTAAAATCCGTTTTCTCAAAAACTACTGGAATTGGTTTAAAAAAAAACTTTTCAAAAAGAGAATTTGATTAGCTTTAAAGCGAGGTGTCTCTCAATCCCCCTTCCGTTTAAAATATCAGGGGTGAAACTCTTCCCTGCGAGAGGTATACAGGGTTGAAAATATCGGAAAACGTTTCCCCCTTAAATTAAAAAATGACGTGTGTGAGCGATTTTTGTAAATAACAGGAAATATCAAAGATCAGGTCTGTTTCGTTTTCCCTGCACAACCCCTATGTTACTTTTCTATGGCTACTGCGACGGTAATGGGCGAGCCGCAATACATGAGTATCAACGGCGTTCTCCCAGTCATCGGGTTCGCAATCATCAAACATTAAGCAACTTCTACAGATACATCAGATAATACGGTTATTTTATTGCTTTTCCATGCAAAAATTGCATCAAAAGTCTACCGCGTCCACTGTCTGGAAAATTTTAGAAAAACGTAATTTGTATCAGTTTCACTTGAGGCTGGTGGTGTTGAAGCTATAGGAGTTATATTATATGTCGTCAGATTTTACGTAACAAAACAACCTTGTATCAGAGTTATTTCCTGATGAGGAATTAAATATTGCATTTATAATACCAGAAACAGTCACGTGTGGGCCTACCACATGCTGTTAGAAGAATAAATTCGCAACATAAGTTTTCTGTCAATGTTTGGTGTATAATTGTGGACATCCACCTGAACGGCCTCTATGTACTTCCATCTAGAGTGACTGGCGAGATTTATTCGAATTTTTTGTAATGTGTTACATACTTTACTGTGAAATGCCAACATACGTTCGATATCCTTTTAGCACCATGGAACCCCACTGCATTGCACTCTTCAGGTTGTATCATTATTAAATGACACATATCCTAACAGGTGGATAGGATATGGGGGTCTGCACAATTGGCATCTGAGCTAGCCCGATTAGAAGTTCTTTGATTATTACTTGTGGGATAATTTGATGTCAAAGGTGTACAATTCCCTAAATGAATACAAGGAAAGGTCTTGTTCAAAGAATAACAGATTGCTGTGAGAAATCGAGAAATCGACGAAGTGTCACCAGAAAGGCTGTCACTCAACAACAACCACGAGGAGCAAGAAAATGTATTGCTGCCAATGGAAGTAACTTAAGTCTTTTATTCTATTTGTTTGGCAGTAATTAGATTGTTTGAAAATTAAATGATAAGCTCCTATTTTTATTATTATTAGAGGTCTTTAAATCCTAAACCAATTAGTGATAAGAAACACATCGATCTTCAGTGCTTAACACACTAAATTGTATCTTTTAGCTAACGAATATTAAAAACTATTTGTTTTTAAAGTACAAAAACTACAATATCTGCATATCTTTGAATATCATTAAACACTTATAAAATGCCTAAGTGTTGTTTTAATAAATTTTTAATGTTGTTTGTGTATTTTATTTTGGATATAATAAATTGTAGTGAGTTGGCATGGCCTACTTGAAAATGATATATTGATGCTTACTCCTTTGCCGAGTGGAAAATGTTTGTTGCACGGGATACATGTAGTCTGTATAGTAAGTACACTCGATAAACCCAAATCACCAAGCCACATTTTTAAAGACCTGACGTTCATTTCACTAATGAACTTAGTGTCACCAGAATAAAAATTTTAAGTAACTTTGTTAGTGAAACGATCGTCAGGTTTATAAAGATGTGTTGTTGTGATTTGGGTTCTCCAAGTGTACTTATTAGTGCTCATCATCCAATATTTCTTAGTCTGTCACATACTATATAGGCGTTCTATTTAAAAAAAAACGTGAGTTTAGTTATGCGATATTATTTTATTTCCCGCCCAGAAATTTGGAATAAATAAGATAAAGATGGGGCACAGGATAGCTAATACACACACCTACACACACACTATATATATATATATATATATATATATATATATATATATATATATATATATATAATATATAATATATATATATATATATATATATATATATATATATATATATATATATATATATATATATATATATATATATATATAGGGTGCTTCACGGTGAGTGGCCTATTAGACGTTTCTGGAGAACTACATCTATTTAAATTCTGAAAATTGGTATCCCCACGTTTTTGATACTGATATTTCTAACTAAAATATTTTCAATTAGCCTGCACTTCCGGTTATACCAGAAGTCGACATAAACTTTGTTTTTTAAATAGAACACACTGTATGTTATTAGCTTTTAGAATTACTAGTTCAATTTAAGGGTCACTTGATGACAACATATTCGGCCTAGTTCGTACCATTTCGGATTTATTCTGCATTTTGTAGAAAAAATTACGATTGGAGCGCTTTAGAAAAATTCCGATATCTTTAAAGACATGCAAGATAGAAACATGCGGTTTTCACTATTCAATAGAGCGTAAAAATTCCTACATACTGTTATAACCACAATACGATTTTAAGATAACTGTTATTTATAACATACATTTGAATTTGAAAATTTTCAAGCATAGATAATTTCATTTTTTCAAATAGATTATGTCTCCAGCATCTGATTCAGCGTTAAATTCCCTATCTTTTAAGTATACATTACCCTATACCTATCTCATACAGTTTTCTTTGAAAATTGATTTGAAAATATTAATGGTCAGCGGGGTGGCCCCAACCTTTGACTACTTCTGCCTTCAATGAGTGTCTTATTTTAAAAGGGACACACAGTAACATGCAGTTCTAACCAATTCCTTTTTTGATAACTTTCCTACCTATATTGGGTATTTCCTATAGCTGAAAAGGACAGTTTTTGAGGTATTTAGAGACATTCAAAAACATACCAAAGCATTTTTTTCCTTATACTGTGTTTGAACGTCAGCGTTAAGGCAAGTGTGCTATGATGAACAATTTATATTACATACTTGTCGTTCTAAATTATTCGATAAATGTCAATGTACTAATGTTCACAGTTAACATGGAAAATCATTATTCCAATGCAGATTATTTAAATTTATTTTACATCCATGGAGAATGTAACCGAATTATTAGTAGAACATGTAGAAAGTTGTGTTAAATCCTAATTTATATATATATATATATATATATATATATATATATATATATATATATATATATATATATATATATATATATATATATATATATATATATACATACATATATACATACATATATATATATATATATATATATATATATATATATATATATATATATATATATATATATATATATATATATGTATGGGTGTGTGTGTGTGTTTGCGTACGTGCGTGCGTGCGTGTGTGGGTGCGCGTGTGTGTGTACAGTCAGTTACTCAAAATGTAACAGTCTGATTTGAATGAAATTTGATAGGTATTTTCCTTCTATTAATCGCTTGGACAAGTTCGTTAGCCAGCCTAGTTTTTCAAAAGGGAAATTTAAGTTTTTTGTCAAATAATCTTTGTATCTCCGAAAATAATAAAGTTATTCTAATAAAATTAAGTATACACGTTACCTTTATAAAGACGTGGTAATTTAAAATTACTATTTGTAAAACGTGGAGTTGCAGACATTTAAAAAGATTTGCAAGATGCTAGAAGACGACAAAGGACTGAAAGCTTTTGTACGATAAACACAAATTATGTAATTTTATATATAAAAGAAAACTATCTCGGGTTTTATTTTTTTGTATAATGGTTGTGGCATCTCTGCCCATTAGCACAATTTTCCGATTTTGTTTATTTTATTTTTCCAAACAAGGCGAACTTCTTGCTGAGCCACCCAGTAATCAAAACTGGGACCTCTCGCTTTGCAAGCCGACATCTAGCAACTATAATAATAATTATATTGAGCTTTACCGTAGAAATGCCTCACCCTGTATATATGGAAACAGATAAAAATGGAAAGTAAACTCGGAGATGGATTTTCCGGGGCCTAGTTTGCGCTCAAATCTTTTTTAAATTCAAAAGTTGCGGTCTCCTCATTAACGAATTTTTTCTACAAAAATTAGCTAAAAATTATAAATCGTTAAACCAAAAACTTAACTAAACATACAGCCAAAGTACCAGAAAAAGGGTCTTTTTGAAATGAATTTTCTGTAAATATTTTAGTAAAATGAATGACAATGACGGTTAAAGCTGAAACTTAAGGGGTTGCAGAAATCTCTTCTTGCGACATTTTCTTTACATAATCCGTATTTTTTTCAGGTTTTTTGCCTAAATTTTGCCAACTTTGACGTTTCAAATCGCGACTTTGACGTTTCGGGGAAACCGACATTTTTATCTTTAAATGCCTATAACTTTTTTTTTCTTTTTTTTATAGACCTACATTTTAGTATGTGAGTCACTATTTATAATACAAAGACACGTACCAAATTCGGTTGCCCTCACATTGTTATTTCCGGAGATATACATTTTTTTCGAAAGAAACACAACATTTTCCGGGAAAACTTGGGCCGATTTGCTTGGTTAACAAACTTATCCAGACCACTTGCAAAAGGAAGGTTCTCACCAAATTTGATCGAAATCGGCCCATTACTTTTTGAGTTATCGGTGTGAAACCTATAAAAATGGAAACTGACCCCGAATATGGGTTCTAGGGGCCCCACTTTGCGCTCATTTGAAGACATTTTTTCAAAATTGAAAAGTTGGGAACTCCTCATTAGTGATTTTTTTTAAAAGAAAATTCACTAAAAGCTTCTGCATTGATTTGCAGCGTTTAGTGTTAACAATAAATATTCACGCAGACTTTTTTTAAACACGTTTTTTTTTTAAAAAAGACTAATTCTTGCCATAATTTAAGTGAAAAATTTTGTTCCTGAAAATGATAATCTGAGCTTCTATTTGTCTCTCGACGTGTCTGTCAATAATATCTAACTTTTAGTTTGTTTTGGTTACAAATTTTTAAACTATAACTATATATAACTATAACTATAAGCATGTTAAAATATTTGTCTATGATTGTGACAATTTTGATGAGATATTAACATCAAAATTATTTCGTTTATTTCATGCCCTAATGTAATATCAGGTTTGGAAGAGTTGTATGAAGGTGTATACTCAAAAAACATCAGAATATCATGGGGAAATCCACGGGGTCTGAGATGACTCATATTAGTAAATTTTCTTTAAAAAAATTCACTTAGGACGAGATCCGTGTTTATATATATATATATATATATATATATATATATATATATATATATATATATATATATATATATATATATATATATATATATATATACACACACACATATATATATATATATATATATATATATATATATATATATATATATATATATATATATATATATATATATGTCGTACCGATAACTCAAAAAATAATCGACCGATTTTTGGTAGGTGCCTTCCTTTGGAAGTGGCTTGGATAAGTGTGTTAGCCAGGAAAATGGGATAAGGTTTTCCCTGAAAATGTTGTGTTTCCTTTCGTACCACATTTGGTATGCGGCTATACACCGTTCTAGGTAAGTTACGTTCTAAAACTTAGCTCTGTAGGTTAAAAGGTAAAAAAGTTATAGGCATTTAAAGACAAATAAATTGGGGTTTTCTCAAAACGTCAAAGCAGATGCACCTGTCAACTGGTCAGCCCGTTCCCCCGACCTCAACCCCTTAGATTTTAGTTTCTGGGGATATATAAAATAATTTGTGTACAGGGTGCCCATACTCGATGCAGAACATCTGCGGGAACGAATCCTACAAGGCGCGGAGGAATACCGTATGAAACTGGACATTTTCAGAAAATTCGGTTTTCTCTTATCAAAGTGTGTGCATCCAAGAGGGTGGTAGCTATATTGAGCATTTAATTTAATTATAATTTTATTTCTATAAGATCGCTTTACATACCGTTTTTCATTATTTTTGGTTGAGTTTTCATATTAATGGTAGACTGACAGTTTAAGTTTAATACAAGTTATACTTATAAAACGGTTTTGATGACTTATAGTTACATATGTGTGAAACATAGCAGTATGTATGTATTCAAGTAGCAATATTTAAGGCAAAGGAAAGTGCTACAATTTCTGTGTAATACATTCTCTATTCTGATTGCAAATGAATAAAAAAATCCAAATTCTTTTAATTTGTTGAGACGTGTCACCAGCCTTCAAGAACGCAAATAACCTACGATATTAGTTTCTATTAGACCACCGGCTCCCGAATGAAAAATGTAGGGGTTTCATTTTTTTTATTCACGTAGATGTCGTCTAGTCGTGGTATAAGACTACATGTTATATTTCATGGAGATAACGTTTCGTAGTTTTTTTTCTCACCTGTTTGGGTCCGACCATACAACTTACAATAACTCATAAACCAGTCGTTTTATCAAAATTCAACTAGAGAAACAAAAGTTATAAAATTATTTTGTCTAACAACAGTAATTTGTTTTAAAACCATTGGCGTGAGCACAAAAAACTTTATAGGGTCAATACTTGTTCCAACCCCCCCCCCCCTTACCCCCTTGGGGTTTGATTTTTCTCTCCTCATCTACACAGATGACTTCTAGTTCTCAAATAAGACTACGTACAAAATTTCATGGAGATAACTTCAAAAACATAAAAATTATAAATGAAAAAATGTTTCGTAGGTTTTTCTCACCTGTTTGGGTCTGACCATACAACTTACAATAACTCATAAACTAGTCGTTTTATCAAAATTCAACTAGAGAAACAAAAGTCATAAAATAATGGTGTCTAACAAAAGCCATTTGTTTTGAAACCATAGGCGTGCACACAAAACAGTTTAGAGGGTCAATATATGTTCCACCCCCCACACTTTTTTCTAGGTGAACCGATTTTGATGATTTTTAAATTTGAAAGCTGGTGCCTCTCACCTGGTCCCATATAAATTTGATGAAGACCTGGCCTGTAGTTTTTGAGTTATCCTTAATGAAGTCGGTTTTGTACTTTAAATTTTTTATTTTTAACGGTTCGATACTTGCTGTAACAAACAAAGCTTGATAATTAACAGCGAAAAACTGTCAATTTCCTCTATTGAATAAAAACGTAAAAATAATTCATGGTTACTTCTATTGCACAATATTTCAAATTCCACCCTTCTTCTCTCTATCGTTTCTAATGTAATATGTAAACGTGGTAACGAATGTCGAATCGATTGTTAGAAGCGACGCGAAGCGCCGCTCTTCTCTCTCCACAGGTTGCAATGCGTCACCATCTAATGGTGTAATTTACAGTTTGCCTCCTACGCATACACCATTCTCCCAATTCCCAGAAAGCAATATATTTAGAAATGCTGCATAGACATGATCTACGACCTTCAGGTACACAAGTACATGGAAAGTTCACTTTTGACATTCCACATTTACAAATTACCATGCGGGGGACGAACTTCTAACTACTCTTCTAACTTTTTACGAAGTTAACAAGAAATAATATTTAGAAGATTCAAGTATATAAACGTGGGACAAGTTAAATTTTTTACCGAGAAAGTTTGCACTTGACTCCTAACAAATATACATGAGTTTAAGAACAGGGCATGATAAATAATGCCAAAAGCAGAAAAATAGCAGTTTAAGTTGAAATATTATTTTTATTAAATTCCTCTGTAAAAGCTCAAAATGATGCGATTTGCTCTTTCAGCACATAAACTCTTTTTGTTATATGGATACACCAGCGCAAGTAAAGAAAAATATAAGCGGAAACATACTCATATTTTCATGTCACAAGCTGCCAGAAATAAGAAGGCTATTTAAGTCTGTCAGTTTGAAGTTTCATGTGACATTTGTGAAAACATGTGAAAACAATTTATCAACTACTTAGGTATATATCGATGGATATTTGACAAAACATCGTAAGCGACAATTTTACCAAAATTGTGTTTTTTGGTCTAAACGATTCCTTGGGTAAAACTTGATCATCCCGACACAATATCGTACGTCAGTTCTATTGTTTTCGCTGAATTTTATCGTTTTGTATATTATCGTATGCGACAATATTGTCTAACAGTGTTTAAATTATACCTAAAACTATCGTAACTGTTGATGTATTCCCGACAGAGAATCGTAAGCGCCGTCGGTTACGATAAACTAGCGAGAACATACGACAGTTATTAGTGACCATTTATTTCTTGTCCACTGCGCATCAGTCCGAGTTTAAGAGCTGTTATGCGTTATTCTAATGATTTCAGTTTAGTAGAGTCATCGTAAGTGTCTGCACGTTACGGAATTTGTACGATTTGATTGTGTTTAAGGTTTAGTGTTTTTGTGGTTTAAATTTGAATTGAATAATATTAATTTAGTGGAATAGAATATAGTACCATGGTAAGTACCATAATTTTAGTTATTTGTCGATAATCACACTAACTTAAACCGTTTATAGATGATGGCTTCTTCACGAGGGTATAGAATAGCATTAATGGGAATACAACAAAGTCAAAAAGAGATGCAAGTAGAACAAAAAAGGTCGAACAGTTTAGAAAACGTGGAAAATAATATTAATATTATAAATCATTTGAATCTAAATACTGCAAATGTTAAAAGTAAGACCATCATCTCAAATAATATCTCCTTAAATGAACATGTTACTGACAACGGTCCCTCTAATAATACTACACCAAATCAGAAGCACTTTGAAACAATTCTTGATGATATAGACAGCATGCCAATTGTATTTTTAGAGAATGAAAGTAGTACTGTTTCTGCCACTGTATTATTGGACAACAATTTAGACGATGTATTGAATGAGGGTTCCACTTTTATTTTAAATGAGTTCGAAAACTACATTGATGATAATATTGAAGTTATCGATGAAATCCTAGTTGAAAAGGCGCCGGAAAATAAGCAAAGAAGGCTGGTAAATTATTCTTCAAGTTCGGAATCAAACAACTCCGAGTCAGAACCTGTCCAAAAAAGTACAAAACTGAAGAGGTTTGATTCAGATTATTCGTTTCATGAAAAAAAGGATTCCGATTTCTTCTATTCAAGTTCCGATTCCGAAGATACCGTTGAAAAGAGTACTGTTGGTGAATCTGGGTTGAGAAAACCAAAAAAAGCTAACAAAAAGAAAATAAAAAAAATTGAAAAGTGTTTGGGAGCTTTAAAATCACTACAGGAAAATCCATGCAAAAATAGAAATTGTCAAAACTCATGCGCCAAAAACTTTACAGAACAACAGCGTCATGACATTTTCGAATTTTATTGGGGACTAGGTAGCCATCAAAGACAGCGGGATTGGCTTTTATCCTGCATTAAGGAAACTATTCTTAAACGAAGACGCGTAACTACCGAAAATAGCAGGCGGAATAGAACTTTTAAATATTTTCTCTCATGGAATGGGACTGAAGTCGAAGTTTGCCAAAAGTTTCTTTTAAAAACACTATGCATCTCGCAAATGACTCTGAGATACACTAAAGACAATGCATTTTCTGAAAAATTTGCTAAGACTGATCAGAGAGGGAAACATGATCCACCTCATAAAACAAAGCAGGAGGACAAAAAAAGTGTTCATGATTTTATAAAAAAGCTACCAGCAGTTCCGTCTCACTACTGCAGAGGTAGTACAACAAAAAAGTATTTGCCAGCGGAAATGAGAAACGTGTCCTTCCTGTATATAATATTTGTAAAGGATCAACTAGAATTATTTAATGTCACGACCAAAGTGTCCTTGAAAGTATTTAGAAATATTTTTCGTAAAGATTTTAATCTTGGTTTCCATCTTCCTAAGAAAGATAAGTGTTCAGTTTGCGAAACAAGAAAAGATAATGGACTTACATTTACAGAAGAAGAGGTGGATGATTACGAGGCACATGTAAGAGATAAAAATGAGAGTAAACAGAATTTTCTGTCTGACCAAAAGTTGGCAAAAGAAGACAACAGTTTTGTATGTGCTAGTTTCGATTTACAAAAAGTTTTGAACACGCCACATGGCGAAAACATGATGTTATATTACTCCCGAAAATATGCTATGTACAACGAGACTGTATATGAAAGTGGAACTAGGAACACCTTTTGCTATGTATGGGGTGAAGCTGACGGCAATCGAGGATCAAACGAAGTAGGCACAATCATAAATAAATATTTAGAAATGATTGACCAGAGAGGAAATGTTCAGGCCGTTGCGCTTTATTGCGACAGTTGTTCTGGTCAAAACAGAAATAAGGCTATTTTGGCTATGATATATACGTTTTTAAAATCGTCGAAAAATATACAAGACATAAAAATCGTATTTCTCCTTCCAGGGCATACTTACATGCCCGTGGATGCAGTCCATGCTACGATAGAAAGATTCATTTCTAAACGTATTGTTTGGGCGCCATCAGAATGGGCTACATTGATTTCCAATGCTAGAGTTCACCCAAGACCCTTTGAAGTTATCTCCATGAAATATTCTGACTTTATAGATTGGAAAACAACAGCAGAGAATTTACTGAGTAGTAATAAAACCAATGATGGACAGAAATTCAAAATAAGTAAACTCAGAATAGCGTATTTTAAGAAAGGGGAGGATAGCATACACATAAAATACTCATACTCCGATTCTGTGGAAAAGATCGTTTTACCAGTATCCCTTGTATCACAGTCTAAAGGTTTGTAAACTCTATCATAATCTAATTCTATCAAGTTAACCACATTTTGTTATTAGGTCGTAGATCAAAAAAATCACCAAAAGCAGTAGATGTCCTTTATTCGTCTCCGTTGCCAATTTCTGAATTGAAATTAAAAAATCTTATGGAGCTGTGTGAAAAAAAAGTAGTACCCCATAGATATTGGGACGAATACAAATCCTTTGTGGCGACGGTTGATGTTCCAGATACTTTGGCTGAGACTGATAATGAAGACGAAATTCGTGAAGAGAATTGAAAGTCTAAACTTGTATTTGTACTGCCATTTTAAAGTTTGTGTGATACTGTACGTTTTAATTTTAATGCCATTGTAATTAATGTTTTAGTTCAAATAAATTTATGTATTAGTACAAATGTTTTTGTTCAAATATTTTAGTTCAAATATTTTGTCTAATTCTGTACTTTTAACGTGTTCAATAAATGATAAGAAAAATAGCCTTTACGTTATTTATAACTATTTTAATGGTCATGCATCGCAATGTCAAATGTTTTAGTTTAATTCTGCACTTTTAACGTTTGATAAATAATGATAATAACAATAATGATAATTATTAATATAATAATAATAATAATAACAGCCTTTGCGTTACATAATACAAATTTTTCCCATATTATAACGAGAATTGCCAGATATACTAAACATCGTATGTGTATCGTAAGCGACAAAAATCTAGTAACATAATGCCTGACAAATTATCGTAAGTAGCAAAAATTAATGTAAATAATTCGTTTTCTCAAATTCAATACGAAAATTCAATTAATATTTACAAAACAAAAGTGTTACAAACATTTTTATTACTCATAGTCTGAGAAAGACATCAATTATAAAAAAAGTTGGTTCCTGTAAAATTTACTGTGTGTCGCTTACGATGTTTTGTCAAAAACCCATCGATATTTTGAAAATGTTAACAGATAATCATATTAGAGTAATTATTTCCTATCCTTTTTAACCAAAGTTAATTTGATTGTTTAAAAATTTTTTTTGGAAATTCTCTAAACAGATTATTGAAAATAAATAAGAAAATTTAAAAAATACTTCACTGATCCCTACATGAATCATATGGTATGCGATTATAAATATAATAATTTCCAAAACTATAACATATAGGTATATAGGAAGTGTTATACAAAATTTGGAGCTGGGAGCATGTCCTTCGCTTCTAAAATATAAAATCATTCGAATCATTTGACAATATACATGACACAATTGAGCAGTGCTTTAAGCTTTCCTTTCCGAAGAAAAAAGTACCACTTGAGACAAGAAAATTTTACTTACATCCCCAGAATTGGAAAAAGTCAAGATGCTGGTGGATTCAGCTCAAGTAATTCATAGGGTAATTAGAACTGAAAACTCAAGACAATTCTTGGCCACCCTTAAGAAGCAAATGAGAGAAACATACACAAGTGAAGTTAAAAGAAGGAATAATGAACATATTAATGCCGCAGACAATAAAATTAAAGCTGTATGGACGATAATCAACAAAGAGAGAGGCAAACGACGCTGTTCAAGCTTGGAAACTGCTCTTAATGCGAATCAACTTAATAATCATTTTACAAGTGTCGGTATAAATGTGTCTAGTAGCCTTAATCACTCAGTAAATGAGGCTATGGGTATGCTTCATAATAAAAAGAATAGAAATCTGCACACCATGTTTTTGTACTCAACAACCAATGAAGAACTGACCAACATTGTGAAAATTTTTAAAAATAAGCACTCATCTGATATATATGGAATGACAGTTCCATTGTTAAAGGAAGTATTTCCTATCATAGTTAGCTGTTTGTGTGAGGTGCTTAATCAGTGTATGATCCAAGGCAACTTTCCTAAAAAGTTAAAGCTGGGAAAAGTGATTGCAATACATAAAGGTGGCAGTTTGGATGATTGTGACAACTACCGGCCTATCTCGCTACTTCCGATTCTATCAAAGATATTTGAAGAGCTTCTTAAGAGGAGGTTGCTGGCATTCATTGAACGATACAAGATATTAGATCCGCGCCAGCATGGCTTTAGACCCAAACGTTCAACAGACACAGCCTTGACCGAAATTGTTATGAGTATTGCCGAGGGACTCGATGAAAAAAATCATGTTGAAGTCGTAACTTGTGATCTGAGTAAGGCCTTTGATACAGTTTCAAAGTGTATTTTGTTGGGGAAGCTGGAACATTATGGTGTCAGAGGTACAGCCCTCTCCCTCTTTGGGTCTTACCTGTAGGATAGGAGGCAGGTTGTGTATTGGGATAAACAGCTATCCGATGAGATGACATTAGATTGTGGTGTTCCGCAGGGTTCCATTTTGGCCCCTCTACTCTTTATCATCTATATGAATGATCTGCCGGCCAACATTGCATCGGATGCGATCGGGCTTTATGCCGATGACACCAGCTTTGTTAACAGAGCAACAACGGCGATTAATTTGGGCCTCCGTACTAGGACTTGCCTTGACCAAGCAGATGAGTGGTTTAGAGTAAACTCTCTAAAATTAAACTTAAATAAGACACAACGACTGGTGCTGGGTGCGGGACACAGCGGCGGGGCGAGGTTAAAGCTTCTTGGTGTAATTCTGGAGGATGGCCTTGCCTGGTCTGCTGATGTCTCGTCCCTGCTTGGAAGGTTGTCTAAGGCTATTTTTACAATGCGGCGAAGGAAAGCTTTGGTGGGCCGGGAGGCCTGCAAGATGGCATATTTTTCCAACTTTCACCCTGTCGCTGGTTATGGTGTGCTTTTGTTGGGGTGCAGTCCAGGCTTGCAGCAAGTGCTCCTGAAGCAGAAAGAAGCCCTACGTGTCTTGTGCGACGTGTCTTGGAAGACTAGCTGCCGTGGGTTGTTCGAGCGCGAGCGTATACTTACCATAGTATCAGTATTGATTTTTGTCTGCTTAAAATATGTGCATCAAAATAAAGACTTATTTCTGGCCAATGAACAATTACATACCTATCATACCAGAAAGAAGGCCAACTTTAGCATACCATATCACAGACTGGCTAGAACGCAATTGGGTGCAAATTATCTGGGTTTGAAGCTGTATAACAGACTGCCAAGTAATTTGAGGGAAATGCCTGAATCACAATTTGCCAGAGAGGTTAAGAGACTTCTGCTGCGGATGACACTGTATACAGTGGATGAGTATTTTGAGACTGGTTGGTAAGAGGCATCAAAACAGCTCCTTAGGGACTTTAAGTGTATTTTCTGTTGTTTAGTTTTCTATATATTTGGTACATAGATTGATTTGTTTGTTGTTTGTTCCTATTGTTTCTGTGGTGTTCTTTACAACTATTGTATTTTATCTATTTGACCATCTGTGTTTATGTGTATACATATTATTTACATGACACGCCATGTAATTTCTTGATGGCAAATAAATATTATTATTATTATTATTATTATTATTATTATTATTATTATTATTATTATTATTATTATTATTATTATTATTATTATTATTATTATTATTATTATTATTATTATTATTATTATTATTATTATTATTATTATTATTATTATTATTATTATTGTTATTATAAAAGACAGGCTGTTTCATTTGAAAAAATTGACTACTGAAGTAAGAAGAACAATTTCTAGGTGAAGATTACGACACCATCCCTTCAATATTTTGTTAAATATATCATTAAACAAATCTACGCTATGTCGTATCCTGGTTCTTCATTACATTATTAACGCAATAGAGGTTACACTGTTTAATGATGAAAATTGCTTGTTTTCTTTTTCACGGTCTCTAAGACTTTATCATTTATTATATACAGAGCATATGAAAATAAGCCCAATTCTCAAAAGCGTCGAGCGTCTAAGTCAGTCTTTATTTGTTAGAGTGTAACCTTCTGCCCCTTAAAACAACACTAAAAACATACCATTATGGCATTCGTACTTTTGGCCTGTACCGACTAAAAGAATTTATTGCGAATGCCGAACAAATTTTTTTTATGCAGCTGTGGCCTTTTTCCTAATTCTAATTAGCATTTATAATATTCCTAGGTAAGTATATTTTTCCCCGTGCTTCATATACAGAACAACGCCTTATCATGAAATTCCGATGGAGAAAGTATGACGATTGTGTTAAATTACCTACATCAAAAACTATATACCTTAAGCATCACGCTTGTTTCTTGTAAACAAATATGAGGTAGACAAGTCACAAATGTATACCTTTCTAAATAAAGGTCCGCAGAAGGTGTGACTTTAACATATTTTCTAAATAAATAACTTGTGATTGGGTAGAGATATTGACGCTCTACTTATAAATAAACTAATTTTATAAATACATATAATTTCACAAGATGTCCAATTTTTTGGTCTAGAGTGTCACATTCTACCACTTAACCTTTTTTCCCACATTGCAAATTTGTATGTCCTTAGATTAGATTAGACGGAGAACGTCGGTGGTCCAGGGGTAAAAACGTGTGCCTCTAAACAAACGGGGGCTTGATTCGATTCCCAATGTTCCCCTTTCACTTTTTCACAGGGGCGGCTCCTCAATAAGTGCGCCAGTGCGTGCGCACTGCCGCCTGCCGTGGGAAAAATTTTTTTTTGCTATGCTATTTTTAATAAATTTTTATTTACTTTTTTACCTCCTGCATTTAACAAATAAAATAAGTATATCGAGGATCGCAGAAAGTCGGCAGCCATTAATACAGATTCCAGAATCAGAATAAGTAGTGTTAATCGTTGCAGACGTTATATACATCCATATACATATAAAGAACTCGGGCGGCGGTGTGTATTTTTCGGCGCTCACATGAAATGCAATACTTCAGTGCGAAATGATCGCCGAATCTTGATGATCTTCGTCGAAAATGACTGAATAAGCAATCTGTTGTGCGCTATAAAATTACACACTAACAGTTTATAGTGGACTTTTGGCAGAGCTTGTGTACCTACTACTATATACCTAGCAATTTTTGTCTCCGCGTCGGATTGATTTTTAATTAGATCATTTCTTTGTTGTTTACATGTTCTAACAAGACAATTATTATTATTATGATGGTTACTACTTGGGGTCGCTTAATAAGTGGACAAAATAATTGTGATACTGTGATTAATTAAGTGTATATTTTAAATTTAAAGGTTAACTTTTTAAGGGATTTTTTAACTACTATTACGTATAACTAACTAGAGGAAAACTTGGTAAGTAGTTAATAACTATTAAGTTTAGTAAGTAGGTTTCTTTATAATACATTTTCAGGGGACAAAATAGGCGAGCCCTTCATTTTCAGTGAATTTTTATTTTTAAAAATTCACTAATAAAGAGGTATCGATGGAGAGACTTTGTAAATTTTTTTTAAACGAGCGCGAACCCCTAGAACCCATATCCGGAGTCAGTTTCAATTTTTATATGTTATATATATATATATATATATATATATATATATATATATATATATATATATATATATATATATATATATATATATATATATATATATATATATATATATATATATATATATGTATGTATGTATGTATCTATGTATATATACAACCGGTAACTCAAAAAATAATTAACCGATTTTGATGAAACTCGGCAAGCACCTTTCTTTTATTAATGGCTTCGATGAGTTCGTTAGTCAGGAAAATCGGATAACCTTTTCCGGGAAAATGTTGAGCTTTGTTTCAAAAAAAATCTTTTTCTGCGAAAATAACAAAGGTATTTTAATGAAATATAATGGATATGTTGCCTTGTAAAAGGCCTTACTACATACTAAAATTCAACTTTATACATTTTTAGAAAATTGAGTTATTCCAATTTTGAGTTTTCTTTGAAAAAAAATTTTTTCTCCTAAAACTACAACGTTATTTTAATCAAATTTGGTGGATATGTTTCCCTGGGTAATACCATACTATACACCACAATTAAACTTTCTAAGTTCGTAAAAACTTGAGTTATTCAAATTTGAAGCATTTAATAAAAATTTACTACCATAACGCACTTGCTGCGTCCCCAACTTATTTTATTGCGCACCCCCAATGCATTAAGGCACGAGCCGCTACTGCTTTTTCAGTAAATACTGCAAAAATTACCATCAACCGAGGTTATGGCATTGTATTTTAGTAAGTTTAATGTCTGCACGTTCCACCCTTCGGAGGGGGCGTAAAGCCGTCGGCCCGTGTCCATGCCATGTTGAGCACGTTAAAAATCTCCACCCTCCTAACAGAAATGCAGAGGTTCTGCAAAATTTCTAGGATAGTGAGGTGAAACTGCTCCCTGCTGTCGGTAATTGGTCATAGTCGCGCAAATAGACCGATGTTAAAAAACGACAATAAATATATATATATATATATATATATATATATATATATATATATATATATATATATATATATATATATATATATATATATTGGATGGGATTAATAAAGAAAACTGACTAATCGGCATTTGGAAGCGACTTTTAAAATATTGAGCCTTTTTTCCTTTATCAGGTACTTTATTAGACTTGACATTTGACAGCTCATTTTACCAGCCAGTGTTTCTGCAATAGAGCCCATCGATGCATTATTTTCGAAACTCAAGACACATTATATCCGAAGCGGCCTTGGAAGGATTGAGATCCGCTTGCAGGAACATGACGCTTTCATTGATTAGGGGGAAGGTTTATTTCTCCCCTCATCGGACTCACCCATTTAAATGCGAGTTTTCCGCTCCCAGACTCCTTGCCTCTTTAGCGGATTTGTCGAGCCTTTTGCTAATTGCTTTCTTTTGAATTTAGAGGTCGTCTATATTCCTTTCTTGAATTCCGGGCTTATAGGGTTTTGGACTGTCGCGCCTATTGCTGCCTCTTTCTATGTTATTTGTCCTTTGGTATTTGTCCGAAATACCCAAATTCCTTTGTATGCCAAAATAGGGTCACCATTGTACCTTCTCTAGTTCCCTCATGGATTTTTGTCCACGTAAAAGGCCCACAGCGTTCCCTTGCCAACTGAAGCTTTTCCCACTGCTGTTCAAAGCATTTCATTAGTATTCACAACCCCTCCGTCTCTGTCTGTGACATATGTACTACATTTATGCATCCTAGTATCTCATCCCCCTTCAGTGCTCTAATGCGTATGGCCTCCCATGACTGGAGCAGATACACAGCCCGCTGAAATTACTCTGCAATTGCTGCATCTTCAGACGCCGCGAAGAGGTATCCTGGTATTTAACAAGTCGAATATAAGGAGAGATTGCTTCAAGTGCTTTTGTAATGAAATTTCAAAGAGTCTCAATTATTCTGACCACATTATGGCGATTGGGAAACCGTTTTGTATGATAGCCACCCTATGAGTTATGAAGGCCTCTTTAAATTATATTAATTTTATTTTGACCTTCTTCATCATGCGTTTTACGCTCGGCGTCGCTGTATCTTCATATAGACTGTCTTATGCTTCTTTTGCACCTTTTTTGTCCACTCCCTGTAATTTTTTGTCTTTGCTTGGTCTTCTTGGGGTCTCTGACATCCCTTTGGTATGTTTAAAATCTTATCCAGTTGTCCCGGATTAGAGTCCATTGTAATGGATCCCACATTTCCAAGTAGGGTACTTATACAACTGTATCAGCCTGGTGCTCACAGAAAAGGGACTCGCGACTGCTTGTCATCCTACAACCATTCATCCCTCGTCATGTTGTCTTACAGTTAAGGTTGTTTTAAGAATATCAAAAAGGAGATAAGTTAGTCAAATACAAGGCTAGAAATTTTCACTGTATATAAGAGTTTAAAAAAGAACACGCCTTCAGATTTATTGTAATAAAAGCAAACTTCGAAGACAAGGAACTCCCTCTTTTCTCTGACTTAGGACATGGACCAGGACGCTGTCGCTCTCCATAAAAGAGAGACCCTTATAGCGGAGTTTCTTTGTTGCCATAGAAGAATAGTGTATATTTGTACAAACTGTGTCTTTTTGGCATTAAAGCAGCAGCCATGTAAATTTGACGACACACACAACTATACCCACTATAAACTTTAATGTGTTAATAGTTTTCCAGTAAAACATAACTCAATAAAATACCACACCCCACCTTTGTAATGTAATGTGCAAGAGGTAGTTGAAGTCAAAGGTACTGAAGACAAAAACAAGTTGATTTGATTTACCTTACACCCTCACACAAAAACATATTGATCTGAAAATACAACCCTCGATTATCTTGTATTAAAATTGTGATATTTCAGTAGTGGTGAAATTTCCTATATGAAGTTGAGTGAATCAATTCATTTCTTATTAAATACTTTCACTTCACTTTTGCAAATTATATACATTTTGTGATACGTTCTCAATCAAATGCCAACGAAACTGGACTTCATAGTTCTATTTGACGTGCTCATAAGTGACCGCCAAGTATGGGAGAGATACAGTACTGACAAACAACTCATCCGTATGGGTCTACGCAAATAGAGGGAGTATGACTGGGCATAAAAGGGCCCAACTTTAGGCTGGCCAAGTCCTTGGGAAAACAGTCACCATCTTCCAAGCAGAAATGCTTGATATAAATGACTTTGTACAGGAGTGCATACAACTAAGACTCAAAAAGAGATCTACATCCTCTAAGAGAGTGGGGCGGTACTAACAACTCTAAAATCTTTCAGAACCGAGTCTAAACTAACCTGGGACTGCAAAAAATCTTTGAAGGAACTGGCTACGAGCAACAAATTAACTTTGATGTGGATACTAGGACATCAAGGCATTAAAGGAAATAAAGAAGCAGAGAGTCTTGCAAAAAGGGCAGCAACAATACCATTCTAGAGTCCAGAGCCTTGTTCTGGATTAACAACAAGCCATGTAAGAAATGAACTTGCTACTTGGCAGAGGAACCAAATGCTGTCATACTGGAAGAAAACGCCAGGCTTGAGGCGCAAAAAACCGTTCATCACCATATCAACAGAGAAGTATGAGCTGTTCCTTGAATTGAACAGGAACGACTTGAGGATAATCGTATGATTTTTCACAGGGCGTTCCCCAGTAAGGTATCATATTATAAAGATGGGTAAGGTGGACAGTGAAACCTGCAGATACTGCACTGAAGCCGCAGAAACAACAAAACATTTGCTATGCAACTGAATGCCTTAGCTTTGAAGTATTTGAAGTAGGTTTAATAGCCCCCAATAGACAAGTTGACGGTTACTTATGATTGTCCTGATTTTCAGAGATTTATTTCCAGCCTACCGACTATTTTAAAGATTCAGACTTAGTTTCTTTTCACCGATATTTGTGTTATCCTCCCAGTGCGATATTAATTTATGCAAGTATGTTTAGGACCTGGAAACATGATACAAAAAATTTTTTTTGGTACTTTAACGTCGGCCTATTTCCGCTTCTATGGCCAATCGCCGACGCCAGGGAGCAGTTTAACCTCCCTAACCTGGAAATTTTGACGAACCCCGGACTTTCTGTAAGGAGGGTAGGGATCTTTAACGTGTCCAACATCGTATGGACACGGGACCGACAGCTTTACGCCTTCTCTGGAGGGCGGAACGTGCAGACATTCAACTTGCCCAAATACAATGCCACAACCTCGGTTGATGTTAATTTTACAGTATGTACTGAAAAAGTAAAAGGGGGACCCTGAGAATCGAACCCAGTACCGTTCGGTTCAGAGGCACACGTTTTTACCACTCGACCACCGAGGCTCTCCGTCTAATCTAATCTGAGGACATACAAATTTTCAATGTGGAAAAAAAGGTTAAGTGATAGAATGTGACACTCTAGACCAAAAAATTGGACATCTTGTGAAATTATATGTATTTACAAAATATTAACAAATTATTTAAAATCATTGATCATTTGATGTAATTTTTTATAATAGTTTAAATTTTTTAAATATAATTTCAACAGATGTGTTACTTTGAATGTAAAACGGTGTCCAATTTAAAATATTTGCCTATAGCTTTGTTATCACATTACCTTTATTTACCGCAATATCCGCAAGGGTTTGGTACAAGACTCACGGAACATGTTTACCCTTTATGATAGTGGACTTGAATACAATAAGCTCATAAACCTGTAACATAACCCTGATCCTTAAATCCCAGATTTAATGGGCAAATACGAGCCTAATTCTGATTATCAACCAACTTTACTGAAATTCTGCTTGTGTAATATACAACCTGCGTCAAATTTATTTACGTATCAAATAGAAGTCTAAAAATATTTTTACGACAACACATTTCTAATATTCATTGGTTTTTAAGTGGCGACGTTATACTTTTTTAATTATATTGTTTAATTTTCGTACTTTAACGTTGATCTATTTCTTTAACTATGGCCAATCACCGACGCCAGGGAGCAGTTTCGGCTCATTATCCTGGAAATTTTGCCAAACCACTGTCTTCATGGACCTGTAACGTACCCAATATCGCATGGACATGGAACCGACGGATTTACGTCCCCTCCGAAGAGCGACACGCGCAGACATTCAACTTGATCAAATACAATGCCTGAACCTCGGTTGATGCTAACTTTACAGTATGTACCGAAAAAGTAAAAGGGTAACCCTGGGAATAAAACCCAGTACCCTTTGATTCAGAGGCACACGTTCTTACCCCTAAACCGTCAAGGCTCTATGCCTTTTCTTCAATTTCAGAATTTCAATTAATTATCTAAACGACGTAAAATGTTAATAATTTACATAGTATAGGTTTAAAGAAATAAATTGTTAAATTTTCAAAAAAGATATTTAAAAAAACGAAAACAAGCAAATCAACAAAAATTTTATATGGAAACAAGTTCAGGTATACACGTTGCTCATGATAACGTAATATTAAATAATCTTATTGCAAAGATGGTCAGTATAGGTATACCAAAAGCGCCTGCTTCTAATATCGTCCATATATTCTCTAATAGAATTGTGTACGTTAGAGCTAACGGTGTATATCAGCATCCAAAAACCATTCACATGGGGTTTACACAAGGGTCTGTACTTGGCCCGGTTTTATTTAACATTTGCTTAATGGATTGTCGCAGCTTTTTTGGTCCAAATATTTAAGTAGTACAATATGCTGATGATTCCTGCTTATATACCCAGCAAAACAATTACAACAAATGTATAGACGCTTTAATCCATACGATGCTCCAACTAAAAAATACTTGTTCCATAGTAACTTAACTTTGTCTACAGAAAAATCAGCTGTTGTTATTTTTACGCGGCATAGAACTAGACTAGCCAGCCATATTAAGCTTGGATCTGCTTGGATCCCCTGCCCTAAAAACTTCAAAGACTTGAGTATAGTACTTGATCAGAAGCTATCCCAGAAAGAACATATAAACCAGTGCGTAAGCAAAGCTATAAAGATTTTGTACATTCTGAAAATGACAACAAGGAAAAATTTGGTTCCGATCCAAAAACAACCATGATATTTTATAAAGCTTACACTACATCAATAATTGACTATGACTCCATATTTTATGGGTCAGCTTGTAATAGTTTTCTTGTGAAAGTTTAATACAATTTCAAAAGTGTATCTGGTTGTTTGTTCTTGCCGTAACTTAGTGAAACCGTTCCGTATGTAATACAGTCGTACACTTTTTCCGTGGCTTCACAAGTCAAGAGTCAATAGTCAATAATTTATTTTGCCTTAATTCCATTTACAAATGGTTGAGCACCACGTCAGTTATTAAAATAAAAACAAAACTATAAAAACAAATGTAAGTGCTCTTTTCTTTCTGCATTCGATTTCAATTTTTAGTGAATTTTCTTTAAATAAATTCACTAATGAGATCGCGACTTTTGAGTTTTAAAAATCTCCACAAATGAGCGCGTATTGGCCCCCTAGAACACATATCCGGGGCCAGTTTCAATTTTTGACAGGTTCCAATCTTCAATTACGAAGGTACTCAACAAGGTTGATCAAAATCGGCCCATTATGTTTTGAGTTATTGGTATATATATATATATATACAGGCTGTTTCAAAAAACATGCACCATCGCCCGTGGGGCAATTCCTTACTAAAAAATAAGAAAAAAAGTTCCTGTGCACATGGGCCCGGAAACGCATAGTTTCCAATATACAGGGAGTTGAATTTTAATTTTTTTTTAAATTTTTTATAAATAATTTCAAAACCACTGGATTGATTTTAATGAAACTTGGAACTTGAAAGTGTATTATGAAAGTGCATATTTTCAAGTGAAAATCTACTTACAACTGCGTCAGTGGCGTGCGTACGGGGTAACTGTAAAAATTCATTTGGGGAAAAAATATGTGCGCCACTGTCTTTTTCCAATTTTGATACATCAGTTATGAAGCTTATTACATAAGCCACAAAAGCTACCTCTTGGTATTTTTTCGTTCAGGGTATCCCTTAGGAGATATGATTAATTTTATAAAAAGGGGCAAAGTACCGATTCGTTGGAGTAATGAAAACAGTAATCGTAAAGTGCCATGAAACTATAATTTTTGACAGTTCTCTAAATTCTACAATTTTGAAGTGCTTTGTAGGAGTCAAAAGAGTTTTCGTGCTATTCTTTAAATTTTGATACGGTGCAGAATTTTTACAGTTGCCCCGTACGCACGCCACTGACGCAGTTGTAAGCAGATTCTCACTTGAAAATATGCACTTTCATAATACACTTTCAAGTTCCAAGTTTCATTAAAATCAATCCATTGGTTTTGAAATTATTTATAAAAAATAAAAATAAATAAATTTAAATTCAACTCCCTGTATATTGGAAACTATGCGTTTCCGGGCCCATGTGCACAGTAACTTTTTTTCTTATTTTTTAGTAAGGAATTGCCCCACGAGCGATGGTGCATGTTTTTTGAAACAGCCTGTATGTATATATATATATATATATATATATATATATATATATATATATATATATATATATATATATATATATATATATATATATATATACACATATATATATATATATATATATATATATATATATATATATATATATATATATATATATATATATATATATATATATATATATATACCGATAACTCCAAAAAATAATGGGCCGATTTTGATCAACCTTGGTGAGTACCTTCGTAATTGAAGATTGGAACCTTTGATGTGCACTGATAACAACACATCTTCTTAAAGACCTGACCATCGTTTCACTAACAAAGTTAGAGAGCGACATCCGAGGATGAAAAATTCTGAGTACCTTCCTTTTGCAACTGTTTCGTTAGCCAAGAAAATCAGTTAGTTTTTCCCGAAAATTTTGTGTTTTCTTTCCAAAAATTGTTATATCTCCAGAAATAACAATGTTATCGCAAAAAAAAAATTGTACGAGGGTTAGAGTTCTAACAAGTAAACTACCTACCACAATTTAGATCTGTAGGTGGTTTAAAGACAAAAAAGTTATAAGCATTTAAAGAAAAATTGGGTTTTTTCTCTTTAAACGTCAAAGTCGCGAATTAAAACGTCGAAAATTTGCAACAGGTAAAGAACGTGAAACGAATACGGGTTGTGTAGAGAAAATGTAGCAAGAAGCGTGTTTTGCAAACCCCCAATTTTCAGCTTCAACCGTAATTGTCCTCTGTACTAAAATATTTACAGAAAATTTATTTCATCTAGACCTTTTCTCTAATGCTTTGGCAGTAGTTTCAATTATAGAGTTTATAGTTTAATGGTCTATAATTTTTAGCGAATGTTTGTAAAGAAAAATTGTTAATGAGGATACCAACACTTTTGAATTTTGAAAAGATTTCTTCAAATGCGAGCGAACTAGGCTCCTTAGAACCCATATCCGGGGTTAGTTTCAATCTTTATCTGTTTTCATATCTACTAGGTGACCTATTTCCCCGGTAAAGCTCAATATATCCGTTAATATACAAAAGTGGAGAAAAAATTGTCTTTGTTAATTATAGGCTTTCTTGAACTGCATCCTATAAAATTAGTTTTGCTATCATAGGTGGCCCTTAACTTGTTGGTGATAAAAAAAATTGTGTTTTCAATGGAACACACCATACATTATTACATTTCCGCATTTTCCATCGAGATATAATGCATGTTTGTAGGAAAAGAAACTCAGGACGCAGCAAATGCGTTATGGTAGCGAATTTTTACTATATGCTTCAAATTTAAATAGCTCAATTTTCTATTAAGTTAACGTTCGTTGGCTAGAAACCAGTTTTTTCGGGAACATTTTGAGTTTATTTTCGAAAATTTTTTACATTTTCGAACAATAAAGTTATTGTGACGAAATATGGTACATTGTTTCTACTATATAGGTTATACTGGTAACCAAATTTCAGGTCTGCTTTCTTTAAAAGAAAATATATATTTGCTATTAAAAACATGTTTATGAAAATTCACTACCATAACGCATTTGCTCCGTCCAGACTTACTTATTTGTGCAGCCAGATTCTGACTATAAGAATCTCGGTGGTTCAGGGGTAAGAACGTGTGCCTCTGAACCGAAGGGTACTGGGTTCGGTCACAGGGTACTCCGTTCACTTTTTCAGTACAAACTGTAACATTACCATCAACCGATGTTCTGGTATTGTATTTGAGCAAGTTGAATGTCTGCAAAATTCAGCCCTTTGGAGGGGGAGTAAAGCGGTCGGTCCCGTGTTCATCGATGTTGAGCACGTTAAATATTCCTACCTTCCTTACAGAAAGGCAGGGGTTCGGCAAGATTTCCAGGATAGTGAGGTGAAACTGCTCCCTGGCGTCGGTGATTGGCCATAATCTCGGAAATAGGCCGACGTTGAAGAAACAAAATACACACACACAGATTCTGACTGTAAATCAACTTTTTTTGCTAATATCCTCTGTTATTGATTTTCCACGGGAAATTTTTGGTAACTAAGTATTTAGCAAAAGAATATTACTGGCACATGCTTACTTACACATTTGAAAACGTAAAACTTTTACATACATTTCAATTAATTTCATAAAACACAGCTACCTTAGTTATACAATTTGGTTAAAATTAGATATCCATGATATAAATAGGGAAACCACCTAAAATTTTGAGTTCTACGCAACAAAATTTTTTTTTAATAATAATTATATAAAAAGTAATACCCAATAGAAAAAAAATTAAACAGACTGTTCATGGTTCTAACATCTTATAGGCGTAGATTTCATAACTGCAGCTTTTTTAAGTGCGTGGGCCAGATTCAGTGAGACGTGGCTCGTAGAGTTATGTAGGATATTACGCAGATAGATGATGATTTTAATTGAGCCTGGAAACTAAATATACACCTTTATGTGTGGGAAAAAACGCCCTTCCGCTCATCAAGAAGTTTATATCAATTATGGTGTATTCCCAGTTATCCAGTCACATAGATACAGATTAATCCCTGGAGGTATTAAATTGGAGCCGATATGCTCTCGGGTTTTTCTCAACTCTTATGAAACGTGTTATGTTATTAAGGGAGAGAATTGTTGGTTTTATATAAGTACTAACCTATGCCCACGACATTGCACGCTCGGATTTTGTGATTTGTATTACTCAATCTTTGAGAAAAGCTACTAAGACGTTTGTTTTTGGTGATGGGTATAATATCAATTTTCATTAGAAGAACCTGTGTCTTGTAAGGTAACCAATTTAAATAATTGTTCCTGCGTTCGTAAAGCAATAATTTGTTCATGGTCAATTATTAATAATTCTCATAAAATATTTTATAAAGCTCTATAAAACACTTATCAAAAAGTCTTGACGTTGGAAATGCGCTATGCTATCGAATTTTCATAAAAATTTCTAACTCCTGAAAAATCACAAAAATTTAAGTTTCTTAAAAAATTTTTCCTGTGAAAAATAAAGTTTGTTTAATGAAGTTTTTATACATGGGTTGCCCTCATAAGGGCAGTGCTACATACAAAATTTGTAGTTTCTACATTAATAGAATTAAGTTTAGGCAATTTAAGAAAATTGTGTATGAAAATGTGCTACCATATCGCACTTGCTCCGCCCGGCCTCTTACTATTGGTTATATATGATTTGCGATTTTTTGATTTATCGACTAAAGAAATAGAACTTATTAAGTTTATTTTGTCAAATAAAAAAATATAACACTTCTGAATCACAAAATATATACTTCCTTTTAAAACTGCTGCCAAAACAACGTAGTGCTCTAATTACTTCAGGAAAAACTGGTAGGATTAATTTTGATAACAAATTTATTCAAGCCATTTAACAAACAAACACGGGAGATAAATAGACCACCTACAATAGGCAATTATTACAACAAGTGACCATCCCAGAGCAGGATAGCCGAGTCATCAGGAATATAGAAGGCGCCTTCAAATCAGCAAGATAGAAGACACATTGGGAACGACGTAATAGAGTGAATCTCACACGTGGAAAACTGTGTCACACGTGGGAAATTATGTCAGCTATATTTAAAGTCACCTCGGGAGAACAATAGTGCCACGCCTGGGGGACATGTTATAAATAGACGGCTCGCCTTCAGCGAGGCGTTCATTCTTGTTTATAACTTAAGACTCTGCACATCGTGTGCTAACATTCATATATCACACTTATGTTGATATTCGTATTTGTCTTTATTTTTGTAACTTTGTAATTTTATAATAAGTATTAATTGTGTAAATCATTGAATAAATTATTTAAAAAATTCAAACGTCTTAACCGTAAAGTTAAGTGGCGCAGTCGTGCGTATCGGTTAAAAAGTCAAAAGCAGATTGATTTTTAAGCGTATCGACGCCTAATAACCGAGTCGTGCCAATCAGACCCAAGTAAAAGCAGAATCAATACCCAAGCAACCAAATGAGAACCGAAACCATCATATTAATGTAAGTTGTTTGCTGCTATGACATTTTTATATTTCCTGCATAATTTTTCATATATATGTGTTATATTGATATAATGTATGTCTGATTCAGAAGACGAATCACAAAGTTTGTTAAATATAGAATATAGACTTAGATCAATTAATATCAGTGACAATATTATAATAGAAAACCGTTTAAGTAAAAGTAGTAATAGTAGCAACATGGCAGACCAATTTAAGGAATTCTTTTTTAAGGCTATTCCTGAATTTGACGGCCAACCAGCTAATGTAGGCAATTTTCTTAAATCATGTGTTCTGGCCATGAACCAATTTTATACGACTAACGAAACTCTTTACATGAATCATTTGTTATTAAATTATATACAAACTAATTTAACCGGCCAAGCACGGCTTACTATAAATACCAAGATAATCAACTCGTGGCTAGACTTGAGAAATGCAATTCTGCAAAATTTTAAGGATCAGCGAGACGATACCGGTCTACTGACTGAAATGCTGACATTGAAACAGAGAAACGCAGAGGATGCGTTGGCGTTTTCTAACAGATGTAGGCATATATGACAACTGCTTATATCTAACCTAATTGCAAACGAGAATAACGAGGCAGTACGGGCAATTAAAATGACGATTTATCAAAACCAAACGCGAAAAGCATTCCTCGGGGGATTAAAGAACCCGATGGGGATGGTGCTTAGGTCAGGAGTTCCGAAAGTATAGAACATGCTTTAAAATTAGTATCTTTGGAAGATAATTTTGATTACCGGGATAAAACAATACGTAAATCAAATTTTAATAACAATAGACAAGACGGACAAAACCGACCACCTTTTCAGAGACAAAATAACCGACCTTTTAGTAATGTCCAATTTCAAACACCATTTCAACCCAATCACAGACCATTTAAACAACAAAGTAATACCCAAATTAGTCAGCAACATTTCCAGCTTAGACAAAATCCACAATTTACGCTAGACAAATTTTTCAACAAAATTTATCTAATCAATTAAGGAGACCCAACTGTAATAATCAATCAAATCAAGTGCAACGACCAAATTTAAATCCAAAAATTAACAGACAATATCCCGAACCCATGGAATTGGAAAGTTAGATTTCAGGACTGTCACAACAATCACAAAGCCACACGTCTCACCTACATAACACATAAATTTTTCATAACAATATAAACGAATTGGAATTTGAAACCAATAATGTAAATTACGAAACAAATAATATTAATTATGAAATAAATAATGAAAATTGCCTATCAGAATCGTACGATATACAACATCAAAATTTTTCCACAGCCAGTACGTCACAGCACGAACCGTAATAGATGTAAATAATATTAATGCCTTAAGCCGTTTACCTTATGTGGAACTCAAAGAAATCCGGGGTAAACTTTTATTAGATTCGGGCTCTACAAAAAATATTTTGAACCCCATAATAGCCTAGTATAATTTTTCAGACAGCGTATACGACAATCCATTCATCGTAAGGACCACACATGGCATGTCAAAACATTTAAAACGTGCGAACATTAAATTAAATTCAGTATCAGATAAGACACAAGAATTTTGTCTTTTTAGATTTAATGATGAGTACAACGGACTTCTCGGAATAGAATTCCTCACATTTAAAGAAGCCAGAATAGATTTTAGAAAACAAAAATTGTATATAGGGAACAAATGCATTGACACCAAATTCCCCCAAGAAAATAGCTATAATCAATCGGAACCTATAGAAACTAAAGCAGATGGTTCGCTATTACCCGAAAGTTCAATAAATATAAATAATATGGTTACACAGGAATATTTTGTACTAAATAGAGAACTTGGCCTAATTAGTAGTATATTAAATGAACCCGAACAAAGTTACTTAACTACATATGGTAATCACAACAGTAGATTGCGAACGCAGTACGCTTTACCAACGCGAGACAATGATAAACATATATGGTATAACCCAGTCACTAAGCAAAAGACCATTCCACATGCAGTACGGATGAATAATATTTATATTAATAGTACGAGGAGCAACCAAAAAGCATTTATAAATGAGAATACGGTAATCGAACAGATAAATACCGATTATTTGGACGATGAAGAAAAGCAAGTATTATTAAATTTATTATCGAAATATCAATACATATTTTTAAACAAAGACGAACCGTTGACTCACACTAATGTAATAAAACACAGAATAAGAACAACTGATGACATACCCGTACATTCAAAATTATATAGATACCCTAACGTACATAAACTCGAAGTAGACCGACAGATAAATGCCATGTTGAAACAAAAGATTATTAAGGAAACCCATAGTTCGTATAGCTCACCAATTTGGGTTATATCTAAGAAAATGGATATGCCAAATAAACAAAAATGGAGAATTGTGGGAGATTCCCGGAAACTAAATCAGAAAACAATACCTGACAGACACCCAGTTCCCAAAATAGACGAAATATTGGACAAAATTGGAAGAGCACAATACTTTTCGACGATTTATTTATAATATCAGGATATCACCAAATCGATATGGACCCCAGGGACATAGAGAAAACAGCGTTTCCAACGGATACAGGGCCCTGGAAGTACACCAGAATGCCGTTTGGGTTATCAGGGGCTCCAGCAACCTTTTCCAGGCTAATGCAGAGTGTATTACAAGGCCTAATTAGGAATGCCTTGTATATATGGATGACGTCATAGTCTTCTCCACGTCATTACAAGAGCATATAGAAAAGTTAAGATTGGTATTCGAACGTTTCAGACAAATCAATTTAAAGATACAACTGTATAAAAGCGATTTAAAAAAAAGGAGGCCGAGTTTCTGGGACATGTAGTAATCCCAGATGTAATTCCACTGAATTCAAGGACACTAGATGCAATAAGGAAATTCCCAATACCAAAAACAACCAAGAAATGTAAATCATTTTTAGTACTAGTGGGATACTACCGAAATTTCGTAGAAAACTTCACACAAGCCATAAAACCATTAACAAAGTGCTTAAACAAAAACTCTAAGATAGACGTTAACAACGAGGAATGCGTTGCTGCCTTTAACTCATGTAAATACATCTTAATTAATTCACTTGTGCTAATACCACCAGATTTTTCTAAAGATTTTATATTAACAATCGACGCTTCAAATGTAGCGATAGCTGGAATATTGAGCCAGGGTGAACCAAATTAGTACCACCGGATAGCTTACGCCAGTCGTACTTTGAACGAAATGGAATCGAGGTACAGCACTTTAGAAAAAGAGTTATTAGCCATCGTATGGGCAACAAATTATTTCAGACCATATTTATACGGACTAAAAATCACCATTTATATAGACCATAAACTATTAAAGTGGTTATTTTCATTAAAACAACCAAATTTAAAATTACTCCGTTGAAGACTAAAATTAGAGGAATACGAATTTAAGATCGAGTATAAAAAAGAAAAATTAAATTGCGCAGCAGATGCACTTTCCGGGGTAGAAATAAATCCACTAGATATAGATAACCAATCAATGGTCAACAATATAGACGACGAAGAAGGAATAATAAGTATCGACGATGACAAAACGGCAAATTCAAATGCCGACTCATACTCAGCACCTGGTATACCTATACTCGAAGAAGAAATAATGAACAGTAAAATCAATCAGATATTTTTCAAACATACAGACACACCGGAAATATTCTCAGTCAGAAAAGATAAACGAAATTTTATTTACGCTAGCATTAATTTAAATGAACCCAGTTAAATAGAAAAATTTATAAAAGAATACTGTTTACCCCACAGGAAATATTATTGTGTTTTTATAAACGAACGAGAATACGAACTAATTAGTTCGTCAATCAATCAAATTTTAGTGAATTTTCTTAAAAAAAATTAACTAATGAGGAGATCCCGACTTTTGAATTTTGAAAAAATTTCTTCAAATGACCGCGAACTAGACCCCCTAGAACACATATCCGGGGTCCGTTTCAATTTTTATATGTTTATATATATATATATATATATATATATATATATATATATATATATATATATATATATATATATATATATATATATATATATATATATATATATATATATATATATATATATATATATATATATATATATATATATATATATATATATATATATATATATATATATATATATATATATATATATATATATATATATATATATATATATATATATATATATATATATATATATATATATATATATATATATATATATATATATGTATCACACCGATAACTCAAAAAATAATAGGCCGATTTTGACTAAATTTGGTGGAAAAATTCCTTTTGCAAATGGCTTGGATAAGTTCGTTAGCCAGGAAAATCTGCCCAGGTTTTTCCGGAAAATTTTGTGTTTTCTTTCGAAAAAAATTAATATCTCCGGAATTAACAAAGTAAGGGCAACCAAATTTGGTACGCTAGTTAATATCCTTATAGATAAGCCACCTACCAAAATTTAGCTATGTAGGTCGAAAGACAAAAAAGTTATAGGCATTTAAAGAAAAATAAATTGGGGTTTTCCTCAAAACGTCAAAGTTGCGATTTAAAACGTCAAAATCGGCAACATTTAGGCAAAGAACTTGAATCTAATACGGGATATGGAAATCAAATGTCTCAAGAAGGATCTTTTACAAACTCTGAAGTCTTAGTTTCAACCGTCATTGTCCTTCATTTTACTAAAATGTTTCCAGAAAATTCATTTCAAATAGACCCTTTCTTAACGATAATAAACGCATTCACTAAATTTGTCCAAGAGTTTCCTATCAAAAGGAAAAATGCAACCGAGATTGCGAAGAATTTAATTAAGTATTTCTCACAATATGGAGCGTGTAACACCCTAATTGCGGATCCAGACACGGAGTTCTCAAATGTAGTAGTATAATAGCTACTTGCGGCTTATCAAATAGAGTTACATACAACCATACCTCAAAACCCTATGTCAAACGGACGCATCAAAAGATTTCACAGCACGATAATCGAACACTATCGTTTGTTCAAAGCTAAGTTTAAAAACATGAAACCAGTGGACTTAATACCATACTGTATCTTTGCTTATAACTCGACAATACATTCACAGACACTAAAACCGCCATTCGATTTAATATTTGGCTATATACCGGAAATGTACAACTACGACCCGGAAGTAATAATTACCAAAGAATACAACTTTCAGCATAAAGAATTAATGCTAATTATTTATGAAATAGTAAGAAGCCGAATCGAAAATTCAAAATTAAAGACATTACAACGGACTAACAAAAATACTTACCAACCGCTTAAAGAGGGCGACATTGTATATAAACAGATTTCTCCCGGATTCCATCAAAAACACAAATATCCATTTTCAGGACCATATTCACTAGTTTCACTATTAGAACATAACAAAGCTATTTTAACAAACCATAAAAACTATAGCCCATTTACGAAATTTACGCCTTTTAGGTTCCTTGCAGCAGGAATAAGTGGCCAGATACAAGACTTGACAGACAATCCAGGCATGCTACACAGGAAAATCGGGACAGCCTACTCAGAAAATAACAGATGGAACTTACTGCACGTACATGACTTGACACAATTACATAAGGTCTACGACCAGATAAAGCAATACTACGCAAACACTATTAAAATGATGACAACATACCATCACTCAGAATATCATAATTTTATACTAAGTCATAATTTTACTATAAGTAGCATAGATAATTTTACAGGATTTTTCCAAATATGAATATCGATAATAACAGAAAGAAACGTGGTATGATAAATGGATTAGGTTCAATTTTGAAATCAATCACAGGTAATCTTGAGTCACAAGACGGAAAACGTATATGTCAGGCGCTAGATGTTTTGACGGCAGATCAAAATAAGGTTAACGAACTCATTCAATCGCAAACTTCGCTGATGCTAGAGGCGATAGCGGAATTCAATCAAACAATAGCCAAATTGAATCATAATGAAGACACAATATATAAAAGAATAAACGAATTAGAAATTACAATTGCTGGCCTTAGAGCGAAAAACTGACACACTACCACAGCATAAAAAATTTAGAATTACTCACCCAATTAAGTCATTTGCTAAACAATATTCCGGAACTAGTTTTAACAACAGAAAATGCAATCACCTTTTTAAAATTAGGAATATTTCATACATCTATATTGAACCCAAAATATCTAATAAATGAACTCAATTAAATACAAAATTACGTAACTAATTGAAGATTAATAACAACCACTGATCTTAATCTATGTGAAAAAATCTTTAAAATAAGAACAGTTCAAATTAATTTCAAAATTATATTTCAAATAGAAATACATCTAGTAGATGAATCATATTATACTTATTATCAATTATACACTTTACCAGTTCCCGAAAATTCACACACATTTGCCATGATAATTCCTAGAACCAAATACCTTATCCTAAGTAGCAAACAATATACATATCGCAATGAATCATGCCAAAATTTAAAGAACTAATTGTATTTCTGCGAAGACAATAATCCAACTGCCATGAACGATCAAAATCCATGTGAAATTAAATCAATCAAATTTCAAAATCCCATAAATAACTGTAAGCAAGAAGTAGTCAAAACTAATAAACCAACCGTTTCAAGATATGGAACTAGTCAGTACATTGTTATAGCACCAGACGAAACAAACGCCGGAGTAACTTGCAAGGAACAAGAGTGGACCAATATAATCAAGGGCACCAAACTAATTACCCTTCAACCAAATTGCCAATTAAAGATCGGAAACAAAATTTACAAGACCAGCTCAACAACGTCGGAAACTCAACAACTGTTCAGTCTACCCAAATTAGAATCCCCGAATCAAGAAGATCCAAAATTCCAGAAAAGGTACCCGAATTAACATTAGAAAACGTACAGCTACACAACATCGATCAAATACAGAATCAACTTCAAATGATCAAGAGAAATATACCAGGGCCGATCAATATACCTATACATCACCTGAGTATATGGACTATATTATTATATGTAGCTGTCATAATTGCCATCATAACAACAGTAACGAGAATGGGGTTGAAGAAGTGGAAGAAAACCAAGGAGGAAAATCCCGCAAACATTGAAACCGGATTTCCCTTGAAAATCCGGAACGAACCGTAGCATCGTTCTTCAAAGGAAGGAGGAGATAAATAGACCACCTACAATATGCCATTATTACAACAAGTAACCTTCCCAGAGCAGGATAGCCCAGTCATCAGGAATATAGAAGGCACCTTCAAATCAGCAAGATAGAAGACACCTTGGGAACGACGTAATAGAGTGAATCTAACACGTGGAAAACTGTATCAGCCAAACTAAAAGTCACCTCGGGACTGGGGGACATGTTATAAATAGATGGCTCGCCTTTAGCGATGCGTTCATTCTTGCTTCTAACTTAAGAATCTGCACATCGTGTGCTAACATTCATATATCCCACTTATGTTAATATTCGTATTTGTCTTTATTTTTATATTGTAATTTTATATTAAGTATTAATTGTGTAAATCATTAAATAAATTGTTAAAAAAATTTAAACGTCTTAACCGTAAAGTCGCGTGTCAAGTTTGATTAAATTTCGTCCATTATTTTGGTGAAGTAATAGGAAGACGGGGGAACATATTTAAACATACACTCTTTTGGGCGGCAGAAGGTAACTTTGTATTTTTAAATTAAATGATTTTTTGTTATAAAACTCGAATCCACGTAAAGAACTACGTATGTGTGCAAAAAAAAGATTTGCTCTTTCGGTTACGAAATTATGATTTATTGGGTTGAAATACAAAAACAATTTCAATTTATTTATCAAGTCTCTTACCATGGAAGTTGATGTTGAGTATTATTTGTTTCCATGGGAACGTGTTATTTTTTAAGTCAACTGATAATTTTGATCTTTTGACGATTATTTCCCAGTTTATTGCTAAATTAAACATGGAAAATAATTTTAACCTGGAAGCTAATATGGTGTCAATTTTGAGGGAGTACAGAAAAAAATACAGAAAAAAATACAGAAAAACTGCGCTAGTGTGGGCAGAGCGGTTTCCTAATAATCCGAAATCTCACATGGCATTTCAAAGGCTGGAAACCAGGAGTCGTACTATTGGCAGTTAAAAATCAAAACCACAAGGTCGGAAGAGAACTAAAACTGATGAAAATAGTGCATTTGGCTTTCAAGGTCCGGTAGCTGCTGGTCAGCATGTAAGTACCAGACGGCTTGCTAGAGATGCTGGTATGAGTCAAACGTAAAGGTTTACTTTCGGGGCGTGTGTTTGATTCTTATGAAATTTTGTATATAGACGTGTTTTAGGGTGTACATGACGAAAATCACAATTAAAATGAGAGCAAAAGCCAACTTTTGGAGTTATTTGGCAATTTTTGTTGGAAAAATGTAGGTTATATTCATTTTTGCAGCAAGTTTTTGGATATATCTGGTTTCACATGATCGATATAAATATACACATATAATGCTTTAGTACCTTATTTCACTAAACATAATTACATTTCATGGTTTTCACGTTTCGTTTTTGAACAATTTTTATATAAAATTTTCCTTTTTGCGATAATGTCAAACTTCAAAATGTATATGTTGGCTTTATATGTCAAATGTCAATTTCAATTTAGGATCGGTTATACGATGAAAAGAAGGGAAATTTTCAGAGACACATAAACAGTTAAGGGGGTGCACTAACTATGTGAAAATGAATATTATGAAATACACCCTTCTTTAGCTTGATATAGAACGAACGACCCCCGAAAATGTCTAAAATATGACAAAAACATGTCGCAAAAGTGAGTACAACTTACGTTTTTCCTATAAACATTTCCAAATAACTCCAAAAGTTGGCATCTGCCCTCATTTTTATTGTGATTTTCGTTATATTCACCCTAAAACACAACCATATACAAAATTTCATAAAAATCTTGTCCTAAAGTATACCTTTACCATTTACATTCTTTTTTTTTATTTCTTAAGGTAAATAGCCACAATATGCACTACTGAGCGGCGGAAAATTGCCCTGGATAATAATTATGCCAAATAAGCATCCATGGTCATGTAATGTCTGGTGTGGTATAATCAGGGATAAAGTTTAAGGGCACTTAAATAGGGAAATGTATACTAAAAAAAGCATTAACTCAATTACTAAACCAAAATGTAAACTAAGACATGTGGTCCTAACAGGATGGAGCTCCACTCCATTATGAAATACAGTCCTGTAATGATTTTAATTGAATATTTGAAAATAGGTGGATTGGTCGAACAGGTCGGATCAACTGGGCTGCTAGGTCCCCGGATTAGACCACCCCCCCTTGATTATGTATTTTGGGGTTTTGTAAAGAAGATAATGATGGAAATTGCACCTACAACTTTAGATATTAAAAGCCGAATCCGCCTTGTCTGCTCATGAGTGACACTCGAAATGTTGTAATACGTACGGGATTCGTTTAGAAAAAGAGTGAGAAAGTGTTTGTTGAACAGTTGAAGCTAGATATTTCGAACAATTTCACATGCACGACAGACGATAAATAAGTTGAAATATTTTTTTAATATTTTAACCTAATAAATCATAATTCTGTAACCGAAAGAAATAATCAAAAATTGTCTGGCACACATAACTAGTTTTTTACGTTGACTCTAATTTTGAAGTACACCACTCTATTTAAAATCCACAGGTACTCCTCGCCTATTAAAATAGAGAGTGGGTAAATGTTAAAAATATGTTTAAATATGTCTCCCCAACTTTCTATTACTTCACCAAAATTTTACAAATTTTTTTAAACTATTTTCGAGATATCCCCTTGCAACTCTTTAATAACTCACCCTGTATGTATAAACGCCAAGACCTCTTCCACGCATAACCTCAATCTAAGCTTTTGAGCTTTGAAAGCGACAGTAGAACATTTTAGACGTCATGATGTCAATTCATAAATTTTTAAATAAGTCAAAAAATCTTCAAAAACTACTCTACAAAGTATAGGGAATTCTGTTAAAAGCTCCTGAAGAATAACGCCTGGAATTTAAAAATGCAAAAAACACTATATCATTTAACTCGAAATAGGGGAAGATTATACATACTTTCAGTATTGCCGGAAGTACCGTCATCGAATATTTTCATTGATTCTATTGTATTAGCTTACAGTAACTTTGCAAAACTTAATTGTTGCTAAGAGGTTCAGTCTTTATAATGGTCGGTCTGAACTAATCACCCGGTGTGTGTGTGTGTGTGTGTGTGTGTGTGTGTGTGTGTGTGTGTGTGTGTGTGTGTGCGTGTGTGTGTGTGTGTGTGTTTATAGCGGAGGGCTTTAGAAAACGAGTTCCATTAGTCACAGGCTTTTTTTTATATCACCTTTAGAAATAATGGTAAGACGGTAAGATCTGTTGAACTTACAAATAATGTGGTTAGAGTTGAAAAATCACCCTCCATATTCAGTTTTTTTCACCTAGTATCAACAAAAGAAAGTAACATATGTTACAGTCTTTGTTCCTAAAACTATATAACCTATTAGATGGTCCTGAAGTTTACATGACATACGTAGTTTGTTTACCCCATTACTTTTGACTGAAATGTTGGTTAACCGAGTCCATAACTGTCTAACCTATCCAACATACAATGAGGTATATGTCAACTATAAATAAAGAAATTTGATACCTAATGCGTGTTTGAGTAAATGCTGAGACTATAAAAAAATATATACTGCCTCACATTAAAAAAGCAATTCAAAGAAGGGGCTGCTGAATTAAACCATGATTTTGACAAAGGTTTAACAAATAAATTAAATGTATTCAATTTTTTAGCCTCGGCAGCCCAATGCTAAGAAAACGACGGCTTGGTTTTATTCTCAAAAAAGTGCGTTATGGTAGTGAATTTTCATAGAAATGATCTGGCACAAAATTTTTATTATAACCTTTTTTTAATTCTAACATAGAAATCAGAATTTTGGTGTATAGTTTACTTTTTATATCGTAAACCCACCTACCAAATTTGGTTATCATAGCTTTTTTCATTTTTGAGATTAAAAAAAATTTCGAATGAAAACTCAAATTTTCCCGGCAAACCTCATCCGATTTTTTTGGCTAACAAACTTATCCAAGCCATTTACAAAAGAAAGGTACACGCCACATTTAATTAAAATCGGCCCATTATTTTTGGAGTTATCGGTATCGATACACACACACACACAGAGATATATCTATATATATATATATATATATATATATATATATATATATATATATATATATATATATATATATATATATATATATATATATATATATATATATATATAAAAAATTTAACTGACCCCGGATATGGGTTCTAGTGGTCCGAGTTTGCGCTCATTTGCAAAATTTTTTTCAAAATTCAAAAGTTGGGATCTCTCCATTAGTGATTTTTTTCTACGAAAATTCACTAAAAAGCAAGGGTTAGGTAGAAGTAGGTATAGATAGCCGGTTCTGGTGCTACCACCTTCCACCACCCGGCCACTGCGCCGGCGCGAAGCATTGGAGTGACGTCACAGTGACGTCATTAGGTATGGTCGGGGCGGAGCCCCGCCCGCCCTCTTTTGGGCGTAGCCCCGCCCCTTGTGGGCGAAACCTCACCCTTTGTGGGGCGTATCCCCGTCCCCTTTTGGGCGGAAACCCACCCCGCCCACTTGGGCAGAGCCCCATACACGACCACACCTCGACCACACCCCGACCACACCCAACCACGCCCCAACCACGCCCCGACCACACCCTAACCGGCGCGAAGCGCGGTAGGGACGTCATAGTGACATCACTGGACAGAGAGCCAATAGGGGACAAACCTGAGATGACGTGATCGAAGATGACGTCCAAGATGGCCGACCAGAAGCGAAAAACGCGGGAAATTTAAATATTTAAACGACAGATGGCTCCACCTTTCAATGTAAGAGAACCCACCATTGTAATTTTTGTTGGTTTGATGTACGAAAAAATAGCGGTTTGCGCATGCGCAAACATAACTTTTTTATTAAGCGGTGTAGAGGTATAGTGTTTGGTGTCATGTTACTCGACTCGGCGAGTAGAATTCAAAAATGAACGTTTACGCGTGCGCAAACTAACTTTGTAGTTTTTAAAATTAACCCCTACGTGTTTGGTGTCATGTTAATCGTCTTGATGAGTAGAAGCCAAATTAGGCAACATGGTTCCTGTCTTGATGAAATCGAAGTAAACAAACACCGGATGTTTGCGGTTTGCAAGTCTGAGCACGCTCGTAAGAGAAAGTTAAAATATGCGACTACCAGACATGTTTAATCAAGCAGAATTATCTAGATGTATGAGTATTCCGATTGTCCCCCTGTATGTTTTTCATTGAAAAACAAAAATACCAAAAAGACCTATCGATAGTTAATATCGTTGTTTCTAAACAACATACTCGTTTATAACCAGTTTTAAGATCATAACTATATATTATAGTATGTTTTAATACAATTAAAGATATTTCACTAAGTATATGTTTTGATTTGATTAGAATTCCTATTTACATCGAAGCAGTGTAATAATTAGAAGAGAGATATACCAAACAGCATTTATTAACTACAAAGTAGAGAGGTCGTCACAGGTCAAATTAACAATTGATACGTGCATCTCATTCATGCACAAATTTAAAAACAAAGCCTATTTTCCATATCTAATTTACTAAAGACAATAGCCAGATATGCGTGTATTGAGAACTGCATTTCATTGAAACGTATAAATGGTCAGCACATTTAATCAGAATTACAGTTGAAACATTATTATGGAGAAAATCATAAGTGATCGCAATAGATTTTTAAAGTTTACACAGAAGCCAAACAGAAAAATACAACCAATGAGAGTACATGAAGAGGGGGGGGGGGATAGGGCAGCGAAACCTATTTAACAACAAAGCATGCAGCAATAAGGTTAGTTCAAAGCTAAATGTTGAAGATACTCGGTGTACGTAATTATAATTGTATCAACATGTTGTACGATGAGAGTAATGATTCTCGAGTCACAGATCCAGAACATAATAGAAAACGGTTTAATATAGACGAAAATGATGGTCCTGAGAGTATCAAACCTGCTACTAACGATGTTTGTGAAGATTGTTATTGGGGTCAAATTGATGCAGCTCTGCGACAGAATATTAGTGAGATTAAGCAAGAAAGTAGAATGCTGCTAGAAACAAGGTATACCATTACTTCAACTCTAAGTGCTGCAATTGGTTTATCAAAAGCGACCGGATTGATTCCAATAATTAAAATTGTAAATACAAGTCTATATCCACCAAGTCCAAATATAGCAACCTCATCTAGCTCATGGGAATATTTTATTTCAACATTGAAAAACACAGCTGAAGAGTACTTTACCAAAGGTAATAAGAGTGAACCTGAAAATATTGGAGTATGTATCGTCAAACCAATTAAAATGCTAAGCAGTAAATGTATATCAATCTCAGATGACTCTGTTACTTTTTATTTAACCGAAGATGCAGTTCAACAGCTACTCGATCTAGTTGAAATCATCAACGAACAGGTGAAGTTTCTAAGTAATTTGAAGTTTGATATTCGACTTAGTGATTTCCTCTATTGTGTTGCTGATGTTCTCAAATGTGTGAATAACAAGGAGCTACCGTGTGACGAGGAGGTTGTAAAACTCATAAAAGTCATGTTAAAAGACTGTGAATCAACATTCCGAGTTTGTATGTTAGAATGCTTACACTCAAATACTTAATCGTTTTAAAGAAATACACACGATATACAATGGCCCATTTTAAAGCAGGTTTTATCATCCTTACCGCCCTAAGCCAAAATATGTTTTGTATCTACAAACCACCAAATGTTACAGAAGTGAGAATTTGTTTCGATGATGATAACTGTATGAAATGGTTTAGTCTTCCAGCAACATACCTAAACAACGATCAGATGCTTGAAGTTTCAACATACAACATATCCAAAATTAAAAGTGATATGGTGCGCTATAAACTTATGTTCCTGTTTGATAACGGTACCCGTGATGAGACACCTGATTGGAGAACACTCAGATTAACTGATTCATATCGGTTCATTTCAAATTATATTTCTATGTGTATATCACCTGGTTCTCTTGTATATCTAACTATATTTATGTTGATATACTTTTGTTTTAAATATAACACTGTAATTAAAAATATATATTGTAAACATGTTTGTTTGTAAATAAATATACATAAAGTGAACACATATGTTTTATTAGGTAAGTAAGACGTGTGAAACATATAGTAAGAAACACAAGTTTAAACCGTAAGTGGTGTCAACATCTATAAATTGTCGTACACACTCGTAAGCTGATTCAAAAATTTAGTTGTCGTAGAAGGAAGAAGTGCTTCAATCTGCTCTATATGTTCAAATGGCTACATTAAGTGACGTGTGTTACCAGCAAATTAAAGACAACTTTGGTATGGTTTATTCGGAGACTTCCAATTAATTATTGATAAGAACACTGGTTATTTCAATGCGACAAAATTATGTAAAAATAGTGAGAAAAAAATGTATCACTGGCTGGAAAATAAGAAAACTAAAGAGCTGATTGCCTATTACAACAGTAAGTTAAAGGAACATTTAGATAGCCGGAATACCGATACCCTAAATAGTCCAACTGAAGGAGCCCACTTAGAGTCATCTCTAGGGGCCCGTAATACCGATCCCCTAGAAATGGCAGAAGCAACATCTCAATTACCAACAACCGCTACATACTTGGTGGACTTTGGTGGAAGACAAGCTGAAAACAACTTGATATCCGGTACATATGTCTGTAAAGATTTAATATTAAATTTGGCTTGTTGGATATCCAATCGTTTCTTTGAAAAGTGTAATCAAATTATTTTTGATTTTTTCGTAAATGAATTTAATCAAAAATACAAGGATAACCTTAAAGAAATTGAAGTAAAATTAATGGAGATAGATGATGAAGTGCAGCGTATGCGAGAAACAAATGCTAAAGTCACATACCATCTCGAAGATATATCCCCAAAACCAAGTAACCGAGGAAAAATATGTGTATTTGGTTTACTTTCAAGAAATGAGAAAGACGCTACATACCCATATCATGCAGTGAGAACGCAGAAGAAAAGTTTTCGAAGAGCTGTTAGGAACTTTAAAAATGAAAATCCCGATTCCGAAGTGGTTCTAAACATGTTGTATGATCCAAATTCTATAAATCTCTTTAATAGAATAAAGACCAAAGTAAAATACCTCAAGACGAATAGAAACGATCTACAAGCAGCAGATGTACCACAGGAGAAGTTTATTCACGATATTATTGATTTACGTCATAATTTTTAATTGTTTACTGAGTTAAATTGAAATATATGTCATATGGAAAAAAAAATGATTTTAACAAAGACTTTTGTTCTAAGTACATTAATACATTAAATATAAACTTATTTAACATCATCTGCATTTATCCAAGAAACATACAACATCACCCATTGTAAATTTATTCTGATCAAACACTTTAATATTTGAGTAGACTTATTGAACAATAGTCTCGTCATTTCTCTTACTAACATCCTGATGTTTTACACCAGTAGTGCGATGAACATTAGCGTTGTAGGCAGCCGTAACATCGATAGCCAAAGGCAGACCAATCTCTCCAAGGTACAACCAACGACAGACAACTATCTAGCAGGATAGACAGCTGTCTAACAGGATAGACAGCTGTCTAACAGGATAGACAGCGGTCTAACAGGATAGACAGCTATCTAGCAGGATAGACAGCTGTCTAACAGGATAGACAGCTGTCTATCAGGACTGACAACTGTCTATCAGGACAGACAGCTGTCTATCAGGACAGACAGCTGTCTAACAGGACAGACAGCTGTCTAACAGGATAGACAGCTGTCTAGCAGGACAGACAGCTGTCTATCAGGACAGACAGCTGTCTAACAGGACAGACAGCTGTCTAACAGGATAGACAGCTGTCTAGCAGGACAGACAGCTGTCTATCAGGACAGACAGCTGTCTTACAGGACAGACAGGTGTTGGACAAGTGTCTAACACGACAGACAGCCGCGGCGCGTTGCTGTTCCGACCCGACGTTGCCGTCACAGGGTGGAGGGGTCTAACCTGAGAGGACATCAACAGGGTAGAGAGGTCTAACCTGAGATGACGTCATACGCGCATACGCGCAGTGTCGTCACAGTTGGTGACGTCACAGGGTGGAGGGGTTTAACCTGGCTGGTGAGATGATTGGTTTGAGGAATGATTGTTGGCAGGTCAGAGGTGTGCAACTAACCTGAGATGCTGGTGAGATGATTGGTCTGAGGAACGATTGTTTCGTCAACAGGGTGGATTCATCAGATGGTGAAGGAATGAAGAACATTTAGGATGATGAATGTATGACCTAGAAAGCTGGTTCCTTGGGAATAGATTATGACATACATTTAAGACGATTGTTTCGTTGAATAATTTTATAAAATTCGTTAGCATGGAAAGCTGTATGTCGTGTTAGACACTTGTCCAACACTTGTCCTGCTAGACAACTGTGTGAGACAGCTGTGTTAGACAGCTGTTAGACAGCTGTCTGTCCTGTCAGACAGCTGTCTGTCCTGTAAGACAGCTGTCGTTGCTGTATGTCTAAGGTTCAGTCGGTAGGCAACAGTGAAGGTGAAAACAATTACTATCTGCTAAACTTTAGTCTTTCACACCATTTGTCTTTCCAACATTGGTAGCATATATTTTTAAATTGTTTAAAGTTCATATCGGTGGTCATATGATCGTCGCACACATGTTTTAAATTGGTTTCATCTTGCTTGAATAACACAACAACAACATTTGTGTTGTCACGTATCAGATGTTTGGGTATTCGAGTATATGTTTGATAGATAGAATGAATCAATATTCTTATGTCTGCCCATACTAAAGTATGCTCTCATTTTATCTTGTTTTTGACAAGCCACATCATCGAATCTAAACACCGCGTTGTCCAGGGCTTCTGCTGGATCTAATATTTTATCGTTTTCACTAGTGGATCCCGAAAGAAAGGGTGGGGTTTACCTTTAGCTCGGAGTGGTTCGACAAGGGGGCTGCTCACCTGCTATTCAGAAAAGCAAAGAATGTTGTTTTTGAAGATATTTGGTTCCTACTGAGTAAGATATACCAGAGTAAAGGACCTGGTTTTCGTTCTGATACTTTTCGAATGACGATGACTCAAGTGAAAACTGCTAAGCCTTCATATATGTCAATTAAATCTCTTCATCCATCATCATCATCATATATTTAGAGGGGGGAACACTTATACGTAGCTTGCAAGCCTTCAATACAAACACGTGCCAATTAAATCTCTTAATCTATCATTAACATCATATATTCAGAGGGGCCAGTTGTAGGTAGCTTGCTATCTCTACGCCCCTCAACGTTGGTTGGTTGGTTGGGTGGTTTGTTAGTTGGCTGGTTGCATTTTTCATAGAAATGATTGGATATCCAACAGGCTAAATTTAGAATTAAATCTTTGCAAACATATGTACCACCTATCAGGTCGTTTACAGTCTGAGCTCCACCCATTTTTACGAAGTATGTAGCAGTTCTAGGTGTTACTTGAGATGTTGCTTCCGCCACTTCTAGGGCATCGGTATTCCGAGCCCCTGGAGATGACTCTAAGTGGGTTCCTATTCTGATACCCCCAATGTTCCTTTAGCTGACTGTTGTAATAGGCAATCAACTCTGTAGTTTTCTTGTCTTTCCACCGAATGATACATAAAGCCACATCTCAAGACAGTTAGTTAGAGTGTTGCATGACTAAGATTACTCTGAAATGATAGTGCCACTAATGATTACTAAGTGTGTAGCAGTTGTAGGTACTAAGTCAACTCCTTCTGCTGGAACATTTGGACCAACGGAATTCCGTTGGTCCAAATGTTCGGCCAGTTTGTTGTTGTAATAGGCAATTAACTCTTTGGTTTTCTTATTTTATATCTCATATACATAAAAGCTACACTTCAAGATACTTAGTTTGACTAGTCACATGGCTAAGATTGCTATGAAAGGATAGAGACGTGTTGGTTCAGGACAATTGAAGACTGTTCTTCAAGACATATTTACTTTGGTTTGTTAGGTGCACTTGACAGCTGTCTCTGTCGTCAACTTCAATAAGTCTAAGAGAGTGTACTGAAATTTGCCTGTAGCACACATCACTTGATGTAGTCAACATTTAAATATGCTATTGAATCCTGGTCCTCATGGTAAGCTTGAAATTTTCTCTGAACGTAACTTCATTAAGTCTAAGAGAGAGTGTTGTTTTTAGGTGTTAACACAACTTGTTCTGATTTACTTAAAACCTATATTTCTTTCTTATGTTCAACACGACGATTATTTTGAGGTGTCACACATGTTTGTAGCTCTAAGAATAGCTATACCGGAAGTGTTTACCGGAAGTAACATTTTTATTGAATATGCTTATAGAGTTTGATTTGCTGAACAGCGTGTATGTATTGGTTCTATCGTACATCTCACCGATCTTATTGCTTTTAACTTAATATATGAATCAAGACGATTCATATGACACCAAACACGTAGGACTTCAAACAACAAATAAAAAATTAATTGTACGAATGCGCTAGCCGCCATATTTACACACATCATATAAAATGGTGGTTACTCGTTTGCATAATACAGGTTAGCTGGCTTTTGAATTTGCATGTAGTGTTTCAACCAACTAATACAAAATTTATTGGGTGCTTAAACTAAACTTAAAACATTTTTTGGTAACACAGTTTTTCTATAACCAATATTTCGCTTCAAATCCTAAAAACTAAATTTTTAAATTCAACAAGCTCACAAGCCTTTGAAAAAAATTTCTTCAGATGTCCCTAGAACCGAGGTTACTTTTATATACATGCGCCATATCAAGAAAAGCTATGATAAACAAATTTGGTGGGTTAACGTTATAATAAAATATTTTTGTATTAACTGATTTCTATGAAAATTTACAAATATTTAGTGTCAGAAGCTTTTAATGAAAATTCGCTACCATAACATACTTGCTGTACCTAGGTTTATTTTGTTTTAAGCTCATTTATATAACTCTCGTAAGTTTGTGATATAAAAACTATATAGCAAAAACAAATTATGCTAAAATATTTTGTATCAGATTATTTATGTACAAATTTGCAAATCTCTGGTGTCAGAAGCTTTACATGAAAATTCGTCACCATAACGCACTTGCTATACCCAGGTTTTAAGTTCAATTATATAACTGTGAACAAATTGCTATTCTATTTTGAGCGATATATTAAAAAATAATGTGAAACAGTCTTTCCATAATAATATTAAAGCCGTCAGTATTGGACAAAGTATAAAAAGGTTTTTACTTCTCTCTAAAATTATATGAAAATTCGCCACCATAGCGCACTTGCTGCGTTCAGATAAAACTGTAACTTACCAGGCGTAATCCTCGCTTTCTAACATAGCTTGTTTTCGTAAAACGTTTTAGTTCTGAATTTTTCACAAAAATAACTAGACACATATTGATACAAAGTCACCAACGAACCATAGCTCTATATACACAGCAATATCTACAAATAAACACAACTTCTAGCTTCACTAAACCTATACACCTGTAATGAAAACACCTGGGGCATATTAGGTAAGATTCGAAAAATTATTACTGCTTTGCAAAACACATAATTTTCATGACCGCGCCCGGCTGACGATTTAAACTGAGGTTATCAGCTGAGCTGGTCACTCAACTAAACCGGAAGCTCTCTTGATAATGAAACGGTTAATCAGCTGGTGTAATATTAAGCATTTGAAATAAAAACATAACGTTTTGTTTCAATCTTATTTCGCCTAAATTAGATCGATATAATTTTTCCGTTTTCATCCTACATACGACAAGTGATTTCTATTAATTATAATGAGAGAATTTATATACTTCTCAGGTTAGGTGTCTTTAATAGGTGATTTACATTTATTACTTATTAATTATATTGATATACTTCTCAGGTCAGATAGGTTTGATAAGTGGTTTATATTTTATTACTAATAATTAAATTCTTATTACGCACGTTATTTTAAATGGCGGTTCCTCGTTTACATAATACAGGTTGGTTGGATTTTGAATTTGTTTACGTCATCTCAAGTTAGTTGGGGATCGGAGCGGTCGTGTTAGGTCGGCGGTGGGTGTCGGAGCTGTTCGGGTTAGCTCGAGCACGGCTGAGTCAGTTCAGTGGCTCCGCCACCCCGCCACCTGGGTGGCGGGTGGCGGGTGGCGGCACCAGAACATACCATCTATACCTACTGATGACACCTATCATTTTGGCTATAGATTTTCCGACATATAACAATTTAATACAAAATTTTTTCAGTGTCAAATTCACTTGAATTTATTAATAATGTTAAAGATATTAAACTGGTTGAAGACGAGGTTTTGATTTCACTTGATGAAGCCTCTTTGTTTCCTAGCGTGCCTACGCAAGAAACACTATCGTATTTAGAACAATTGTTGAAATTAAACAACATAAGTGAAGAGGTTTGCAAAAAATGTTTAACTTTAACAAACCTTTGTATAAAAGAAAATACCTTTCAAGGTAACAATGAGTTTATTGAACAAACCCAAGACACGGCAAATAGGAACTTTCTTCATTCATTGCGGGCCTTTTCATGAGTAGAATTTTAAACGTATTTAGAAAATAAAAGGTTCTATGCACAGCAAGTGCATTACGGTAAAGAAGTCTCAATAAATGCTTCAAATTGGAAATTCCAAACTTCATTAAAATAGCTTTATTATTTTTTGCGATACAATTTTAAAAAAAATATGTAGAAAAACTTTCATCAAAATCGGTTACTTTTTGAGTTATCGGTTGGATACATACATAAATACATATACATATACATATATATATATATATATATATATATATATATATATATATATATATATATATATATATATATATATATATATATATATATATATATATATATATATATATATATATATATATATATATATATATATATATATATATATATATATATATATATATATATATATATATATATATATATATATATATATATATATATATATATACACATACAAAAATTCAAACGGCCTTTGGTTTCCGGGTTCTAGGGGTCTAAATTCGCGCTCACATGAAAAAATATTTACAGTCTCACCACCGATACCTCTATATTAGCGAATTTTTTAATACCAATTTGCTAAAAGTGAGTACTTTTTTAAAGTATGGCTTCGTTATGTTGACGATATTTTCGCAGTGTAACATTAACATATGTGAACATATGTAAATTAGATGTTTTTATTAAAAGACTAAACAGTCAAATTGATTTAATAAAATTAACTCACGAATTAGAAGTTAATAGCAAACTACCTTTTCTAAATCTACTAGTTATTAAAAATAAAGTCTCTTCACTGAAATGTCAGGTATCTATGAGATAAGTTGTAAGAATTGTAATATTAAACACGTTGGGCAGAGTAAGAGAACCATTGCAACCAGATTTAAGAAGCATCTGGCACAGCTGAGATGCGGTAGTATATACAAGTCATGTGTGGCTCAACATATTTGGTGTAATAATCACCACAAAGATAAAGAAAACTTGAAACTTATCAAAAGCCTGGACGCAGCAAGTGCGTTATGGTAGTGAATTTTCATAGAAATGATCTGCCACCAAATATTGTTAAATTTTTTTTCTTGTAACATGGAAATATAAATTATTTTTTGGTGGTTTTCTTTTAATATCGTAACGAACTTTCTAAGCCATTTACAAAACGAAGGTACGTGCCAAATTTTATCAAAATCGGATCATTATTTTTTTAGTTATCGGTGTGATATATATATATATATATATATATATATATATATATATATATATATATATATATATATAAACATTAAAAATTGTAACTGACCCCGAATATGGATTCTAAGAGTCCTAGTTACAGACAAAGAGGGCGTGATAAAGAGCACTGCCAGGGGAGCCATTAAGTCCTGGGTCAGAAACCAACACAGGGTGTACTCAGACATGGGAAGTCAATAATTGACGAACCCAGTTCAAAGAAAGCTGTGGAGTTGCTAAATCTTAGCATAGGACAGCCCAGAAACATCACAGGTTTCTTGACGGGACACTTGGCCGTCAAGAAACACCTGCATAAAATGGGGCTGTTCGATGGTGACCTCGCATGCAGACTCTGCGGCGAGGGGGAGGAATCAGCCCAGCACAGCACATCTTGTGCGAGTATAAATTTGTGGACCGTAAAAGACAACTGATCTACGGTCAGTCTAGACCGGAGACAGAGCAGTTTAAAACTTCACCCTACCAATCGCTGTGCAAACTAGTTCAAGGCACAGTGATTTTGGAATGGGTGGAGTAAAAAGACTAAGGGCATGCACAATAAGCCAAAGGTTGCAGTGCTATCGGGGCGGCAAAGCCGCGGACGAGCTAATTCGCGCTCATTTGAATGATTTTTTTCAAAATTCAAAAGTGGGGATCACCTGTTAGTAAATTCTTTCTAAAAAAAATCACTAGAAATGTTAGACAACCGGTGAAATTAGACGCCTATGAGAGTATTAATATTTCTCAAGCCATAAACAGCAAAATTTGTCTAAGCCGTGCTCCGCCACTGAATAATAGTTCGCTGTTCACACTGCCTCTTTGATGTAAAAGACATCCCGAAACTCGGTAGATACAGTTATAACGCGAATTTAAAAAGGACTTTTGGCAATTAAAATATAAACGCATAAAATTTGTCTGCGATTCCTCCCTCTCTAGATTATCGGTCTTTTACTTAACACGTAGTATAAATATAATGTGTAGTAGGTAGGTACACTTTGAGAAGCCAAACAACCACAACACATCTTTTTAAAGAAAAAATAATTTTTGATGCTCTGACGACGCTAAATTTGTTAGTGAAACGATCCTCATTTCCTCTAAAATATGTGATGTGGTGATTTGGGTTCTCCAAGTGTCCTCATTTAATTTTAGTGTCATGAAGGAACAACTCTTTCTGATAGAGCCTAGACTATATTTTTGGACGACATCACTTGGCGTGTTGTGTCTATAATCATAAGATCAAACGAACTTGCCTTAAGTGATGTTCGATCTTGATTATGTGAAAGCTTCGTTGAAGTAAATAAGTTTTGTAGTCTTAAGAACCTCGGTGGTTCAGGGGTAAGAACGTGTGTCTCTGAACCGAAGGGTACTGGGTTCGATCCCAGGGTACTCCTTTCACTTTTTCAGTACAAACTGTAACATTAAGATCAACCGAGGTTCTGGCATTGTATTTGAGCAAGTTGTTCCGCCCTTCGGAGGGGGCGTAAAGCCGTCGGTCCGGTGTCCGTGCGATGTTGGCACGTTAAAGATCCCTACCCTCCTTACAGAAAGGCAGGGGTTCGGCAAAATTTCCAGGATAGTGAGGTGAAATGCTCCCTGGCGTCGGTGATTGGCCATAGTCGCAGAAATAGGCCGATGTTAAAGAAACAAAACTCACACACACACACATTTTGTAGTCTTCTCATTTCGGTTACGAATCCATACATTTTTAAAGATAAACACACTTATCCTCTTATTTAGACCAGCCTAATATAATATTCAGACAATTACCGGTCTACGGTTCTAATTGGGGTGAGAATGCATCTATCCTTACATACTTTGTCCCTATATTAGAAAAGAAATAGGCCAGGGCTGGCAATTTACTGAATTGTTAGTTGGTTGTATACAGTCTCTATTTTTTAACATTCTATGTTATATGGAGCTGCCTTGACAACATACTACTTGGTTCCGAAACGAGATGGCGACACGTGTTTTACATCTCACTTAGTTTTGCGAGGCTGACTACCATAGCCGTATTACTTTATAGGTGTATTTTAGCTGCAATTAATATGCCGTACTGACGAGCTCTAATTAGAGCGAAAAAGGTCTACGGTTCTAATTGTTGTGAGAATGCATCTAGTCTTACATACTGTGTCCCTATATTGGGGAAGAAATGGGCCAGGGCTGACAATTTACTAAATTGTTAGTTGGTTGTATACACTCTATTTTTTAACATTCTGTGTTATTTGGAGCTGCCGTGACAACATACTACTTGAATCCGCAACGAGATGGCGACACGTGTAAAAAGCTTTATAGGTGTATTTTCGCTGCAATTTGTATGCCGCCGTACTGACGAGCTCTAATTAGAGCGAAACCGGCCTACGGTTCTAATTGTGGTGAGAATGCATCTAGCCTTACATAACCACATATTATGCGTCAAAGGAAAAGAGCAAAAAGAACAGAAAAAAGTGGGGACATCATGGAAACCCGATCCAACTGAAGTAGCAGTAACATATTAATAGTAACTGCCGAGGGTAAATGCTTTTGAATCTGTACGCCAAGAAATAAACTAAGAATATTACCTAGGTAAACAATTTTGCAAGCCAGTAGGTATACATTTGGAATGCCGACTGTCAGTTAAGTTTAGTTGTGGGAAACAGATCTGAAAGAACGATTTTTCTTCTGTTTTTTTTTTTTTAAGCAGGATCCTGTTTTCTTTTTTTTTTTTGCAGTAATTATGCTGTTTTCTGTTGTATAATTTCCATAAGTTGGTTGCTAATGGACGAGGAAACTACAGCTCAGTTGACTAATGGTGATAATTGTAGGCGTAATAATGGTTCCATCGCAACTAGGCAAATACAAAAAGTCTGTTGCCAAATACTCAAAATAAAAATAAAAATTTGGTTAGCGATATAGCTTCGCTGACCAACAGCCATGTGTGTGGTAACACAAATATACAACGCTATACAACAAATCAATCGTAAAATACTACGAACAAAGTACAGTTTCTATAGCCTCGTCTAAAGTTGTAGGAGGCGTTCTTGTGTGCCCAAAAAAAAATAGTACATGAAAAAGAAGAAGCTAGATCGACAAAACAATAGTGCCAAAAAGAGTTATTATCGCAACGAGTTCGAGTTGGTGATAACACTCACAAATACTCAGCAAGTTTACCAAGAAGGAAAACATACTTTCCAGCATATTGTTTGCACTTAGTATTTCTTTGTTTGGGAGTTACAGGTTAAATTCGCGAATAAGTTTTTTCTGTTGTTGAAAAATAATCTATTGCGACTCAGTCGTATTTGCAAGAACTAGTAAGTACGCATTGTGTAAATACTCTAATGATGGTGCAAATTAAAAACTAAGAATTCTAAACGATGACCATCCTGGAACGTCTTTTAGGTACAGAGATTCAATATCAGGATTTCAAAAAAGATTAGAGATAATTAACGTCTTCCTTGTCCACAAATTCTGTTAATATAGTATGGAAATGGTGGAGTAAGTTCATAATAAACTGCTGGTAGGTGTAAATTTAAAAAAATTCTGTCTTGTGGTTTGGTTATAGAGAAAAAAGTTTTGCTGCATGGACTCCTCAGAAAAAAGCTTGTGGGATTGTGCTCATACACATCAACATTAAAACTCGGGATTCTTAAAAGCTATAACTTAAGGCGAGACTTTTTTAAGCTTTTGACAAATGTAGAAGACATGTGTCGGGTTTTCAGTGACCAATTGTAGTAGGAAGGTTCTCCTCTAAGATTCAGGAGACCTGCTTCTTGTTAGTCTCTCCCTCTTCTGTAATAGCTTGAAAAGCAAAGAACTCTGCTAAGGAGGCATTGCTGCTCAAATAAATGAGATGATGAATAGTGGGATGGAACACGATACGTTAAAACTTGATCGATACTTTAATTAAGAAGGCTAACGCAACGCCTATATTTAAAATAGAATTGGTATGGACAAGTTTTGCTTCAGTTTGAAAGCAACCACACCATAAAAGGTAAATGTAGTAAGCAGGTTTGTGCCAACAGTCACGAAAAATAAGATTGCACTTATCTCAAATAGGCTACGTGAGGAGGAACGTGTGGAGTGGCACACGAAATAGAACAAACAACACATACTAAAGAAGAAATTTGGACACAATCCAGCAGAAGAAACAAACAAAAAACTCATGCGGGAAAAATGATTGGGTCACCTGTGCAACTGCTGTACTCGTTGATAAGAATGTGAGGGGGAAATGCTGAAACAAGTTTGCCACACTAGGCAAATACTGTACTCACTGACAGTAATGCCACCCTAAAAAAGTCGTGCTGCATTAGGCAAGTATTGTACTCAGTGACAGTTACGTCAGCAGATAATAATCTGGTCACATTAGGCCAGTACTGTATTTCCTGAGAGTAACTGCATTCTCCAAGTGTATTGCCATATTAGGCAAGTACTGTAATAATAGGCGAGCACTATACTCACTGACAGTTACGCCATCCTGAAATAATTTTGCCACATCAGGCAAGGACTGTACTCACTGACAAAAAACGACATCCTTACATAATCGCGCTTACTGTACTCACAGGCAGGGGCACCAGCATCAAGTAACCTTGTCACAGTGGCAAAGGACTCTATTCACTAACAATGACGCCACTTTTAAAGAAGCGTGCCGCAGTAGGAAGCTACTGTACTCTCTGAAAGAAACACTATTCTCAACAATATTGCCACAGCAGGCAAGTAGTATGACTAACAGGAACAATGTCCTAAAATACACTTGTCGCCTTTACAAAATTACGGAATTAACTAAGGCGGACGCTATACGAAAGGAGTCTTGCCACAGGTGGCACCCACTGTACCCTCTAACATGAATCCTATGCTGAAAACAATGTGGCCACATTAGTCCAGGTCGGGATTTACTGGCAGGAATGCTATACTGAAAAAGCATGTCACATTAAACAAGTACTGAACACTGACCATATTAAGAAGAATAAAAGAGTCACACAGTGAGCAGGTATGCTTAGATAGTTTAGCTAATAAGAATTGTCAATATATAGTCATCCCTCTGATGATGCTAACTTTGCTGGCGAAACTATGGTCAGGTCGTAAAACTGTATTGGGATGAATATGGGTTCACCAAATTGTACTTACATCACAGGTTCCAATTTTCACTCAAAGAATACTGGCTATAGAATACATAAGCTAACGAGTTTGCAAATATTGTACAGCTTTTACGATGAGCTCCCAGAGTAACATATGGGTGACAGAAATATTACCAAGTGGAGCAAGGTCTGCGCCCATTGGCAGGAAATCTACCAAGAAATCCACAAAATGTACGTATGCGTGTGATAGTATGCATAAAGATAAAACTGAGAATGAAGACAGAAGTTTTATTGGCGTAACCTGGGAACCTACTTCGAAGCAGGGTGAGCCACAAAAATTTGTGTAAAAAAATTAGTGGCAGAGAATAACTAGCAAGCAATATGAAACGTAAGCCATGCACCTAAAGTGGTAAACTTTGTTTCGAAGAGGCCTATGCTATAAAAAATAAACACGGAAGGTATGTACTTACAATATTTTACAAAGAAACCATTGCTGGATTACGGAAGTCCTTTGGACCTTTAATGATCAAGTCGATACAGAGAGCAATCACTACACACACTGCGATGTTAGTAATATAAACACCCTTAAGTAGGTCCCTTTAACAAATTACAACGCATAATATAGAGAACATATTTTGAAGTATGGAGAGAGCTCAACGGGCATGTGGATCGTTTGACACAGAAAAAGAAACTGACTATTATATTAGGCTGGTCTAATAAGAGGATAAGTTTGTTTATCTTTAAAAACTCGGGACGCAGCAAGTGCGTTATGGTAGTGAATTTTTATTAAATGTTTCAAATTAAAATAACTCAATTTTCTATAAACTTAGAGAGTTTAATTTTAATACGTAGTAAGGTCTTTCCTAAGGTAAGATGTCCACAAAATTTCATTAAAATAACTTTGTAATTTTCGGAGAAAAAAAATTTTTTCGAAAGAAAATTTAAAATTTGATTAACTCAATTTTCTTTAAACCTAGAAAGTTGAATTTTGGTACGTTGTAAGATCTCTCCTGAGACAACATATATAGTAAATTTCATTAAAACAGCTTTGTCAGTTTCGGAGAAAAAAAATTCTAAAGAAAACTCAAAATTTTCCCGGAAAACCCCGTCCGATTTTTCTGGCTAACGAACTCATCCAAGCCATTAATAAAAGAAAGGCACTTGCCAAGTTTCCAAGTTTCATCGAAATCGGTTAATTTTTTTTTTTAATTATCGCATGGATACATACATACATACATACATATATATATATATATATATATATATATATATATATATATATATATATATATATATATATATATATATATATATATATATATATATATATATATATATATATATATATATATATATATATATTGAAACTGACCCCGGATATGGGTTCTAGGGATCCTAGTTCGCGCTCATTCGAAGAAATTTTTGCAAGGTCTCACCATCGTTACCTCTCTATTAGCGAATTTTTTTAAATAAAAATTCACTAAAACTAATAGGAGCTCTCAAAACCGTTTCGAAACAAACATCTGTCACGTACCGCCGGAGCCTGTTTGATATAAGTTATAAAAATTTTTGGAAAAAAAATTCCAAAAGAAAAATCAAAATTTGAATAACTACATTTTTTATAAACTTAGAAAGTTGAATTTTGATACGTAGTAAGGTCTCTCCCAGGGCAACATACCCTTTAAATTGTATTAAAACAGCTTTGTAATTTTCGGGGAAAAATTTTCTCCCAGAAAAGCCTTTCCGATTTTCCTGGCTAACGAACTCATCCAAACCATTAATAAAAGAAAGGCACTTGCCGAGTTTCATTGAAGTCGGTTAATTAATTTTTGAGTTATCGGATGGATATTTGAAAAAATTTGTGCAAAGTCTCACCATCGATACCTCTCCATTACCGACTTTTTTTAAATAAAAATTCACTAATATTTTGGTTAAAGGATAAGCAATTTGTTTATTTTTTTTGGCAATCATTTTTAATTCTATAGTGTTGGAAGGGACCTGCTGCACTTAGTATGATATCTTAGGCAGCACACAATACACAACATATAAAAAACCAAACAGTATATCCCTCATGCTTTAAGTAACATTATTATGACAAGCACATACACCATTTTAACGTTTTAAATAAAGGGGTTGTCTCTTGTATAATAATAATTATATTCAGCTTTACCGTAGAAACGCGTCATCCTGTATAATATCAGCCCTTTTGTAAAACTTCGATCCTTTATATTTATTTATTTATTCAATACAGCGTCTAACAGACCTGCGCAATAATAATCATATGTTACGTTACCATGACAACCACAACTACATCTCATGTAAACTATTCAATTAACAGCGGTGTAACTTAAACATAAATGTTTCAAATTTGAATAGCTTAATTTTCTGTAACCCTAGAAAGCTGAATTTTGGCACATAGTTGTGTATTTCCCGGAGCAATATGTACACCAAATTTTATCGAAATATCTTTGCAATTTTCGGAGAAAAAATTTTTTTTCGAAAGAAAACTCAAAATTTTCCCGGAAAACCGTGTGAGATTTTTCTGGCTAACGAACTCATCCAAGCTATTGCTAAAAGAAAGGCACTTGCCACGTTTTATCAAAATCGGTTAATTATTTTTTGACTTAGCGGTTGGATACATACATATATATATATATATATATATATATATATATATATATATATATATATATATATATATATATATATATATATATATATATATATATATATATATAAACATATAAAAATCAAAACTGACCCCGGATATGGGTTCTAGGGGCCCAAATTCGCGCTCATTTGCAAAAATTTTTTCAAAGTCTCACCATCGATACCTCTCTATTAGTGAATTTTTTTAAATAAAAATTTACTAAAAATGCGTGGATTCGTAACCGGAATGAGAAGACTACAAAACTTATTTACGAAACGAAGCTGAAGTATAATTTAATTTAATTATTTACTTAGGTATATTGTCTACTCTACAATGGATATTAAGTGACATATTCGAAAGCTAAACTGATCCATAAAACAAATCGATATAACTGGTCTGAAATATACATATAAGTATTAAATAATATATTACATCTAGTGTAACCAACTACTGGTATTTCTGTTTACATTTATTTACTGTATGACTTATGCTGTGAGAACTTAAATGTAGGTACATGCAAATATTGACACATTTAGTCTAGGTGTTCAGAGAAATGCCGGTACATTTTGCCAATTAAGTTTCTGCAAATAACATAAATGATCGTTATTTTTCAATAATAATCCTATTAAATGTAATTAAGTAAAGCTAATTCGTATAACGTATATAACGTATGCTTTCATTCCGCACGGAAGAGTACCGTTCGCTACGAAAGAAAAAAATTTGAACGCAGCAAGTGCGTTTTGGTAGTTAATTTTCGTAAAAATGTTTTTAATATCAAATATGTATTTTTTTAATGAAAGCAGGCATCAAATTTGGTTGCCAGTATAACCTATATAGTAAAAACAATGTACCAGATTTCATCAATTAAGTTTTTCGACAAAACTTATAAAAAAAAAATTTGCATGAAAATTTACAAACAATTTTCCACGAAAATCAGATAACTTTTCTTTCTAATTAACTTACTTAAGATTTATTATTATGCCGTTCACTTCTAAAACACAAAATACAGGCTGTCCTATTCGAAACAGTTGAGTTACGACAGTTTGATTTTTTTTTAATTCAGTCACTATTTGAGTGCGTCCTGTATATGACATCTCGATTTTTTCATGAAAACGAATTATAAACGAAAACCTCTGTAAATTCGTCATTTGCATGGGAGTCTGATTTATATTGGTAAAAACGCCGTATCACAATTTTTGATATGTGCCAAAAATGTGAAAAGTTGCAAAACAATTTCAATAACTCGAAAACCAGTATGCATTACATTAATGGAAAATGCAAAAATGCAATAGTATAAGGGGTGTTCAATTAAAAAAAAGAAAATTTGTATCGCCAACGACTCTCATTGCCTAAATAATTTTTATACGATGCAGCTCAAGATACCCTATAATTAACGTATACAATTGTTTCTCGTGTCTTGTATAATTAACAGTCATATTGAGCTTTATCGTAGAAATGGGTCACCCTATATATATATATATATATATATATATATATATATATATATATATATATATATATATATATATATATATATATATATATATATATATATATATATATATATATATATATATATATATAATATTGTTAAACTTTGCTTTTAAGTGAAGGACTTTTAGGGTTATTTTCAACATCGCAACATAAACCGTTAAGTGGTGGTGCAATCCACCCTTAAAATCTTAAAAATTAGAAGCGGGGTTAAGTAGCATATCATTTTAGAGCTGGTGTAAATCTCTCTTTAACTGTGTTTTTTTATTTGAGGCGGTGAGTTTTGAGAAATTTACTTCTACAAGTTAATAATTTATTTATTAAAAATGTACATCTCAGTTTATCAAACGTTCAAAATTTACACCAGTAGCCTCCATAAAATCGTACAAATTTTGTTCAAAACATCGACGCACGTTCTATAACATATCTGCAGTCATTTGGAGGCATTCGTTTACGATACGCTGGCGTAAACCTTGTAAGGAATCAGGCTGTGAAGAATAAATTTAACTGTTTATGTGACCACGCAAAATAAATCTACGGGTGATAAATCTGGAGATTATGCGGACCCATCTATGAAACCTCTTCACCCAACCCACCGATTTGAATATATATATATATATATATATATATATATATATATATATATATATATATATATATATATATATATATATAGATTTCAGTAGCTTGTACATCTCACGTTTCGTTCAGATTTTGGCTACGTTAAGCCAATTAATTTAGATATATTTTGATTATTGCTGGTATAACACACTGATGAGCTCAAATAACAGCGAAACTAGTATGTGTTTCCAGTAATAATCTTGATATATCTATTTTTATATTATTCGTGTATATATATATATATATATATATATATATATATATATATATATATATATATATATATATATATATATATATAATTTAAACTGACCTTGGATATGATCTTAGGGAGATGATGATTTTAGAGATCCTAATTCGTGCTTATTAAAAAAAAACTTTAAAAGTTTGAAGTTGCGATCTTTTTATTAGCGATTTTTTTATACTACAATTCCCTATTATAACTTTACCAAAATCTCTGTCAGTATGGCAATGAAATTCCGGGGCTAAGTCACTTAGCTGAACTTGATTTAAATTAAAATAATTAAACTGAAGTTTAACTGTAAATACAATTGTTTCTTTTGGCTTCTTATATTACGACTTTTGTAACGTATATATTGAAATTTTATAAAAGTAATTATGTGGTTTACTTACAAGACACAATGTCAAACTCGCGACAGCTCCTAAAAACAACATTTTATCCAAATAATGGCAAAACGTTTCTCATATCAAATTCACCAAATATTTTTCTAATGCAGATTACTAAAACCATTCCAGTTCCTTTTCTAATAGGTAAATAATTGCACTCACTGAAATTGCTGCTTTAACGGACTTGTACTGGCGATATTGACGTTTAGTAAATAAATAAGCTATCGGATCACACAATCTGATAAGCTGTATGTTGCTCGTATCAATTCGCTATATGCAAAACTATTTTTATTTGAAGAATTCAGTTTCGATTTGCGTCAATACGATAGTTAAATAACTTTTTTTAGATTTGTTCTCTAGATACTTATAAATCAAATAAATTATTTTATCAGTCATAAATAAGTAGCTTATACTAAAGTAAGGACACATGTCATGTAATTCAGATATGTCATGGAATTCAATTACATGATATAAGTATATCTAAGTATATCTTTAGTTAAGAAGTTGGCTGAGCTTTTAATGGATTACATTGCCAGTGTCAAGAATAAGGTAGGGGAGAGGAGGTTAATTGTGGACATGGAGTGTAATAGTGGACATGGAGTTTTTTCTTTAAAGGGTCGATTTATTGACGTTGTGTTAGGGCTAAGTGTCCTACTCTGAGTAATGAAACACAAAACCACCCTCATTCTAATATAGACCAACCATATAACTGAAATTGTGTAAAAAAGAAAGTAAGAAAACAATCGTACACTATTACCCCCTGCGGGTAATTCACTAAAACTACTGGAAGCCTAAACCAGTTCCTCTGGGTTTAGACGCATAGGTTCTGACTACTAGACCACCGTGGATGCCAAATTAATATAACTATGCTTCTCCTATTATATTTATCTTTAGTTTCTGGCCACCACATTTTTGATTATACGGTTAGATATAAACCTTTTAAAGGAATTTTGACTGTGAGAATGGGCTCATTTAGTCTTTGGTAATCTTTAAAATATATAGAGATGGATTTGACCTTACTATTCACAATAGCGAAACCTGTGAGGTGAATATAACTCTGACAAGCTCATTATTTTTAACTTATTTCCTGTATCACCCTATAAAATTGCTGGGAATACTGGGGCAGTTTTCTCACCAATGGTGCCTGTCATTGTGACTTTCTAACACACTGGGAAGGCTGCAGTCAAAATAGGTGAAACACACAATATCTACTGAGACAGTTTGATTTTTAACGATCTTTATACCTAAGAGCTATACAACTTGTAATTATGTGTCGTAGACACGTCTAGGTAGCGACATCTCTTTGTAGATCGGTTGTTTTCTTAGTGCTTGTTGCTGCTACTTTTTACCTTATTCGAATGATCTTGCCATCTTACATTACAAACATGCTTCATTTGAGAACCTCGGTGGTTCAGGGGCAAGAACGTCTGCCTCTAAACCGAAGGGTACTGGGTTCGATCCCAGGGTTCTCCTTTCACTTTTTCAGTACTGTAACATTAACATCAACCGAGGTTCTGGCATTGTATTTGAGCAAGTTGAATTTCTGCGCGTTCCACACTTCGGAGGGGGCGTAAAGCCGTCGGTCCCGTGTCCATGCGATGTTGGGCCCGTTAAATATCCCTACCCTCCTTATAGAAAGGTAGGGGTTCGGCAAAATAAACAAGCTTTAAAAAAATTAACCAACTTAAAAATAGGCACTAAAAACCAAAAAGTAACTGGATTACAGGTTTAAGTCAAAAGAGAAAAATTAATTGAACGGAAGTATTATTATATGCGATACCTACTTATCTGTTTGAAGTCGGTGCCAAGCCCAAAACACAATAATACTTACCGATAAAAACTGTTTAACGGTACCAAACCTTATACTAAACAGTGCAACGCTTTCCAGAGTAGACCATCACAAATTCCTGGGTGTTATATTCGATACAAAAATGTCATGGAAGCATCAGATAAACAATATCAGAACTGAATGTGCTAGCAGAATGAACATTCTCAAAGCCGTAGCTCACTACGACTGGGGAGCTGTAGAATCAGTTTTGATTAGCTTATACAGATCACTAATACGATCTAAAATAGATTATGGCGCAATCGTTTATGCAAATTCAAGCAAAACCACACTTAAACCACTAAATACCATACAGAATACAACTATGAGGCTATGTCTCGGCGCCTCTAGAACAAGCCCTACAACAAGTATGCAAAGAGAGTCAAATGAGCTCCCACTCTTTTTAAGACGACAATTGCTAATTTTGACATACGCTTTGAGAATTTCTCGTTCAGCAAATATCCTGTACGTTCTGTCCTAACTGACACCCAAGGCCACAGTCATCAGCGGTCCAACTCCAACTCCACCGAAAAACCACGTCTTATATCAGAAATAATAAAAGACATCTATCAAATCGATCTCACAGGAACCACCGAGAATCCGAAATCAAATACACCACCATGGCTTCAATTAAAAATAGACTGTAACACATCATTAATGTTACCTAAACAAGCCAAATGCAGCGATTCAGACAATATTTACAGAAACACTAAGGGAATATAATCCCGAATCCTGGTAATGTGAGGTGAGATAGTGAGGTGAAACTGCTCCCTGGCATCGGTGATTGGCCATAGTCGCGGAAATAGGCCGACGTTAAAGAAACAAAATACACACATGCTTCATTCGCGGAAGAAGAACGCTGTTACTGTAAAAGTCATGCTTACAACCTGTTCTTGTTGCTTTTTTAGAAAACATAGGATTGAATGCCCTTTTAGCCATATGAAAGTAACTTTTTTCTGTTGTTCCAAGTCTCCTAATTTATAAGCAATATCACATATGACCTGGGACCGATATGCAGGATTTTCAAGATATGATAGATATTTTAACACTGAAAGGGAGTCGGTCAAGAATACAAAGCTGCTCGTATCTTGGTTACAGGCTACTACTAAAGCTTTTTGTATGGCAACAGCTTCAGCAGTATAAATTGAAGAAAACTTTGGCTAACGAAATAGCTCAACATGATTTGATTGTTTAATATACAGTGCACAACGTACTAAATTTTGGATTATTGACCCATTCGTATAAATTTTGGCAGCATCTTTAAATGGTTGTAACGCTTATTGTTACAATATGCAAGTGTTTATCTCTGGTTTGTTTGTAAACATAGGTGTGATAATGTGAGGTTTTATCAGTTGAATGTTCTGGTATGTTTGTAAACATGGGTGTGATAATGTGAGGTTTTATCAGTTGAATGTTATAGGGATAATCAAACCTATAATTAAGTATTTCTTTCGCATACAATTAAAAATTGTTTATTTCCAAAGAAGCTTCAAATAATGGTGGTGACCTCCTGTTTCTTCAAAATCTGTGCGTAAGATGTACCACGGCTAGCTGTTGAACCTTTTTGAACGTGGCCTGAAAGTAAAAGCTAAATTTTTTTGTAGGAAATTTACAGGATAACAAAAATAAACACAAAGTGGTTGTTTGTTTGTTAAAACTAAAAGAGATTGTACAGGAGAAGTTTTGATGACTCCTGCTATGATTGAAAGAGCTTGGTATTGCATTCTGTCAATTTTTTTTAACAACATGCTGGAAGCAGATCCATAAGTATGGACCCATAGTCTAAGATAGACCTAGTGTATGTTAGATAAAATGTCATGGCTGTTGTCATATCAGCACCATGATTTTGCGTGTAGCGGATTTGAAAATACTGATTTCCAGTTTCACAAAACTCGATTAAATATATAACGGGCGGTTAGTTAATCAAGGCTTCAGACGACCAATCACAGACAATGGTTTGGTTTTTTTCCACGACAGCCAATTATTTTGAAGTATTGATTGGTTGTATTGAGCCTTGATTAACTAACCGACCGTGAAATATTTAATCGAGTTCTGTGAAACTGGGCCTTGGACTTTTTTCTGCTCTATCTTTTAGTAAATCTATATGCTTTTTCCAGCTCAACTTCTGGTCAAAAGTAATACCAACGGACTTGACAGAGGATCGCACTGCAAAGTTATTCCCAACCAGAGAAACGGGTGGAATTGGCACATTGAGCGCTTCAATTCTATGTCTTGTTAAAATAGCGCTGCAAATTGTATCATAACTTTCACATAGCTATGATTATTTACTCTCCTCGTAAAGGCATTCTCATGAAATGAATTTAGGGTCCCTAACTTGACCAAAAAGAAAATATTCGTATTTCTGTACCCAAATATCTCAATTCATTGGAAAGTTATTGCGCCTGCTGACAAACAGATGTACAGTCCGACAGACCAACCTACAGACAGATTTAAAAAATTCGTTCCAGAATCAAGTTTTCTATATTTTGATAATTTTTACCACGTTTTCGCAAAACAAGGTTCGAAATTTCTGTCACCGATATTCCACCCTCACACATTCTATCTCTAATTTAATTTCAGCGCAGTATACGAGATGTTTGATGAGCTTAACTGTGAAATGTGCTATGGATCTACAGTGGTATGGAACTGGCGAATTATCTGATCCAGAGCCTATCAGATTATTTCATTCTCATTTCTTTAATTATATACATGTCTAATAGAGGGATACAAAGAAGGCGATCGTGTTTCATGTGCCAGTTTGAACTTTTGTTAACGATTTTTTTTAATATCTACAGTAAGGAGGGTGAGTGGAATGAAAATATGCGAAATATCAAAGTAGTCTTAGGATTTTTAAATTTTGTATTCCTACTCAGTTTTTCTTTCCGATTATCTTTTCTTAACAACATTTTTTCATATCTTCTAGAGAAAATGCACTTTACAAGTGTAAAAAATTAGTCTTTTGTGAATTTCCAAGCCATACTTGATTTTTGAACATTAAAATTATGACACAAATTATTTTCTATTCTAGCAGGGCTTATTCCCAGAAAATGAAGTTTAAACTCAAAAAATTACGGTCTCTTTCACCTATTAATGCGTTGATCCGGGGACACACTATATATATATATATATATATATATATATATATATATATATATATATATATATATATATATATATATATATATATATATATATATATATACGTATGTGTGTGTATCACTCCAATAGCACAGAAAATAATGGTCCGATTTTGTTCAATTTTGGTTTTTCTTTCAGAAAATTTTAGTAGCTCCGAAAATACTATAGCTATTGCAACCAAATTTAGTACGCAATCTTTTGTTATAACGAGTATTCCAGGTACCAAAATCTATATTTCTAGGATAAAAGACAAAAAGTGATACACCTTTGATTAGAAAAATTTTTAAACGTCAAAATTGATAATTCTGGTAGGCTTACTAATGCATGTAGTGTGCTTTGTGAGAGAAAAATATCGCATGAAATGACTAAACAAGCTCCTAGATTTGTGTCTCAGCTGTTATTATCTTTCATTTGATTAAAATCTGTGCAAAAATCCACTTGAAATGAAAATTGTTTGCTATAAATTAATAAAAACGGTAGAAATTTAACATAGAAGGGTACATACCTGTTAGTACACTATTATTGTCATGTTAAGCATAGCTCAGTGGTCGAAGCATTTGCCATCAGATAGTATAGTCGAGTTGTAATCCTAGTAGTGACTTCACCTTTTTGTTTGTTTTTTTTTTGTTTTTTTTTATCTCACTTTACCGTTATCTGATCAGATTGTGTAATCCTAATGATTTTTTGCGAATTTTTTTATGAAGAAATTCGCTAAAGAGTTTGTTTGTTTTTTTCTCTGAAACCAATTTTGCTTTTTACGGCATCGTCAGGCAAAAGATAAATTTCTCTGTGAAGCCCCAGAAAACTCTATACATCTCTAGTAAGATCAGATTGTATAATTTTTATTTATGTTATTGGCACATTTCACGTAGAAAATTTTTTGAAATAGCGAATTTTCTCACAAAAAAGCTTTAATGAATTTTCTCTTATTCAAAGAAGATTTTGTTTCTAATTTTTGCGTAAAAGAATATTTAGGGAAGTTGTGTTAGAATATTTTTTTAATGAAATTCGTGGCTAATAATGTTTTAATGATTTTTTTATATTCTGTGTTTAAGGAAATTTTGTAAAAATATGTAATAGTTTTTCGCTTAAAATTTTTTCAACTAATTTTGGTAGAAGTATTTAGTTCGTTTTTTACTTATTCAAGTTTCATTAACTGAATGAATTTTCTTAAAGCGTTTAAAGAGTTAATTTTTATAAAATTCGCTACCATAAAACACTTACTACGTCAGATTATTTTTCATGATATACTTTCTTTCCAGAGATTAAAATAGACAGAAATATATATTACAAAAAATTCACAAGCGTTCCCACAATATTACCCTATTCCCATAATAGATAAATTTGAATTGTAAATTTAAATCATAAATTTTATCATGCAGAAATATGGTGTAGGTTACTGCATATCTAGAAAGTCCAAATTGTGCTGTGATTCTTTTTTGTCATTCAAATATGAAATGCAATTACAGAAACGTGAGACGTAAAACTGTGGATTGTAATAATAAGAATAAAACACAGAGAGATGGAGAACATTTCACTATGTTAGCCAAACAGTAGAGATGCACCAACCGTAGTTCCGCTCCCGGAAATAACTCTGGTCACTTCCTAACAGGGCCGAACTGGCAAAAGCTACATACTTTTAATTTTACAAACAATCCATCTTAATAGTTGTTTTGCTAAAGTATTAGCGTTAGTTCTGTTATGACTTCAATATATAGTGTGTCCCAACTTCGATGTTCACCATTGGCATCTCGGAAACTGTAAAAGATACAACATCGGTTAAATAAGAAAAGTTTTAGCAGATTTTGTGATCAATTCAGATGCGTTGAGAAATCAAGGCTAACTATGGCCACTTTAGAGATATTTGAGAAAAACTAAAATTTAGCGAATTTGTTTTTGGGCCCTAGTTGAGACTTTCACTTCTTTGAGGCACTTTTTGAAGACGCATAATTTGGCTTGAACAGTGACAACCGTTCCCTTTTGATTTTTAACTTACCGTCAACTGGTGCAACTTTGGCCTTTGCGGGTAACTTTGGCCCAACAAACGTAACAAGATTTTATGTGCAGTCTCTAGACAAATGAGAGCGGTTATCACTTATTTATTGCAAGAGCCTATAGATGGCAGTACCGCCTTGACTTTCCCAAAGTTTTCTCTTGTAGTTCCTCAATTTACCACCACTACAGTGGTGCTCCGCTTTGGTAGCACTAAAACGTATATTTTTGTCTTCCAATGTTTCCTTGTAAATGAGATAGAGTACGTAATTCAGAGCAGGAAAGTGAATTGTCTCAGTTTATGCATAATCGTTTTAACTAATTTTAATGTCATTATATTGGCTTATTGTGTGATTTACCAACTAGTGAATATTTATTACATTAGGCAAACTTTGTCCCAGGTCTTGGGGTAACTTTGGCCCAACATGGCTCTTGTGCCAAAGTTACCCCTACCTTGTTTTTTAGGTTATTACAAAATTTTATTTAATAAAATTTCATCACACATCAGTAAACACGTGCTTCAGCTTTGTGAAAGATATAACATGATATTTGTTTGTCTACCACCAAACTCCACACTTAACCCATCGATGTGGCCCTTGTTGGCCCAACAAAGAAATTATGGCGTGGAATCCTTATAAAATAAATAAAGTCTGCTGAAGGATTGAAATTCTATGCTATTTATAAGGATGTTTCAGACTTTACTAAAAGAACCCATAAAAGGGGTTGCACATTAATATGGAGAACAACCTGAAAGCTGCATTTGAAAAATGTGGGATACCTCCACTTAACAAACAAAAACTGTTGGACCGACTGCACAGAAACCAAAATGACGTGGATAAAGATGCTGTAGGAGTCGTTCTTGTAGCAGTTGTAAAAGGAAAAAAGCTGCTTTTTGACACCAGATAGTCCTAAAAGAAAGAACAAAAAACCAGGTTCCTGTTGGTAAAAGTATAACTGCCAAAGATGTTAAAGCAGCACTTTCATAAACAGTTTAATGAAGACAATTATTTCTGCAAAGAACATTTCCGAGTCTAAGAAGTCAACTCCTTCTACTTCTAAAAAGGGTCCAGTTTAAAAGAGATCAAATGACAATGCTCAAACGTGTCAAATGAAGATAAGACCGATATAGTGGTAGTCTGATGAGATAAGTGAAAAATGCTCTGAGTTGGAAGAAAAACTGGAAGAATCTGGAAAAAAGTATTAAACAAAATAGTCTAAACAAGCAAGTAAATCTCAAAGACTACGCTGTAGATTATTTTGTTATTCTGAAGTACGATGGTGTTTAATATCCAGGAAAGATTTTAGATTTAACAGATATCGGTCCGACTGTGGAATATATAGAAAAAAACAATTTTGGCGCGTGGTCAGAAAAACAAGACTACGTAAATTATGAGTCCAATTTCCATTTGATCAGTTTGGTCTGAACGTGTGGAACAAGCTACCTTTATAGGCATTGTAAAATACCTCGAACACCTAAACATTCTCAGTGATCCCCAATACAGCTTTCTTCAAAACCGATCCACGGACTATTCTGACATAAGTCACTTATTTTTGTAGTCCCGTTTTTGAAACATTTTTTATGCATTTTTGCTGTATATTTCTAAAGTAATGTGTCGGGTCTGTAATGCGGCACACTCTAATAAGCTTGCATCAAACGGATTGCCTAAACTATGCCTGTGGATATCTGGTTTTCTGAAGAAGTGCTACTTACATCTTTCTGTCGATTGTGTTTCAAATAAAGTAAAAATTGATGCAAGTGTTCTGTTTTGGCTCCCATGCTTTTTCTTTTGAATATTTATAACATGCTGTGAACAACCAATAACTAGATCCACAGTGTTGCTGATAAGAGCATTCTTCACGACGCGTCGTCATTGAATCACCCAATATACTCTTCTAGCTCCTTGTCAATGAGAGTCGAAATAACGAACTCCCTTAATAATAATCTGTCTACGATTTTTAGCTAGACCTGCCTAAATATGGATATGTATAATGACTCAAAAATAGAAAATTGCATCTTATCTATGAAGAGGCCCCAGACGTTCAGATGGCTGGTAAAATACTGCCCAAAAATCCACACTCTCCAGATTATATGTAATTATTGCATAGGATCTTTGCTTATGTTTACGTCTTTCGAATTTTGCAAAAAAGTAGAAAAGTATTATCATATTAGCTTCTGACGCTGTATGAAGCACAAATACGTCCACTTTTAGAAGGTTTTCCTTATGTTTGTGTTATTGCCTCAAAGACAACCTTTTTCCTCCTAGATTATATTTAGAAACAAGCTACTAACCTAATGGGAGATCTATTACAATAAATTACTTATCTAGTCCAGAGTGAAAAGGTTGACGATCTCCGATTCTTCTATCGATATTCTCATCGTCAATGCTCCTCAGAAATTACTTCGTTAGTACCTATGCTTGCGATCTTTAATCAACAGACCCGTTTTAGTTGAAAAGCGCATGCTTTTAGTGCCAAGTCTAACAGTTAGTTATCAGTAATCGTTTTTTCCAGAACGTCTAAGCTTTGAAATGCACTCCCGGCAGACATATTTCCGAAAACATATAATCTTCAACTTATCAAGAAGTAAGTAAGCACCCATCTTGTGGCACAACAATCAAGTTTATGATGGTCTTAAAGACATATAGGCTTGACACATAAGCCTTGCTTTTCGTCAACTATTTCATAAAAAAACTATGCCGTGTATGCTAAAAATACAGTCGTCCTGTATCGATATCTACATAATTATTTGGCGTCTAAGATTGAATATATGTTAGTTGCAGGATTTTGTAAGTTTTTCTAATCTTTGTCTTTTAGCTACTGCTAATGCCCTTATATATAAAGAGGAAAGTTATTTTTTTTTGGAATAGTGCATTGTGGTAGCATAACTGAATTCTGCATCTATTAGCTGCGGTAGCGCAATACCGGTAGCTAAATTTACCATTTTTTTTAGATTAAATCTCAAAGATCAGTAACTTGTCGGTAGACCTGTAATCAACAAAACGCACTTTTTGCTCATTTGGAGGAGCTACTTAATTTTCGACTGAGAAGGACTGATGTTTCACATCTCTTGTATTTGAAATGGCACACTATTCCAGTACAATTTAATAATTTTGTTCGCAAGTTCGAATCTCTTCTGTTTTGTGGGTTTTCAATAGTCCTGTAAAGGGTCCCGATGAAACCATGAAACAAAGCTTTAACTCACTTCTTTCGAGGCTGCCATTCATTCCCTTGTGACTTGACATGCACTACAAGAGCACGCATTAATTATCTTCAGTTTTAGTCGTCTAGGAAATTGTTTTGCGACAAAACTGGAAAACTGCTCGAGTACAACCCGTCCCCATGAAGGGATCCAAAGCGCTTCCTAGCAACTACAGGCCTATTTCTCTCCTTTCAGTCATCTCTAAAGTGATGGAAAAGTACATAAACACTGAATTATTAAAATTTCTTAGAAAACACAGTCTAATCCACGACAGGCAGTATGGATTCCGTCAGCGCAGATCAACTGCTGACCTCCTTTCCTTTGTCACCCATTCTTGGAACAAGTCTATGGAACTACACGGTGAATCCCAGATTGTCGCTCTAAACATATCCAAAGCCTTAGACCAGGTCTGGCACGCAGCGCTGCTTAATAAACTACCGGCCTATGGCCTACCACCAAAAATATGTACCTGGACAGCAAACTTCCTCTCCAACCGGAGCATTTCTGTTGTTGTGGATGGCCATTCCTCTAAACTATATCCAATTAATGCAGGAGTTCCTCAAGGTTCAGCTTTAGCTCCTACTTTGTTTCTTCTCCACATCAATGACCTCCTCTCTAGCACATCCAACCCAGTGCACAGTTACGCGGACGACAGCACCCTCCACTCAAATATAGAATATTCTAAGCCTGTCCCTTTGGCCCAACTAGATGAGGATCGCAGACACATGGAGGGTTCTATCTCCGTGGATCTCCAAAAAATATTAGACTGGGGAAGTAGAAATATTGTACAATTCAAACCCACCAAATCAGTCTTGCTTTCTTTCTCATAAGAGATACACCAGCCCTAGACCCATCACAATAAACAACCAAGTTATTCAAAGTAATGAGTCCTTTTCACTTGTTGGCATTTCTGTGGATCGAAATCTCAATTGGCACCAACATGTCACATCAATTGCAGAAGCGACTGCTAAGAAATTAGGTTTCCTCTTCCGGGCTCGCAAATACTTTTCACCAGCTAATCTCTATACCTTATATACTTCACAAATAAGGCCAAACCTCGAATACTGCTCCCACATCTGGGGTGCCGCTGCCGCTTCTACACTCGCTATCCTGGACTCCATTCAGAAGAGAGCTATAGGTCTAATCGGTGACCCTACCCTCACCCAAATGCTGCCATCCCTTGCTCACCGATGTGCCGTTGGTGACCTCTCTCTCTTTTTTATAGATATCTGCACGGGCAGTGCTCAGAGGAGCTTTCTTCCATAGTTCCTCCACCTGCTGCCCCCAACAGATCTACCAGGGTAACAGAGCGAATCCACCCGTTTACTGTCCAGGTAACCAGACATAGAACATCTTATTATGCCCGCTCTTTTGTCCCAAGGACTTCCAAGTTGTGGAATTCCTTGCCGGCACATGTTTTTCCTTCTCCTCCGAACCTCCAAACCTTCAAGTCCAAAATTAACAAGTTGCCTCTTTCCTCCTTGTCGATACCCACGGTACGATAGTATTTAGGCTGTAAGCCCTCGTGGTGTGTTGTTGTAATTTAAAAAAACTGGCTTTATTCATCTGTGTTGTGATATGTTTTTCAAGTTGCTAATGCGACCCTGTTCCGCAAAGTAATTTGTGTGGAAAATGAAATGTAAAATAGCATCCGCGATTCTATTCAAACTACCTTTCGACCTTATTTTGACAAATAAACACAAGGGCAGCTGTGAACATAATGTGAATTAGAATCAATGTGATGACGCCTAGCGTAAAACCTAGGATAGATAGAATTACATTGTAGATTTGCAAAGTGTGTGCGGTATAATATCCTTGTTTCTTGCGCAGGACATGGTACGATGTGCTCATAATTGTAATTAATTTAACCGTAATTAGTTGGAGTAATTAGGTTTTGATGTGTGGTGTGAGGAAGCGATTACCAGTTCACGCAAGATGAATACAGTAGGTTCTTTTAATTTTTATTGCACGATTATTAGGTTTATGAGTATAAGATATACAATTAAAAATGTTAATTGCTATAATATGATTAAACTTGCATACACATTATTCATTTAAAAGTAAGTAACAGTTAATGAAGAGGCCAACTTAAGTTCGCCTTAACGGATATAATTATAGTTCCAATTTCTTTACTGTTTGGATAAAAATATAATGCTACAATCATGTTCTTCGGTGTATAAAGCGTCTGTCGTATAAAATATTCATCCACCCGTATTTTTTGTAATATGTAGTAGTTATATATTTTTTGTCTAATACCTGAGTTGTATTTATGACCAAAACAACAATAGCTATTAAGTCAAAAACAACTATTAAGACAAAAACGACGTAAACAATGTTTACAATATACATTTTGTATTCTCTAACAAATAAAAAAGCCTGGACGCAGCAAGTGCGTTATGGTAGTGAATTTTCATTAAAATGTTTTTAATGGCAAATATGTATTTTTTAATTAAAGCAGGCATCAAATTTGATTACCAGTATAACCTATATAGTAAAAAAGGACCATATTCCATTAAATAAGCTTTTCGACAAAACTCCCAAAAAGTTTTTTGCATTAAAATTTACAATCAATGTTTTCATGAAAATCTATAAAAAAATTACTTATTAAACATTTATTATTATGCCTTTCACTTCTGAAACATAAAATAGAAGCTGTTCCATTTGAAACAATTGAGTTACGACGCTTTGATTTTTTTAAATTCAGTTACTATTTGAGAGCGGCCTTTATACGGCATCTCGATTTTTGTACGAAATAATATAAACGAACACCTTTCTGAATGTGTGATTTGCACGCGACTCCGATTTCTATTGGTAAAAACGCCGTGTCACAATTTTTGATATTTGCCAAAATTGTGAAAAGTTGCAAAACAATTGAAATAACTCGAAAACAAGCATGCATTACAATTCGATGGAAAATGCAAAAATGTAATAAAATGAGGGGTGTTCGATTTAAAAAAAGAAAATTTGCATCGTCAGCGCATTATGAGCTACTTGTGTTTGTCGAAATAGTTCTTATTAGCTCAAGCTCCCTTATAATTAACGTATACAATTGTTTCTTGTATGTTGTATAATAACAGTAATATTGAGCTTTACCGTAGAAATGCGTCACCTTGTATATTATTATTATTACTTTATTGGCTTAAATTTTACAGTATGTACATATACAATGAGTACACACACACAAATATATATATATATATATATATATATATATATATATATATATATATATATATATATATATATATATATATATATATTGTGTGTGTAAACAAATAAAAACTGAAACTAACCCCGGATATGGGCCTTAGGGGACCTAGTTCAAACTCATTTGAAAACATATTTTTAGATTTGAAAAGTCACGGTCTTCTCATTAGCGAATTTCTTTTACGAAAATATGGACAATTAAATCATAAACACTATAACTATAACTACTGCTAAAGCATCAGAGAAGGGGTCTATTTGAAATGAATTTTTTGGAAACATTCGTGTAATATGATGGACAATAACGGTTTAAGCTGAAACTTAAGAACATACAAAAAGACAATTGCGGCGACATTTTCTCTACATAGCCCATATTCGTTTTAGGTTCCTTGCGTAAAAGTTGAGAATTTTGACGTTTAAAAGGTATCAAATTTTGAAAGTAATTTTTCTGGAATTTCTTGACCTTTTTGCGCCAAAAAACTTAGCCTTTGTCTGCAACATACAATAGACTTTGTTATCCACACAAAATATTTTGCTTTTGTGCGTTTATCTGGTCATCAGTGGCACCCAAATATTTTTTTTCTTTAAAGGCCTATAACTTTTTTTAATTCAATTTGCAGATCTAAATTTTGGTACAAAGTCTACTTTTTGTGACGTAAACTCGTGCACCAAATTTGGCTGCCCTGGCCTTGTTATTTACAGAAATATAAAAAAAATTAAAAGGAAACACAAAACTTTTTATGAAAAACTGAGCCGCTTTTCCTGGCTGACGAACCCATCCAAGCCATTTGCAAAGGGAAGGTACCCACCAATTTTTATCGAAATCGACCTATTATTTTTTGAGCTATCAGTGTGATACACGGTTAAGGCTAAAATTTTCAACAAATTATATATAAATAAGATATATTTTCTAACAATTTTAGATGAGTGATGGTGTGACACACACATGTAGGATATCAATCTAAATAATTTGTCAAAACATATATTCGAATGATTTTAGGGAAAACCCAATCTCTAATAATGGCTTTTTAAATGTTTTACAAACCTTAATCGCAAATGTAGAATACACTATGTTTACAGCTTGTTAATAGATTAATATAAAATTAAATAAAATAAAAAACCTGAGGAAGCCGCGCATGGAGCGGCGAAACGTCGTTAAATCAAACAAAAATGTTGTATTAATTTTTGTTTAAAAATTAAGAAGTTTCCACGAAACGAAACCCAGTAATATATATATATATATATATATATATATATATATATATATATATATATATATATATATATATATATATATATATATATATATATATATATATATATATATATATGCGCCTGGTTCGCGCTCATTTGAAAAAAAAATTCAAAACTCAAGACCTCTCGATTAGTGATTTTTTTAAAGAAAATTCCCAAAAAACAAAACAGGATTTACTATATAAAATTTGAATCTGACCTAAAATATAAGACTTAGGTTGACCTGACCTAACCTGAGAGATAATTTTATTAACTCCTGTAGGTGAAGCCGTTCCAAACTAGATATAGATGTACAGACTTCTTCCCTGGCTTCACAGGTGATTTTCTTCGTAAAATGCAAATCGGTTGCAGACAAGAAAACAAGAACTTGCTAAGGAAGAGAAAATATATCTATGTCTATATTTACTAAGATATAAGGTTAGTGTGTCCTAATTTGCGCTAATTTAAAGATTTGAGAGTCGTGATCGCGTCATAAACCTAAGTTTTCCTAAAAATTTGCCAAAACAAACCAGTGACTAACTTCTAATTAGCTATTTTCTAGTTTGTATACAGAGTGTTCCCTCTAAAGCACAGAGTAGGTACGTGTGGTACGTGTATAAGATGAAAAATATGATGATTTATCGCAGTTACTCCTATGCTAAGTTGCAGCCCTGGTGAGATATAGGGGTGTTACGTTAGTTCATAATTTTTTTTGGGTCCTCTATGTCGATTATTGTAAAATGACATGCTTGAAGTGGGGATTTTGGTTTGAAATTGTCTCCAAAAAACTTAACATATATTGAGCTTCATTAAATTTAGTTTTTTTCTTGGTAATATCACTTTTTAAAAAGCAATTATTAATCAGAGTCCAATGAAAAAAAAACTCTGGACGCAGCAAGTACGTTATGGCAGTGAATTTTTATAAAAATGCTTTGAATATCAAATATGTCTTTTTAATGCAAGCAGTCATCAATTTGGTTACCGGTATAACCTATATAGTAGAAACAATGTGCCATATTTTATCAAAATAACTTATTGTTTGAAAATGTACAAAAATTTTTCGACAATAAACTTTCAACGTTGGTTTCCCAGCCAACAAACCTTAAGTTAATAGCAAATTGAGTTATTGAAATTTGAAGCATTTAATGAAAATTTGTTACCAAAACGCACTTACTGCGTCATGATTTTTTTTCTTACAAACATATTTCGATAAAAAATGCAATAAAATAAGGCTGTTCGAAAATTTTTTTGTAGGGATCACCAACGATTTATGGGCCAGCCGGTGATTGTCAAAATAATTTTATAAGATGCAGCTCAAGATACCCTATAATTAACTTATACAATTTTTTCACGTCTCTTGTATAATAATAATTATATTGAGCTTTACCGTAGAAACGTGTCACCCTGTATATGTAAGCAGATTAAAACTGAACGTAAACCCGGATATGGATTCCAGGGGGCCTAGTTTGCGCTCATTTGAAGAAATCTTTTTAAAATTCTAAAGTCACGGTCTCCTCTTGACGAATTTTTTGTACGAAAATTAGCTGAAAATTATGTACCGTTAAACCATAAACTTAACTAAAACTACCGCCAAAGCATCAGAGAAAATAACTAACCTGTTTCATATCACTCCCTTTTGTAAAACTTCCATCATTTATATGTGTTGATAAAACATAACAAACACTGTTTAATCCACCAACTAACATTTATAAAGGAATAATTTGCACTTGTATATAAAAATGTCCCAAATAACACAAATAATTTGCAGCTGAAACTGATAGGAATAAACATAACATATAAACAATCTTATATTATAGGATAAACGTCAGTTACAGCGTCTAACAGACTTGCGCAATAATACAAATTATCTGTTACCGGGCAGCGACATACTAGATCTCATATAAGCGAGGTTTACCATTGTCAATGAAACGCGGTAATATTAAGAATAAATGTTTCACATTTGAATAGCTCAATTTTCTGTAAACCTAGAAATCTGAATTTTGGCACATAGTTAGGTCTTTCCCAAAGCAATATGTACACCAAATTTCATTAAAATATCTGTGTAATTTTCGGAGAAAAAAACCCATATAAAAACATATAAAAATCGAAACTGACCCCGGATATGGGTTCTAGGGGCCCAAATTCGCGCTCATTTGAAAAAATTTTGGCAAAGTCTCACCATCGATACTTCTCTATTAGTGATTTTTTTCAAATAAAAATTCACTAAAAAAGGAACTGTTGTAGTAATTTGAATTTAAAGCTCAATAATAAATAAAGTAGTATTATTAACATTATTATTATAGATGTATGGATGCAACGAAGTAGTGAAGAAGTCAAAAGTTACATGAGAAAATGACGGTCGGCTAAAGTTTACTAAAAGGTTGAGAGATTACAATATAAATCAGGAACAAATAGTAAAGGCATAAGAAATAATGATGGAAACGTATTACTAGAAAAGGAAGACATTGCTAAACCCTAAAAAGCCCACCTAGAAGGATTATATCAAGGAGAAGATAAAAATTGTCGAGAAGTGTATATAGAGGAAATAGAAACGATAAACTCAGATACGCTGGCCTGCCCATTTCAGGACAAGATTACAACAACAAAAAACTTTTAGAGAATTTAGACAAGGAAAAACTCCTGGTGTCATCAACATGTGCGATTTTACCCACATCAGCACTCAAATTTTTGAATGGACTATTCACGGCAATTGCAAAAAGGACAACACTTGAAGTTGATCCCTGTGATATGCCATTTTCCAGTTCCCTCAAAATTAAGATGTTATTCCCTTATCGAATTCTGAAAACGCGATTCATTAGAAAGCTTTTAAGCATGCAAGGCCCATTTCTCCAGGTCATGTCATATGCTTTCTCCAAGTCCAGGAGTTTCTTTTGGCAAAACTTTTTTAATAATGTGATCCAAGAGGGCCAAGTTATGGTAGATCGGTGTTTACGAAATCTCATTTGAGAATTTAAAATAAGTCTGTTTTTAGTGAATTTTCTTTAAAAAAATTCACTAATGAGGAGATCCCGACCTTTGAATTTTTAAAAATTTTTCTTCAAATGAGGCCCCCCAGAACACATATCCGGGGTCAGTTTCAATTTTTAATTGTTTATATATATATATATATATATATATATATATATATATATATATATATATATATATATATATATATATATATATATATATATATATATATATATATATATATATATATATCACACTGATAACTCAAAAAATAATGGAACGATTGTGATTAAATTTGGTGAACAAATTCCTTCTGCAAATGGCTTGGATAAGTTCGTTAGCCAAGAAAATCTGCCCAGGTTTTCCCGGAAAATTTTGTGTTTTCTTTCTAAAAAAATTTTATATCTCCGGAATTAACAAAGTAAGGGCAACCAAATCTGCTACGCGGGTTTATATCCTTATAGGTAAGTTATCTACCAAAATTTAGCTATGTAGGTCGAAACACAAAAAAGTTATAGGGATTTAAAGAAAAATAAATTGTGGTTTTCCTCAAAACGTCAAAGTTGCGACTTAAAACGTCAAAATCGGCAACATTTAGGCAAATAACTTGAATCTAATACAGACTATGGAAATCAAATGTCTCAAGAAGGATGTTTTACAAACCCTGAAGTCTTAGTTTAAACCATCATTCTTCTTCATTTTACTAAAATGTTTCCAGAAAATTCATTTCAAATAGACCCTTTCTCTGATACTTGGCAGTAGTCCTAGCTATAGAGTTTATCGTTTAATGGTATATAATTTTTGTCGAATTTTTGTAAAAAAATCAATAAAGCTCAATATATCCGTTATTATACAAGATATGAAAAAAAATTGTATATATTAATTATAGCGTGTCTTGAGCTACATCTTAAAAAATATTTTTACAATCACAGGGTGGCCCATAAGTCGTTGGTGATACAATTTTTTTTTAATCTATCAAACACGCCTTATGTTATTGCATTTTTGCATTTTCCATCGAAATATAATGCATGTTTGTAAGAAAAGAAATTCTGGATGCAGCAAGTGCGTTATGGTAGCGAATTTTGATCAAATGCTTCATATTTGAATAGCCCAATTTGCTATTAACCTATAAGGTTGACGAAGAAACGAGTTTTTTCGGGAACACTTTAAGTTTACTTTTGGAAATTATTGTACATTTTCACACAATAAAGTTATTTTTATGAAACATGGCACATTGTTTTTACTATATAGGTTATACTGGTAACCAAAATTGATGCCTGCTTTCTTAAAAAGAAAACACACATATTTGCAATAAAAACATTTTAATGAAAATTCACTACCATAACGCACTTGCTGCGTCCAGAGTTTTTCTCTAAATACCTACCACGTTAATCTGTTACTAACCACCTTGTTTGGGTAGCAAGTGTGTGCAACTGGTCGATAAGTATCCAAGGCTTTTGGATCCTTACCATTTTTCAGTAGAGAAATGATGGTAGCCTCTTTTCATGTTTCTGGATATATGCTATTTCGCTAGGTTTCTTTATAAATTTCTAGTAAATTTTCTTTCATTTTGTTCGGTTGTATATATATATATATATATATATATATATATATATATATATATATATATATATATATATATATTGTTTGTTTTGTTTCTTTAACGTCGGCTTATTTCCGCGACTATGGACAATCACCGACGCCAGGGAGCAGTTTCACCTCACTATCCTGGAAATTTTGCCGAACCCCCGCCTTTCTGTAAGGAGGGTAGTGATCTTTAACGTCCCCAACATCACATGGGCACGGGACCGACGGCTTTACGCCCCCTCCGAAGGGCGGAACGTGCAGACATCCAACTTGCTCAAATACAATGCCAGAACCTCGGTTGATGTTAATGTTACAGTTTGTACTGAAAAAGTGAAAGGAGAACCCTGGGATCGAACCCAGTACCCTTCGGTTCAGAGGCACACGTTCTTGCCCCTGAACCACCGAGGTTCTATATATATATATATATATATATATATATATATATATATATATATATATATATATATATATATATATATATATATATATAAGCATATAAAATTTCAAACTGACCCTCGATATAGGTACTAGGGGGCCTGGTTCACGCTGATTTGAAGAAACCTTTTCAAAATTCAAAAGTCGAGGTCTCCTCATTGGTGATTTTTTTTAAGAAAATAATAATTATAAAAATAATGATAGTTAATATAGTAATACCCCCTCCCATCTCAACCCCCATACTCTCCTACCGCTGCTTTGTATATGCGACAAATATACGCTATATTGTGTATTGAAGGCATCTTGACGAAAACTTGTACACTGAGAATTAAATTCCTCTCATGTGGTTGGAAGAATAACTTTTTATCAATAAAATGATCACAAAAGGTAAAGTGCGATTTAAAATATCAAAGAGATTTCCTTGCCTTAAGATAGTGGAATATAAAATCACATTGACACTAACAGTGTTGAACTTTTTCTCTACACAAAAGTGCCCACTTTTCAAAGTTAAAACCTTCCAAACCGCAATTATAAAGTGTTTTCTAATGATGAAATGAAAATATTGCATAATAAAACACAGCGAAGCCACATTGCAACTTGTCTGACTTTCATAGTCACTAATAATAAAAAGATCGGATACTTTTGGGACTTACATATTCAGACATGGCTGATGCAACTATTTGAAATATGCGCGCTAATCTCAATAAGCCTAAGAACACACAAATAAGATGCAAATATGTGCCATAACACAAGTTTAGTGCAAACTCAAATTATGGGAAGCGTGCGCTGCAGGGATGCCCATTATCGCCGTGTATCGCCAATTCAATTTATTCAAAGAATAAATAGGTTGAAGTAAAAGACAGCAAGAAGTAAAAGAAATGGAAAACGGTCCCATTGCATAAAGTACGTAGATGTCATAGCCTGATAGGAGAAACAAAACAAACACGAAGGAAATTGAGTGTGCTGGATAGTCTATTATCAAAAGTCTGGACGCAGCAAGTGCGTTATGGAAATGCATTTTCATAAAAATGTTTATGAAATTTAGCAAATATGTATTTAATGCAAGCAGGCATCAATTTGGTTACCGGTATAAGCTATATAGTAGAAACAATGTACCATATATAATCAAAATAACTTCCTGTTTGAAAATGTACAAAAATTTTCCGAAAATAAACTTTAAAAGGTTCCGAGAAAACTAGTTTCCTAACCAACGAACCTTAGGTTAATAACAAATTGAGTTATTGAAATGTGAAGCATTTAATGAAAATTCGCTACCAAAACGCCCTTGCTGCATCTAGATATTTTTTTTACAAACATGCATCATATTTCGATAAAACATGCAAAAATGCAATAATATAAAGGATGTTCGAAAAAAATTGTAGGTATCACCAACGACTTACGGGCCATTCTGTGATTGTCTAAATAATTTTATAACAAGACACCCTATAGTTAACGTATACAATTTTCCTCGTATCTTGTATACTAACAATTATATTGAGGTTTACCGTAGAAATACATCACCCTGTATATATCTAAACAAATAAAAACGGAAACTAAGCCCAGATATGGATTCTATATGGACTCATTTGAAGAAATCCTTTTAAACTTCAAAAATCGGGCTCTCCTCACTACCGAATTTTTTGTACAAAAATTAGCCAAACATTATAGACCGTTAAACCATAAACTGAACTAAAACTACTGCCAAAGCATCAGAGAAAGGGTCTATTTGAAATGAATTTTCTGGAAATAATTCAGTAAAATGAAGGACAATGACGGTTGAAGCTGAAACTTAAGAGTTTGTAGAATACTCTTCTTACCATATTTTCTTTATATAAACCGTATTCGTTTCAGCTTCTTTGCCTAAATGTTGCCAATTTTGACGTTTAAAATCGCGACTTTGACGTTTTGAGGAAAACCCCCTTTTTTTCTTGAAATGCCTATAACTTTTTTGTCTTTTAACTTACAGACCTAAATTTTGATACATGGTTCACTTTATACTACAAACACGCGCACCAAATTTGGTTGCCCTTACTTTGTTATTTCCGGTGATATGAAAATTTTTCGAAACACAACACAAAACTTTCCGGGAAAACCTTGACCGATTTTCCTGGCTAACGAATTTATCTAAGCCACTTGCAAAAGGGAGGTATGAACGTATCTATATACATCTGTTTGACCATAGAGTAATATGTATTTGACATTGACAGATTAATATATTAACGGTCAGAACTGGCATGGGCCGGGCAAAACCGACTATATAATTAAAACAAAGCATTGCTTAGTCTATTTGTAACACATATTATACATACATTTTACCTTTCTACACTCCTTCATATGAACTTTAACTATGCCAAATTTCACACTCCTTCATGTGCGCGATATGCTTAAAAAGGAAAACAATTTTTTTCTTCACATATTAATATATAGAATAAACTCTATAACTGAAACTCTGCCATAGCATCAGAGAAAGGGTCTATTTGAAAGAAATTTTCTGCAAATATTTAAGTAAAATGAAGGACAATGGCGTCTATTAAGGCAATTAAGGCTTTATAGAACACACTTCTTAAGACATTTCTTCTACATAATCCGTCTTCGTTTCAGGTTCTTTATCAAGAACATGTCAGGTTTGACGTTTCGAATCGCGGCTTTGACGTTTTAAGAAGAAAAACTATAATTTTTTTGAAACCTTATAACTTTTTTCTTTTAACGTGAAGATCCAAATTTTAGTGCATGGTTTTCTTTTTATGACGTAAACCTGCGTAACAAATTTTGTTGCCATAGCATAGTTACTTCCGGAGATATAAAAATTTTCCGAAAGGAAACAAAAATATTTGACGGGAAAAATTGGTCCGCTTTTCCTGGCTAACGAAATTATGCAAACCACTTACGCAAGGAAGGTGTTCACCAATTTGTATCATAATCAGCTCATTATTTATTTAGTTATCGATGTGACACACACACGGTATTAGGAAATAAGAAATGGGCCAGGGCTGACAATTTACAAAATTGTTAGTTGATTGTTACCAGTCTCCAACTAAAACATTTTGTGTTTACTAGAGCTGTCGTGACGACACACTACCTAGTTCCCCACCGATATGGCTCCCCTCTCGTACATTTCACAATGTTCTACATTCTGACATCTTGCAATGATACTTGTAACTTCTATTGTTTAGATTTTTATCCACCATTTATTTAAATAGCATAGCAGTACAGGTAACCTCATCTGTCTTTGTCCAACATTGTAGATATTGCATTATAAAATCTGAAGTGATGTCTAGGATTATTTTCATTTTAATTTTGAATAACTTTATTTTTCCTCAAACATAAGACTTGAAAATTGGTACACAACCACGTTTGTCTATGTCCTTTTAAGTTGTAGATTTTCGTTTCAATAACTTAAAGAATTTGAGAGATATTGCGTTTTAAAAATATTTTTTTAATTTTTTAGATATTGCATTATAAAATCTGAAGTGATGTCTAGGATTATTTTCATTTTAATTTTGAATAACTTTATTTTTCCTCAAACATAAGACTTGAAAATTGGTACACAACCACGTTTGTCTATGTCCTTTTAAGTTGTAGATTTTCGTTTCAATAACTTAAAGAATTTGAGAGATATTGCGTTTTAAAAATATTTTTTTAATTTTTTGTTAAGAAAAATTGGGCATTATGATCAGATGAACGAACTCATTGAAGCCATTAGCAAAATAAGGGTAATTCTCAAATTTGGTCCAAATCAGTCAGGTATTTTTTAGGTTATCGGTTGGATGTATATATATATATATATATATATATATATATATATATATATATATATATATATATATATATATATAAACTTTTTAACTGACCGTGGAAATGGGTTCCAGGCGCCCTAATTCGCGCTCATTTGATGAAATTTTCCGAGTAGCTCACTATTGATACCTCACTTTAGTGAATTTTCACTAAAGTTAAGATTCACTAAAAGCCAATAAGTTGAACAAGTAGAAATATTATTACGTATAAAGGTACATCTAGCAGAGAATTGAGAGAGAGCATCGCAATGGCAAAGCCATTTAACTGACAAGCGACTCTTCTCACTAGTACACATTTCAACTTGTATCTGGCAAAAAGGTTAACCAAGTCATACACATGGAATTTTGTAATGTATTTGTCGAAAACCTGAATTTTGGCTACGCTAACATTGAGAGAAAAATAGCTTCCGAAATGAGCACAGTGGAAAATTGACACATATAAGATACGCCGATAGAAAGACGAACGAATAAGAGTGTACTAGAAGATGTGTGAGAAGAAAGGTGTTTTCTGAAAAAAATTAAGAGGAGCAAGGCAATATTTATTGGATATATTTTAAGACATAATAACTTTCTGACAATATTTTTGAAAGAGAGCATACTTGGAAAAAAGAAGATGTGGGCCAAGAGGAAAACTTCTGGAAAATTGATCACAATCATTAATGAAGTCTGGAAACTACAATGCAATGAAAAGAACTGCCGGCGACAAACAATCGTGGTTATTCCCACAAGGTGACATGTAAACAATAATGACGCATTGTATTTATCGTTAAATGGATGTCGAAAATAAAAATTTTCGGGACGCAGTTATTGTTGTGAATTTTCAGTAAATGCTTCAAATTTGCATAACTTAATTTTCCATAAACCTAAAAAGATGAGTTTTGGTACGTTGTTAGATATTTACGAGTGAAATATACCAACCAGATTTCATCAAAAAAGCTTTGTTCTTTTTTGAGATCCATTTTTTTTTTTGAAAAAATATTTTTTTTTAGAAAAACTCGTCCGATAGGGCTAGCTAACGAACTCATCCAAGCCATTAATAAACGAAAGATTCTTGCCGAGTTTCATCAAAAGCGGTTAATACATGTTTGAGTTATCTTGTGGATACCCATATATATATATATATATATATATATATATATATATATATATATATATATATATATATATATATATATATATATATATATATATATATATATATATATATATATATGTTGCACTACACTGTAATCACTTTTAAATATACACTTTTATTTGTTGGCTGTTCTTTATGTGATTTTTATTTGTTTACGTGGACTGCAGTTTCGAACCCTCCTGGTTCATCATCAGCACGCTACTGTTGTACGTCATGCCTGCGTTATCAGTCTCTATTGGTCGGTTAACAGTTGTTTGATTGACTGTGATCGGTTTGCGTTCATTGTATCGGTTTCCTGTTTTCATTATGGTGGTATGATAATTTGTCTATTTGTATGGCTTTTATTAGGTTTTGTTTCAATTCTTGCACTTGGATTTGTTCTGGGATTAACTATTTCTTATTGTTTGTTTGTTGAATATAGTATTGTTCCCAGATATCCATTTTTTGTGGTCTTAAGCATGTTTTATTATTTGTAATTGGTTGATATCTGGTTTTTGGTGTTTTCTGTTGTGAATGTGTGTAGCTACGTTTGATTTGTACCTAGGTATATGGATTTTATCTAATACTGTTATATCTTCCTTGAATCTTGTTTCTATTGATTTTTTTGTCATTCCTATATATTTTTTATTGCGTGTGTTACATTCTATTTGCTATATACCGCTTAATTTATGTGGGTTGTGTTCTTGTGTTTTATTTATTTTGCTTATTATTTTGTTGTTGGTTTTGTAGCTCATTTTTAAGTCATATTGTTTAAGTGTTTGTGTTATTTTTTGATGCGGTGGTTATAACTGAATGTTGTGTATTTTGTGTTTGTTTCTGTTGTTTTGTTTTCCGTTTTGTTGATTTGTTTGTCTCTGATTTCCTTTACTAGTTTTTCTATTGTCTTCTTGTTGTATCTATTTCTTTGTGCTATGTGTATTATGATGTTGTATTCTTTTTCTCGTTCGTCATTATGGAGTCGCACATTTAGCATTCTGTTTACTAAGTATCTGTATGCAGCCATTTTGTGTGAGTGTGTGTGTCGGTGTATTGAGTGTTTAGGTATAGTGATGTCTGTTTGAGTGTGTGTGTCGGTGTATTGAGTGTTTAGGTATAGTGATGTCTGTTTGTGTAGGGTTTCTGTATATTTTGTATTCAATCTGTTTTTCTTTTCTTATTAGTATTAAGTCTAGGAAGTATATGGTGTACGGGAATAATAAAAAGACACAAAAAATTGACTAAGTTGATTCCACAGTACTCAAAATTCTGATCTGTGTTCTTCTTTTTATGCAACGGTATTTTTAATCCATGCCTGCACCTGGTATTGATGTTGTGAGCTCCACCATGGACTGGATATTTTGAATACATTTACTGAAGAATGAATATGGCTGTAAGAATAAGTATCCCATTAGCCTCGAACATATCTGGGCAGCTTTTTCTTGCGCCTACGTCACACAATATTCTTACTGCTCCTTTTTTTTCATGATAAACACATGATCCGCTGGTGACGAGTAACCCCGTATAAGTGTTTCATACGATAGGATACTGTGAAAATGTGCAAAACAAGCAATCCGGCAGCTTGATGGGTACTGTACTGTTTCACTGTTCTTATGATGTAGATTGTTCTGAATGAGTCACGTGCTTCCATAGGTGAATCATGCTATTTCACGTTTTGAAATGAATTGTTCTGACCAGGTAAGACACCTCAATTGCTTCTAAGGAGATAACAAAATTCATATTTAAAAATTAGGTTTCTTTTTTCGTTAGGCAGTTTTCATAAAAAGAAAGAAAAATATAAATAGGAGCAGCCATCTTAGAATAATCAACCAATACATTACTGACATATCAAAATTTAATTATGCCACAGAAAAGTGACTAGTTTTATTGAATTCACACATGTATTTAGTATATAGCTGTTTTAGGGATTCATGGCAATTTTTCACGCGTTTACGGTGTAATAGCTTATTAACTATTCATCAAAAAATGAGTATTAATATACCCGTTTTCAGATATATTATGTAAAAATAAAAGAAAAAGTTCAATTAAAATGATTTGAGAAGCAGACATTTGTGCGAATTTCTCTCTAATTTTCATTATTTAGGCCCAAAAAAACACGGGTATGCAACATTTCATTAAAACCAGCCTGAGCCTAAAAAAGTGAACGTTTACTTCCACTTCCACTACCTAAAAATATCTTACTTGGTCATTTACTAATTTAGATACCTTTTTTGTGGATATGTTTCATGTTTCGTTATCCACACTCCAGACGTCGAACTACATAACTACCCAAAATTCAAACAATTCACGATACAGTAAGAATGTTCAATCTTTAAAACTTTTAGAAAAATAAATAGACAGAGACTAAATCACATTCTATGATAAAATCATAAATAAAAACAACAATCCTGCATTAATGATGCGAACACGTGGGCAGTTCGCGGTTGGCGTTGGCGTTCTTATGTTGCTATTGGACGACGATGACATACAATCGAACATACACGATCAGGAAACGGGGGAATTCAAATAAATGTTTACAGATTAAATCAAACTTTCAGAAACATTACAATTGTAACTTTACGCGAACTTGTTTTTTTGGCTGCAAACATTTAGAAATCTTGCAAATTTAAGTTGTTAATTGGTAATTATCTAACGTTGTGGTAAGCATTTGTATGTTACGATGCTTAGTGGGAGATCTCTCTATTCGTGCATATTTTGGTAACACAATAGTGAATAATCCCTGTTTATGGGAATATAACTTCTTATTTTGGTGAGAGGAATACACCTTATACATGATGATTGTGGACCACAATGCATAAATTGAAACTGACCTTGGATGTGTGTTCTATAGCTTATAAATCAAGGTCACCGAAAAAAATTTGAAGTCGTGAACTCGCGTAAGAAAATATTTTCTTCGTAATTCGCTACAACACAAATTGGCTCTCTCTGTGTAACAACTACAAACAAGATGTAATTATTAGTATTGAGCCACATTTAGAGTGTTTTATTATTATAAGTGTAAAGAAAATAAACAAAATGAATAGTCTCAATTCATGCCTTCACTTTTTGCAAAGAGAGTTGGTGAAATGTCATACCGTATTTATATTTCTTATGAAATTGTGGACGCAGTCGTTAGCAAAGTACACTAATTGGTGTTTTAGCGTTAAAATTAGCATCAGTGTGTGTATTGAAGTGATAAATATAAACCAGGAATCAAAGGCACTTGTATAACAAGTAATAAAAGCGCACCCACAAAGGTATTGTTCGCTTTTCATAAAGCCAATTCAGTTGAATTTATGTAATTTAAACATTTATTCAGGGCGTTACTCGATAAATCGTTTATGGAGAAGACTATTACAATGTCTACGGTTGATTTATCAAGTGGAATAAGTTAACGATACGGCACATTATGCGAAATCAGTTAAGCTGAATATCGTTATTTCTAGACTCATCTTGGTATTACCAATAGTTCAATAACTTTAGTAAGTAGTTACATTATATTTTAATACACTGTTTTAATTTTTTGACGCAGCCAGTGCGTTAAGGTAGCAATGTTTCATAAAAACATTTCAAAGCATTATTTTTTTGCATTAGATAGTTATAACTTGTTTTATTTTAACTAAAAGATCGAAAATTTAGTATGTGTAGTATGCGTTTTAGAATGAAAACCTGTGTACTAAAGGCCATAGGACGATATCATAGTGAATCGGCCCAGAAAGATATCTGGATCATCTTTTGAGGATCTAATGTTAGCTACTGGACAAATAAATTCTGTTGACGCAGTAGCGGCGTAAAGGTGGGGCGGTGGGGACGGTCCGCCCCGGGTGCCAAACACCTAGGGGTGACAACGTGGTGACAACTCAGTCGCGTACCTTAGTAGCCAGCGACTGGTGCATCCGCCCAACGTGGAAGCGTGGGAGGAAGGGGCAAGTGATTTCGGCCCCTTCCTCCACCAAATTGAAAACGATGAAGAAGAGTTGCATGACACAACTCGTTTCGATGTTGCTACTTGGCCAACACCAATGCCTGATGATTTGAGATATGAAATTGTTAAAACGGAAAGTGAGCTCTATCAAGATGGCCCATTTTTAGATACTGTCTGGAGATAAAATAAAGGGAAAGAGCCGACATTTCAATTCATAATGGTTTTATAAAGCGTTACCAAATGGAGAAAAAATACTCAGAAAATTGATGGTATACTCTCCAACAAAAAACAATTTATACTGTTTTTGCTGCAAACTGTTTACGCACCATGAAACAAAACATCAGAGTTTTGCCAACGGGTTTAATTCATGGTGGAAACTAAATCCTAAAGTGTCTGAACACGAGAATTCTGAGACCCATCTGTCCTGTTTTGATAAATGAAAAATCTTGGAAAATGGATTGAGGCTGCAGAAAACTATTGACCATAAACATCAAATGGTTTTAGACCAAGAAAAAAGGAAGTGGCGTGACATTTTGAGTGGCCTTTGAGATCTTATTCTTTTCGTGCCACTCCAAAATCTTCCTCATGGGAGGCATAGAGAGGGGTTTTATCAGACAATAGAGGGAATTTTTTAGAATTAGAATATAACCCAGTGCTAAAAGAGCACATGCTAATAATTGAATATGCTATCACCTGTACAAAAAGGATACAGGTAGATTCTAATTTGTCCAAAGACATTCAAAATTAATTTATCAGCCTTTTGGGAAAGAGGTTAAAAATAACATTGTGGACGACATAAGAAAAGCAAAATATTTCGAAATTCTTTTCAATAGCACTCTAGACATATCACATGTTGATCAGATGAGTTATGTAATCAGATATGTTCATATTGAAGACGATGAAATTTAAGTAAAGGAAATAATTCTAGGTCTCTTCCCAATATAGCTGGAAAGACTGCAGTCGAACTTTGAGGACTTAGATATTTCAATTGAAAGAAGAGGAATGAGGAGATTTAGAAAACCCATGCCAGGAGAAATGGCCCAAGACTCTGGACTTGCCAGAAGAGCTGCAGAGAGCTATGTTAAAATGTCTTGATAGATTTTACGAAGATCTAGACCATTGTTACAAGACAATGGATGACATGCTCATAACATTTGGTGTTCAGTCCAAAACTCTGCTTACGTCAACAGAAGAAAAACGTCTTGGTATAGTTCCAAATATGACAAAAATCTACGATGAATTTTCTACAGAGATCATTATTTTGGAGATTTTACGACTGAGGTGCAACTTAGAAGCTGCCAGCATTTCTTTCCAAGAAGCGGTCCAATGGACTATCTTGGAGCTTCTGAAATTAATTCTACAATGGGACTATTCTAAGTCTGTTCCGAGTCTAGCGCGGTGTCTAATATTTTCTTAACTATTTGTGTTTTGGTGGCTTCTTGTGAAAGAAGTTTCTCAAAATCAACATTGATAAAATCTTACTTAAGATCCACAATGAACCAAGCGCGACTTGCCAATCTTTCCATATTGTCCATTGAAAAGGACAGGAAAGTAAATTTTGATAATGTGATCGAACATTTTAGCAAAATAAAGTCACGTAAGCACGTTTAGTATTTGATTTGTGGTTTTACTTTGGAGGTGCTCAATAGAAAACCGCCCCGGGTGCCAACCTATGCTACGCCGCCACTCTGCTGACGTGAGTGCGTATACAGGAGTGTATCCGCACTCACGTATGTGCATGAGTGGATATGTATGTATATTTTAATTTTAATACCTATTTTTAGTAAACACCAAGTTTATAGGGAGATAAAAAAAATGTTATAAAAAACAGCTGGTTAGATTAGCATTCTTCAGACAGGTTTTGCCATTGTGAAAAGCAAATGCATCTTTATACATTTTAATGATTGTCAGTGACTGAATGAGCCCGTTCTCAAGTCAAAACTATGAAATATAAAAAAATCTTTTGAGGGTATATTGGTACTAATGAGATACGTTGATTCTGGAAGATTAAGACCATTATCTATTTTGATTTTTGAATAAGTCGAAAAAAACAAAACTTCAGAAAATATTTATTTTCTCAAAAACGGCTTAACCTATTTAAATGAAACTTGTACACAGTATAAAGATATAAAAAGGCTATAGTCGGAAAAATAAGAGCTCAAAATATTCATTACAATTATTAGAAACAGGAAATTTTGTTCTATTTTTTTTTTCTTTATGACAATGTTATAGAACAATAGCTTTGTTATTTGCGGAAATACACATTTTAAAAATTTTGAAGCACTACCAAATAACGGTTTATATTAAACAAACGGTATATTATTAATGCACTAATTGTCAAACAGATTTTCATAATGACATGCTCCATGACATTTCATACTATAATACATACAAAATATGATAAAATAATCCGATATTTATGGAAATCTGCTTTTATTTCGGAAATCTGACCATTTAGGTATAGGAACATTACATCATTGGAAAGAAACTTTAATTTCTTTTCAGGATATTTGATTATATACAGGGTGTTCTACTTGAAAAAATGCACTTTTTACCATTTTTGTATCTACTCTAAAATCACAAATTTTGAACGATCCTGTATAATGGAGAATGAATTCCCTTATGTCTCAGTAATCCACAGGACATTGGTAAACTACGTCCAAAATTTCAGCTCACTGACAATCCAAATACCGCAGTAATAAACATTTAATTGAAGCTATGTTTTGCAGAAAAAAACAAAGAAAAACAATTAATTTCCTGAAAACCGCTAAAGATAGGTATATGAAAGTATCATACGAAAATAATCGGAAAGCAATAGTGAAGCAAAAAATGTAATAATATACAAGAGTCTCTCATTTAAAATATCAAAGTTGTTGCTACTTTTCAATATAAGCGGCAATGCTGCAGCGCTGAAAATATTTCAGATAGATAGAGCAGAACCAATTACCCAAGAACCCAAATTTTTTGAATTATCCTACGTGCCATTCTCCGTAAATTTTTAATCTACCATTATATATATATATATATATATATATATATATATATATATATATATATATATATATATATATATATATATATATATATGGAACAGCCAAATGGAATAAATTCAGTAGTTTAATTATGATTTACATAATATCTCGAAACACGCCAATTTTAGATTCGAAAATTACATCCTGCAAGGTGAAAAGCTATGCATTCAACCTCTGAGTGGCAGTTTTTAAATAGGAAGTGGGGGCTCGTGATACCTCATTTTGAAGATCTCTGCATTCTCTATTTAAAAATGCTATGGTTTTAAAATTAATTGTAAAAATTAACAGTAAAAAATAAATTAATTTTATTAACGAACACACTAAAACATTAATAACTAATCGCGCTTCATTCTTGATAATGAAAAATTAAAATAAAAGACACATGAATCTTAATGTAGGATATGTTCAAAATGCATGCGTTGAACGTCTGGACAGCATCCTAGTCGTAAATAAACACGTCTTCTAACGTTAATCAACACCTAAGTCCTGGCCGACCTAGTTGCAATCGTTAGTCTTATCCATAAGTCAGTTAAATCACGTGGTTTAGTTTTGTATACCCTACTTATAACATACTTATCGCATATCTCAATAAGTCTAATAGCGTAATGGCGATAGAGGAGTGACCATTGCCGTTACTTGGGTTTGTTCTAAAAATTCATGGTTGAATTAAAATATTTTGTTTAATACAAAGGTTTGTTAAAGTTAAATATTCTTTACAGACATTTTCATATATGTTATTCATTTTTAACAATTCTTCTAAATACGTTAACGTTTGCTTCGTGGGAACGCTAGAAAACAATGAGGTTACATCGAATTAAACTAAAACCTCTTCTTCAATCAATTTAACCTCTTTAATTTCATTAATAAATTCAAGTTAATCTGTTACTGAAAACATTTTCTGCTTGACGAGCAAGTCTTTAAACTGCTTTGTTAACCACTTTGCTAAATTATATGTCGGGGAATCTATAGCCAAAACAATAGGCCTAATTGATTTTCCCGGTTTATAAATTTTTTGGAGACCGTACTTCTTGGGGACTTTAGGATTTGCAACTTGTAACTTTCGTCCCAACTCTTTTAATATGAGGTTGTGACAACTTTTTAGACTATTTTTTACGTCCAAAATCATTTATGATAGCGGGTTTTTATTTAGTTTTTTATACGGTCCTGTCTCTATGGCGTTATAAACTCGTTTTTGGCTAAAATCACAACCTTATTGCCATGATCTGCCTTAACGAAAAAACAATATTTCTCTCGCAATCGCTTAACTATTTTCATTTGATCAAAATTTTGGTGTTTAGTGGACTTATTTTCTCTCAAGTTTTTTGAAATTTTATTTTTACATGCTTCTCTAAGAAAATTTTTTTGAATATTCAAGTAATTTTTAATTCCTGTTTCAATGCTCGCAATCATTTATACCATATCGTTTTTTTGTGACTGTAGACCGAATTTCAACCCCTTATTTAGAAGGTTGATCTCATTTTTATTAAACGATTGTGAAGAAAGATTTTCTACGAGGTCAATTTTCGGAGGAACTGGTTTTTCGTTTTTAATTTGACATTTTACCAGCTGTTTAATTTTTTTTATTGTGTATACTAATTTTCTTAACCATTTTTGCGTTAATTAATAACTACAATTATTTTCCTCTAAAAATCGCACCATTCTTCATATTCTAAGTTATCTAACTTAAAGGTTAATTTTTAAAACAAACTATAAGCCTGTATTTCTAACAAACTACGTTTTGAGTACAGATATTGCATTTATAGATGTAGCCGTTTTTGTTTTACAAAATTTTCGGCCTTTTTACCTACTTTTGAGTTGTTAGAAATTTTTAAATTGAAATTAATTAAGTTCGGAAAAACGGATTTTCGTTTGCATGATTTTAAAAAGGCGATATCTGTACCTATTAATCTAATTTTACAGTTTAGCTTACTGTAAATATTCAGTTCCGTGTACCTGGAAGCCATAATTCACTAAGTGAAGATTGGAACCTGTGACGAGCACTGACAAAGAAGCACAATTACGATACGGTACTCTAGATAGATCTTCCGTAGGCCGACATATTTGGGATAATAGTCACCACATTAATGAAGAGGATCTAAAATTAATTAAAAAATGTTAGACAATTAGGACAGCTGAACGCCTTTGACAGCATATATATTGCTAAATATATTAACAATAAAGAATGTATGAACCTTGTACCTGCTCCGATCAGTAGGCACCTGATAGATTGCTTTGTAAAATAAATTTCGACAGTTTCGACACGTCCGAGAGATAACTAAAGAATACAGATATTTCCGCAAAACGAAACTATCTTAATCTTATGAGTCTTTGAATCTTCACAAAATTTTTAGAGACCAACACCTTTCAGATAAAGTAATATAGTAAGAGAGAACGTTCAAAAACCTCGTCCGGCAATAAAATATTATACACTGCAGAATTTGCCTGCGATTTAGCCCCCCTCTCGGATGAGTTCTTTACCTAAGATTTAGTATATAAGGTGAAATGATCGTCAGGTCTTTTTTTAATTGTATTGTGGTGATTTGGGTTCTCCGAGTGTGCATGACCATTCAAATTGCCACCAATGAAAAAGGCACCAATGAGATGGTTTCCAGCAATTCCTGCCCAAACATTAACCTTTTCAGGGTATTATGTATGTTCTTCTCTCATGCAGTGTGCATTTTCTTTCGACCAGTAGCGTCAATGATCGTGAAGTGTACAACTGCACTCATCAGAAAATAAAAGATGTTCTAGTTGGATAACATTATTACTTAATATTTCCATCATTTGCTCACAAAAAGACGTTCTTCTATCAAAATCGTCTCCCAATCTTTGTATCAATTTATAGGGATGCATTTTATTTTATTTTAATATTTAAAAAATCAATGAATGGCTAACATACAAGGTTGTGGCTATTTGCTGACTCGAAGTATGTGGGTGTTCCTCAAACTCAAGCATTAGGTACATCAAATTTGGTATTATTACTCAGTGCATCTGCCTCGCGAGTCCAAGCTTACGACACAACTTCGATTTGTGATCGTGTTTTATCTATGTAAGCAATCATTTGCAGAATTGTTATTTTAGGGATTTCTCTTGGATAAACCATGTGTCTGAATTTTAGCTAAGAAGTGACACTCTCATGCGGTTACAATCACACACCAAGTTGCTAAGACGTTTTAAACAAAAGTAACATTGCCAACTGTGAAGAATGTTATACCTTCTTTTTAATTGATACCGACCAAAAAGGACACTGAAATTGTTTCTGCTTTTCTCATTATCAAGAATGAAATGAAATTAGTTATTAATTTTTTCGTACGTTGTAGCAAACTTGGTCTGCTAAATGAGTTTCTTTTTTTACTGTTAATTTTTGTAACAAATGTGTGTGTGTGTGTGTGTGTGTGTGTGTGTGTGTGTGTGTGTGTGTGTGTGTGTGTGTGTGTGTGTGTGTGTGTGTATGTATGTATGTATGTATGTAAAATTTTTAATTCAAAAGTCGAGATCTCCTCATTAGTGAATTTTTTTAAAGAAAATTCACTAAATTATAGGGGTTATAACTGTCGAATGTAGGGATGAAGTTTTAACGCGACAGGATGTCTTTTTTTATCTAAAATTGGGGTGCTTCGGGATTTTTTGTAAGTATGCATAATAATTGAAATACTGAATTTATTCCATTTGGCTGTCCAACACTGTGTATGTGTGTAAGCTCCCCCACACAAGTCTAAGACTTCTGGGTGCGGAGTTTGTCTTCTGTGGTGTTATTATTATTATTATCATTTTAATTTTGATAACTCATAAAACGCTTCTCTGAACTTTAATGTGAAAATGATAGCTAGATTAAACAAGAAATGAATAAATTATGGGGGTTATAACTGTCGAATGTAGGGATGAAGTTTCAACGCGACAGGATGTCTTTTAGTGAATTTTTATTAAAAAGATTCACTAATAGAGAGGTATCGATGGTGAGACTTTGCAAAAATTCTTTCAAATGAGCGCGAATTAGGACCCCTAGAACCCATATCCGGGGTCAGTTTGAATTTTTATATGCTTATATATATATATATATATATATATATATATATATATATATATATATATATATATATATATATATATATATAGTGCCTTTCTTTTATTAATGGCTTGGATGAGTTCGTTGGCCAGGAAAATCGAACGGGGTTTTCCGGGAAAATTTTGAGTTTTCTTTCAAAAAAAATTTTTTTTTCCAAAAATTTCGATAAAATTTGGTCTACATATTGCTTTGGGAAATACCTAACTGTGTGCCAAAATTCAGCTTTCTAGGGTTACAGAAAATTGAGCTATTCAAATTTGAAACATGTTTAAATCATAAGTAAGTGCTTGCTGTTGGTTAGTCAATGCTTTTCTTATTGACTCATGAGATTCATTCATCAACCTTCCATTGACTTCTGCTTCTGCCGCTGTTACAGTCCTTTTATTTAGATCTAGAGTTGTAAAGTTTTCTGTATCATTTGGGATATAATTTGTTTGCTTTTGTTACTGACCAACAAAAGATATGATAAAATTGGACAAAGAAAGGGAATATGATATATTAACAAGGCTATTTTTGGCTCAACAGCATTTATTAGTTTTCGTAATTGTTTTTTTATCGGGTTTTGTTACTTTGACTAGACATATTTTTATTATGATTGGTACTACTAAAAGTAATTAAAGTTTGTCTCATTCAATATTAAATTTATTTTAGTGTTAAAATAGAAGACCATGTGATATGGTCCAAAATCTGATTGATATTTTGTTGGTATGTACTGTAAAAAAGCAAATTGCAGTTCAAAAACGTTCATTTGTAAATAGGTTTAATTTTTATATGTTTATATATATATATATATATATATATATATATATATATATATATATATATATATATATATATATATATATATATATATATATATATGATAACTCAAAAAATAATTAACCGATTTGGATGAAACTTGGCAACTGCCTGTCTTTTATTAATGGCTTGGATGAGTTCGTTATCCAGAAAAATCAGACGGGGTTTTCCGGAAAAATTTTGAGTTTTCTTTCGAAAAAATTTTTTTCTCCGAAAGTAACAAAGCTGTTTCAATGAAATTTACTATATATGTTGCCTCAACCTTACTACGTACCAAAATTCAACTTTCTAAGTTTAGAGAAAATTGAGTTACTCAAATTTTAAATTTTCTTTCGAAAAAAATTTTTTTCTCCGAAAATTACAAAGTTATTTTAATGAAATTTTGTGGATATCTTGCCTTAGGAAAAACCTTACTACGTATTGAAATTAAACTCTCTAAGTTTATAGAAAATTGAGTTATTTAAATTTGAAGCATTTAATAAAAATTCACTACCATAACGCACTTGCTGCGTCCCGAGTTTTTTTTAATCTAAAATTGGGGTGCTTCGGGATTTTTTGTAAGTATGCACAATAATTGAAATACTGAATTTATTCCATTTGGCTGTCCAACACTGTGTATGTGTGTAAGCTCCCCCACACAAGTCTAAGACTTCTGGGTGCGGAGTTTGTCTTCTGTGGTGTTATTATTATTATTATCATTTTAATTTTGATAACTCACAAAACGCTTCTCTGAACTTTAATGTGAAAATGATAGCTAGATTAAACAAGAAATGATTAGAATAGCTGAAATTACCGTACATAGTGAAAATTTGAATTTATTTACAATAGACCTATAACAAATAAATGAAATTAAAGTATTGTCAGTATTTTCTTAGATCATAACTATGGATTAATTTTAGGTGGTTTAAGAAATTGCCTTATTTGCTAACAAAAACTCTTACAACAAAATGTAACAATTAGAGGCCGCAGTGTTTTCAGAATTCGTCGTGCACCTATTTTCTGCAATTTACTTGTTGAACTTGGTGCTCTTTACATTCCTCTTGTTAGCAAAAACCATCCAACTATGAATGAAATATTAAGAATACTTATAATCCAATTCACATTTATAAATTGTAAAAAGGAATAGCATTAGACATGGTCATGCTCTTTGATATAATGGTGCAGATTGTGGGTAGCTTACCGTTATAAAACAAAAGAAGCAACTAGAAATAAGACTAGCGAAGTATTCTGAACAGTATTTATTAATAATAAAAATCAGTACTGTACGGATACAATGAAGAGTGAAGAAGGAAGAAATGAGAAAGAGGGGGCACTAACTGGGAATCTGATCTGCAAGAATTGAGAAACTTGCAATTTGCCGGTAGTTGCTTAACTAGTCTGTACGCAATACTGCACTTAGCAAGATCTAAGTCTCACGTTTATTAATCAATTGTTTATAAAAGAACAAACAGTTGAACCAGCAGTGTCGAGTGTTTCTTCAGAATGTGATTAAGTACACTTCATGGAAAGGAAAATTTATTAACCGTTTTTTTGTGCATTTATAATTATTCTATTTGGCCAAAATGCAGCATTTTCTTGAATTACATCTGGGTGACTATGTAATTTTCGTTTTTTTATTATTTTCTACTTATTATATTTCTGCTTAGGATACCATTATATTGTACAGGTGATCCATTCTGTTTAGAAAAAAATCGTAATAGAAAAATGGTAGTGATTATTTATTCAGTTTAATCAATATTTCAGAATTACAATTAAGCATTGGAGTTTCGGTGGTCGAACTACATACATAATTTAGATCAAGCAACAAATCATAATTTAACAGTCTTACCAAAGACAGCAAATGATTATTTTATTATTGAAAACATGCCTTTGCTTTGCAAAAAAAGTTATCATGCTTTAGTTCTTTTTGTTTTTGATTCAGCTAAAATGCTGTATCATATATTTATTATTATAATTATTATTATTTATTGACAAAAAATATACAGCATGGTTATACGGGAATTCTTAGACTTGTACTGTATTGAAAATAATTTATAAGGTTTCGTCCGAACCGGTGTGCCAGTATCAAACGTTTCTTGATAACTTCTATCTTTTTAAGTGTTGTTTTTGTTTTGTGTTGAAGAAATATTTACTTTCTTGACGCTCAAAAAAAAAATATATATATATATATATATATATATATATATATATATATATATATATATATATATATATATATATATATATATATACACTTTGGGATGTTGTAACGTGCCAGTATATGTTTTACACCCTTGTTATTTTAAACACATAAATATCACCAGAGTGTTATCTTGAAGGTATCGTTTAATCTGCTATAACATTGTCGCGTTTAGTATTAATAATTCTTTATATTTTTAACTAAATATTAATTTGTCGCGTTTGTTTAATGGGTAGGTGTTCTTCCCAAAAGCTCCAAAGAATAGGTTCTTGTTATAATTCATTGGTAACACATTGACCCGCTAACATGATTTTTATACACATACAAACAATTTTATAAAAAGATACTTATCAAACTGTTAACAGTGATTTTATGTATTATAAACAGCATTTTAAACAAACCGAAACTGCCAAAGCTGTGTTGATAGTTTTTTTCAAAGCACACTATGTTTATAAAATAAAATATACTCTTTTGTTGTCTTCACTGTACTGGTCAACTATCAACAGTGGTTGTTTGATTTATATTAAATTGTCAAATTTAACATTATATAACTTGCAAACGACCAAAGAAAACATAATGTATGGATTATAGCACCAGAAACAAAAATTGACTGAAAATCGCTGATTACAAAAAAAAACGAATAATAAGTATACAGAGTTTTCTATTGAAATAACCACATGTTTACTGTGTATCTCAAAAACGCGTTATTTAAATGGTTTTTTAATCGTAAATAAAGTCACTAAAAAATATGTAAGCTTACAATTTTTTCCATACAGAAAAATCTAGAGTAGGAAGTTGGTACAGTACTTTTATATAAAAACAATTGACTCAGCTCTGTTGACAGTTATTCAAAGCACACTGCGTTTATCAAATAAATAAGTCAGGTGGTAAAATTTATTTTAAAAACAAGCATTGGTTATTTAGGTATACTAAAACGACTTTCCTGACTAATGAACTTGACCAAGCCACTTGCAAAAGGAACTACTAAGTAAATTTGATCCAAATCAGCATATTATTTGTGTGTGTGTGTGTGTGTGTGTGTGTTTGTGTGTCTATAGAGGGGGGGGGGGTTAGTTTACAGTATGGAAACATCTGATTATCTCACAAAAGGAAAACGATAAAAACAAGATTTTAACACGTATTGCAAGGTTGCTATAGGTTGTCATATTTTCACGTTACGACAAAACATACAGGGTGGTCCTGAAAAGCGTAGTGGTTGCAATGATTGATTTTTTAAATGGAACACCCTGTATATTATATCATTTTATGGATCCTTTCGAACTCTAGGTTAACTTTGTTATAAGGTACCATATGCCCAAATTTTATGGTTACGCAGATATCGACACTTTAATTATTGCATTACATGTATTGATACAACTAATAATAGTAACAAATAAAGATCGTATGCGCGGAAAACAACAAATAAAAATCTTTTCACAGGTATTGTATGGTTGCCACGGAAATATAAAATACACGGTGGTAATGAAAAGCGTAGCCTGTAAGCCTCAAAATGTTTATTCTAGTATTACAACTTGAATCCTATTAATAAAAATAATCCACATTTGAAGAAATAAAGAAAAATAACTACACAAATTCTACAGTAAATGTTCAAAGTGCAAACCATTTACGATTTGACAGCATCCGAGTTTTTACAAAATTGTCCAATTTGATCACGTAAATATGTTTGTGGTATCAGATTTATCTCTTCCAAAATTCGATCTTGTAAAATTTGTAAATCAACTGGTCTATTTTTGTAAACTTTATTCTGAAGGTATCCCCACAAGAAAAAATCTAATGGGGTCAAATCCGGTGACCCGTGAGAGGCCATTCTATTGCTCCTCGGCGTCCTTTCCATCTCTGTGGCAACACTATCTAAATAGGTACGTAGAGGCCGGGTGTAATGAGAGGAAGCACCATCTTGTTGATACCATATGTCATCAGAAGGCAACATGGGATTGTTTGGATTGGGAAATATGGCTGCTATAGTTGGCACAATATTATTTATTAACAGCTCCAGATATCTGTCACCATTTAAATTACGTTCTGTTAAAAAGAGTCCAATTATGTGATTATTAGTAATCCTCGCTCAAACATTTATTTTGTGCGGCCACTGCGTGTGTCTCTCCCTCATCCAACGGGGATTACGTCTAGAACAAATTCGGAAATTATGTATATTTACTTCTCCGTTGAGGCAAAACGTTGCCTCATCAGAAAATACTTTTTTTTCAAAATCAACATCAATGTTCTTTTTTCCTTCAACTATTTCACAAAGCAGCAATATGCAGTCTGGGTCATCTTCTGTAAGTTCTTGATTGTAGTGAATTTTATAAGGTTTCATTTTTTTGGCATCAAAATTCTTATCACGGACGTCTGAGCGATATTGTTGGCTAGCGTCAATTGGTTTGAAGATATTTGAAGATTCTCCTCAACTTGGAGTAGCACAATTAGTTTTGTTTCATCATCTGTACCAGTTTTCGTCCTGTCATGTTTAGGACAATTTTTAATATTTCCAGTCTCTCTGTATCTCTTGATAGTTTTAAAAACGGTTAATCTGTTAATAACGTCTTAAGGATTGACTTCATTAAATATGCGTGTAACTTCTTCATACGTTCTTTCCTTGTCGCCAAGGCCTGATAAAATTAGGATATGTATGCGTTATATAACGCCAAGATATGTCATTTTATAGAGTGATTGACATTAACTAATGTTGACAGTTCACTAATATTTATTTACAAAGCATAGCCAGCTTTGTGGCAATAAGTAATTATTATGTAATTGTCGATATCCGCGTAACCATACAATTTGGGCATAGGGTACCTTATAACCAAGTTAATCTCGAGTTCGAAAGGATTCATAAAATCATATAATATCATCTAATCATATAATATACACAACGCTTTTCAGGACCATCCTGTATATTTTGAGTAACCTTGAAAAGACCCTCTCACGACAACCCTACAATACCTGTGTAAAGATTTTTGTTGTTGTTTTCCGTGCATAAAATATTTATGTGTTACTATTAGTTTTAACAATACATGTAATGCAATAATTAAAGTGCCGATATCTGCGTAACCATAGAATTTGGGCATAGGGTACCTTATAACAAACTCAATCTAGAGTTCGAAAGGATTCATAAAATGATATAATATACAGGTTGTTCCATTTAAAAAATCATTGCAACCGCTATGCTTTTCAGGACCAGCCTGTATGTTTTGTCGTAACGTGAAAATATGCACCGATGGCAACCTTGCAACACGTGTTAAAATCTAGTTTTAATCGATTTCTGAGAGATATTTAGATGTTTACATACCTTAAACTAACCCTGTATGTATATATATATATATATATATATATATATATATATATATATATATATATATATATATATATATATATATATATATATATATATAAACATATAAAAATTGAAACTAGCCCCCGATATGTGTTCTAGGGAGCCTAGTTCGTACTCATTTGAAGAAATTTTTTCAAAACTCAAAATATGCGATCCCCTCATTAGTGAATTATTTTTACGAAAATTCACTGAAAATATAAATAATATCTTTAGCGACTATGAATATTTTAAACTAACAAAGCACTACAAAAATGTATAACATATAGCATAGAGACGGGTGTCGAAATTAACAAACTTTTAATTTAAATTAATAGTCTTTGATGTTTAAATGTAAAGTAGACCATTTATCTGGGACCGATTCTCTTAGTAAGCTGTGAATTAATTGCGTCGTTATTTCTTAGTTAATTAAGATGACAGTAATTAAAACTTTCTTTCAAAATACTGATCACCGGTTCATATGTTGATACTAATTTGTTGTAATTAAGTTAGTAATTACTTTTATTACTTGAAAATTGATATAGTACTTACTTTCAAAATTAAAATCTTATCTACAAAAAAAAAACATACAAAAATTTGTAAATCATTCACATTCTATAAAATGAAGTTCGTATGCTCTCGGTTATTTGATTTTCGGATTATCCATCCTCACAAATTGACCAAAAGTTCAAGTTGAAATTTGAGTTTTGTTCGTTCCTCTTGCACAAATATAGGGTGGCGCGTTGAAAACGAAACAGACCGATTTGCGTCCAGAGAATATTTTTTTAAGAAACGCTGAAACAGGTCAATTTTAATATTGAGGGGGACATGTTTTGACATAAGACTCAACTTTGTCACATCAACCCCTTAAGGGTGGTGATAACAACCCTTATATTTTAAATAGGGAACATGGGTTGAGTGTTACATCATTTGAATTTGCTCTTTCTTTTCTGAATGGACTATCAGAACATTTCCTACCGTAATGAGAGATATGCGGTTTATTATTTCAGTTTATCGATCGGTTTGATACTTGATAGTACTACCGAAAATTAATTTCACAATGGTGTATTCTGTAGAAGAAAGTGTTGAAATAATTACTCTTTTTTTCAAAAACGATGACTGTGCCAACCGTACCGCAAATTTGTTCAATGAACGACATCCGAACCGACATGTTAACAGAAAGTACATTTTGGAGTTAGTTGCAAAGTTTCGACAAAGTGGTTCAGTAGCCAACAAAAAACGGGATCTTGAACGTGAATTTCCGGTTAGAAATGAGAGTACTGAGAATGAAGTTTTAGGAAAAATTGCTGCAGACCCAACTTTGAGCACGAAAAAATTGGCCACTGTTTCAAACATCAAAAGAAGAACTATTCAGCGAATATTGAAGCATCATAAATTCCACCCGTATAAAATTCATCTTGTACAACAACAAAATGAAAATGATTTTGACCGGCGGCTGGAGTTTTGTGAAGTTATGACTGCACGAATAGCTGATAACGGGAACTTTCTGTTCAATATCTGTTTTTTAGAAGAGTGTATGTTTTTATTAAACTCTACAGTCAATCGTCATAATTGTCGTTATTGGGCAGATAATAATCCAAAAAATCTTCACGAAGTCCACACTCAAACTCCACAGAAATTGAATGTCTGGACTGGCATTTTTGAGACCGTTTAATGGGACCAATTTTTATTGATGGCAATTTGAGTGGCGAAACGTATTTGGAGTTACTAGAATATATCGTTTACCCTCTACTAATTGACATTGTTGAAAATGATGATCGCTATCAAGAAAATCAATTAGTGTTTCAACAAGATGGAGTTCCTCCGCATTTTTCACAACGTGTTAGGGAGTTTTTGAACAGGAAGTTTCCAGAGCAATGGATTGGACGTATAGGTGCTATTGAGTGCCCCCCTCCTAGATCACCGGATTTAACTCCTTTAGACTTCTTTCTATGGGGCCATTTAAAGAGTAGAATTTGCGCAACAGAACCGGAGTCTCTGGAAGTATTACGACGACGCATTGTTGAAGAATGCCGTCAAATAACTCCACAAATGCTCCAGAATATCAGAGCTCGTTTTGAATAAAATTTGTACTTTTGTATGGAGGAAGCTGGTGGTCAACAATTTGAACACTTACTTAACTGAATAAACATTTTTGAACGTTTGGTTTTGTTTTCTAGTTTTTTTTAACGAAAAATTGACTAATTAGTGCATTTCTTATCACAATGAATGAAATGCGTTCTTGCAACTCCAACTGTGATTAATTTTTAAACGAGTTGATAAAACTTCCCAAAAAAATAGTGTGCTGAATTCAGAAAAGAAAGAGCTTTCAAATAATGTACCACTCGACCCATGTTCCCTATTTAAAATATAAGGGTTGTTATCACCACACTTAAGGGTTTGATGTGACAAAGTTGAGTTTTATGTCAAAACATGTCCCCCTCAATATTAAAATTGACCTGTTTCAGCGTTCCTTAAAACAAAAATTTCTCTGGACGCATATCGGTCTGTTTCGTTTTCAATGCGCCACCCTGTAAAATAAGTATCCCTAATAAAAACCAACGGCCATCTGAGTACTGGTCTGACTATTATAATTACTACGTTGCAAAAATCATGAGGGAAATTAAACTGTGAAATTCGTTAGAACCTATGTACTCATATGTAGAAGCAGAATGAACTGGCACAGCTGGCTTATCTTTGGGTATCTGTTGTATTTAATTCTTATTTCTCTCCTAAAGTACCACTACAATAGTAACGCTGAGAAGGATCAATATCTGGGAATGTTTATGTTAAAGTTATAAATTTTAATTTCCCCTATGTTTTCACACTTGATCTCATTCAAGATTGCATGGGCGGCACGACAGAAAAGAACAAGATAAGCATTTCCTTAAAAAGGCACACCTGTTGATCCTTCTGTATGTGCGAACCAAATCAAACTCATTACAATGTAACTTTTGTTCTAGATAGTTGTGTCAAATGGTAGTAAAATTTTTGGATAAATGGCGGCCATTACGGAAGTGGTTATGTTTGCATTTTTTGAGGCGATTGCAGAAAATATCCTTTATTGCAACTTAATGTACATTAGGAAGGCTACAATTTTTCAAAAATTTGGAAAAAACTATTCAAAGGTGTATCTAAAATACTTCTTGAATACTCCGATATTACACGTCTTTTAGACATTTTATTCTACACTACCAAGAGTTGTGGGTATTAAAAATAAAGTCACCAACCCAAGCTTTTCTAAATTTGTCCTAATATCTTTTATGCGTAAGTTTTACAATACCCAGGGCCTAGAGAAGATCCGTTGTCAAATCTGGGTAGGAGGTGGAGTCCCGCTCGGAAATCGTCGGAAGGGCCACTTGCTCCAGTTAGCTTACGTGCTGGCTACGTCCTTCACTTCCCTTACGCGCTTTCCATATATTGTCAAAATGTAAAATGTGCTGAGATTCTGTTCCGAAACAAGTTGATCGGAGCGTCACACCCCCACTACTTAATTTCAGCCAGAGTGAATATTCCAGGGATGGCGTCGTTCGAACACACCCCAACTGTCAACACGGTTTGTCAAAGCGGAATGACAGTCAAACGTAACGCAACAGTACTTGAAGTCACCATGCGTTCATCAGTCTACAACCACTGATATTATTTTTAAACGCCAACAAGTAAAGAGAATTTGGAATTAAAAAAATATATTGATAAAATTAGAAGAAATAATTATCTGTCTGTGGTTTTCTACATAGGTTTGATCTCCCATGTTAAATTATGTATTCATGGTTTTACCTTAAGTATCATACCTCAAAGTATGTGTACGGGGAAAAAGGCGACATCGCTTTTTGACTGTGAGGATAAAATTTATCTGTGTGAGAGGCCGTACAAACTTAGCAATCTATTCTGGGTTTATTAAATAGACGTGCATCAACCAATTATAATCTTGGGCAATTTTGACTGTAATTATCCTTTAAAATTGTATAAGAAATGACATCTCACGAACGTCTTTTACATTGTTACAAGTCAAAACGTAAGTTGTTGCAATATATGTCAACATGATAATCTTGAATGAGTAGAAGAGTTAATTACGCTTGGGTAACATAATATATTATTTTCAAGTCAAAGAATTGTTTTACTAAATGTTCGTGTAAAACCATCTCTCTCAGCTACTGAAATATTAAAATTATTTCATTCATTATTAGTAATTTTGAAATAATTATTTTTATTAATCAATCAAATCTTGTAATTGAATTTTAATTCAGTTCCGATTATCCGAACGATTTGAAATTTTGCAACAGTCAAGTTATAATGAATTTCTTATACTAACAGATTTCTTACCAGTCTTAAAGGCACTCTTGTTCAAAATATATACTATATTTTAAAAAGTTCGGGACGCAGCAAGTGCGTTATAGTAGTGAATTTTCATAAGAATTGTACACTATTAGTAAGATATATTATTAAAACTAATTCTTTAAATTTAAATGGACCTCGGTGATCGGTTTTAGAGTCCCAGTTAGCAATTATTTGAAAAAAAAAATATTTTATATGGAGCAAAAAATTAAAATTTGATCCTAGATATAATATGTAAGTACTGCAAGTGTCTTTAAAAAATTGTGTTACAAATTTCATTAAAGTTACAAAAGTTTTTCAGAAAAAATTACTTATATACAAAGGGAATGTACCTGTCAAATTATAAATATGGCAGGTATTTTTCCTTATTAATTGCTTGGATGGTTTTGTTTTAGTCAACCCATCCAGTTTTTGCAAACAATAAACAAGAAAAAAGGTTTTTAAAACAAATTTGTAGTTATCCGCGAAGCTCATTATGTTATTTTTCTTTCATTTAGTACCCACGGTGCCTTTTCATAGGTGCTACTATGGTTCAAGATTGAAGATTCTAACTTAATGGGAAATTTATTGGCTATGGGATTTAAAATATTTTTACTAAAATTTTCTACCATAACATACTTGCTGCACCCAGACCCTTCGCAACACTTGTTTACGGTTTCTGTATTCATACTTTTTGAAAATTATAAAATATTGCAGCTTACTATGTAAGACTGACAAACAGGGCAACCTCAAAATCATTTTTAGAAAAAAAAATGAAATGAGATATCTAATCTTCGCGGGGGTGTTCCTTCCCCTTTTGCATGCCTACAATCACCCTCAATGCATAAACAAGAACAATGTAAAGAATAAAAATTCCTTTGGAGCAACCCCTAAGAAAGTTACGGGACCTGCGGTGAATATAGAGGTTCTGCGCGCGATAAACAGCATTCTAAGGAGGTATAGCCACAGCATAATATTGATTATGCTGTGGTATAGCTGCAAAATGGCATAAAGGCAGCTTAAAGACAGCTAAGCTGTTTCTTTCGCACTTTCAGCTCACATTTCCTTTTTATATTCTTCTCCGCCCAGCACCCCTATTCACTGTTGGTCCCGTAACTTTCTTGTGGGCTGTTTGAAAGAAATTCTTGTTGTAGTTTGGGCATCCAGAAGGGGTTCTAAGCATATTTTTGAAAAGTTGTTTCTAAACACTTCCCATGTGCTAATCTGCAAATTTACCGAAAATTTCATTTTTATTTACAAACGGAAGGCATCTATGCAATTATAGGTGGCAAGTAAATATTTTTTCATATTAATCGCTTGAATGATCGGTTTTAATCAACTCAATCGAACCAGTTTCTGCAAACAAAATAACAAAAAAAGTTTTTTAAAACAAATTTGTAATTATCTGTGAAGCTCATTGTGTTATTTTTTAAATCTAGTATCCATGCTGCTTTTATATAGGTTTTACTATGTATCAAAACTGAAGATTCTAGTTTAATGGGAAATTGGATTATCACCATTTGCAATATTTTTATGAAAATTCGCTACCATAACGCACTTACACTCTTTTCAACACTCATTTACTATTGCTGTATCCATACTTTTTGAAATAAATATAAACAATACAAAATTTTGAAATTAAAATTTTAATAATGTAACGTAAACATCTGTTTATATTATTTTTTGACTAGGGATGTATGTACTTTATAGTATCTACCTAGATATTATAAGTACTTACTGTATTAGTTGGAGATAGGTATATTTCTTCTTAAAATATTTTTGTTTCACTTTGGTGTACCTACCAGTGAATTCTTGAATTCTGTATAGAGTTCACTAGGTAATACATACAATATTTTAAACACTGTGAACGAGAAGAATGGGAAGCTTCATATTTATACATAATGAAACGTCGTTCTAGATTGATTTTAAACAAATTGAATCACCTTCATTCAATTTTTTATTTATACATTCACATGCGAAAATTTAGCGCTTTTGGACGCAAGCTTTGTCCCGGTGTTACGAAAGAAATGGTCCAAGGCTGCCATTTTACAATTTGGTTGTACATTTTACACAGCTCTATCCATAAAATTTTGTGTAAACTAGAGAGGTGTCGTGACAACATACTACCTAGTCCTGCACCGAGATGGCGTCCCTGTCGTATCTCCCACAATGTTATCCAGTCTGACATGTTGCAATAACGTCCATTGTTTAGATTTTTATCTACGATTTATATTAATAGCATATCAGTACAGATAACGTCATCTGTCTTTGTCCAACATTATAGATATTGCATTACAGAATCTGAGGTGATGTCGGGGATTATTTTATTATTAATTTCCAATAACTTTATTTTCCTTTGATAAAACGACTTGAAAATTGGTATACAACCACATCTGTATATTTTCTTTTAATTTGTAAATTTTCGTTTCAATCAGATAATTTGAGAGATATTTGCCCAGTCTCACAAAGCTCGACTAAACATTTAACGGGCGGTTAGTTAATCAAGGCTTCAGACGACTAATCACAGACTGTGATTTGGGTTTTTGCCATGACAACCAAATATTTTAAAGCTATGATTGGTTGTATTAAGCCTTGATAAACTAAAATCCTATAAATCCTAATTCTCGTATCACTTCTTTATAGGATTTTTTCAATCTCCTTATGCGTTCTCATGGGGTTAATGCTTAACTGTGTGGCCTCCTGCTATGTTTTGCTCTGTCAGTTCACTCCACTGCTTTTTCGCTTTTTAGATTCAATTTGACTTTTTAGCTGTTGCACTAACTAGCCAGCTTTTTTAACTTTTAACTATTTCAGCTTTTGTTCTGTTCTGATAATGATGGACTTTAGCCTGTTTTGACTGCATGTTTTTGACTGTAATCTGAATTAGGTAGCTTTTTAGTTGTAACTTGTAGTTTTTGCTTTGTGTTCGGCATGTAATGTTGCTTTTTTAACCTATTTTGCTGTTTGACAGTAGATTTTTAGCCTTGATGATGTATGTAAAGTTTAACTTGAGATCATTGTACTTAAACCAGCACAAGCCTACCAGAAGACAATGTTTTCTGACAGACCTTTTATTACAATTTTAGATTTGCCCCTGATTATGGCTATTGCATAGCCGAAACGCGTAGGGCACCTCATCAATAAATTTTGCTGTCTGGATGAAGCCTCTCATTAAGTACCTTAATTATATATATATATATATATATATATATATATATATATATATATATATATATATATATATATATATATATATATATATATAATAAAATTTCTTAATGAAAATGCACTAAAACAACTAAATTTATCCTGCACATAATCTCGTTGCACTACGAAATTTGGTCGCAGAGTAAAACTGTTCGTTTTGTGTGGGTAAAAGGACATTGCAACATACCGGGAAACAGACTAGCCGACTCCACAGCAAGTAATGCAAGATAGGACAAATAAATCTTCAGATAATGATGTTTAATGACTTAGTTAATGAATCAAAAGTCAATATAAAAAGAATGTTAGAATCCTACTGGTACAAAATGAAATCAGATGAGACAAATCATTTTAACAGTAATTATCCTTTTTCGGCACAGTTGCCACTGCACAAACTAACAATTCTACCCTGACATATATTAACGTCTGATATTTGGGCCGGTGCTTTTCCGAAACACATATTCAAGTTGGGATTGAAAAACAGCCCTAGAAATAAAAGGATTTTGTTTGCAATAATCAAATTTATTAAAAATGCAAAACTGTTCAATCACCGGTAAAATTAGTTTCTGTTCCTAACAATCCATACTTTAATCGCAGATACATAAAATAGGTTAGGGAAAATCCTACTGCATTTCCAAGTGTTATTACCTATGTTTCCCTTGGTCTATATGCGTTGTCTTCAAGTCGCCATAACAGACACTACGAGGTGAAGAGTGTCCCCGTTGATATCCTTAGGCTAATAGTATATTATTATAGGTACAACAGAGTAATATTATTATATGTTTGTTGGCCATTTTGCAGTATATGATATACAGTGCTAATTTATATACATATTTGCTATTTTCTATGCGAACTTTTCAGTCTGGAAGATAACAGCGCACACTTACATGTGCAGCGCTATAATTCGACCGATAATTATTAATGTGCCCAGTTTGTCTCAGAATCTAATGCTAAACAGGGACCATGCCTATATCAACTGGGTTATCAGTTCGAATTAAATAAAAAGAAAAAATGCAAAATATTTTAAACTTATTTTCTTTGACCATTTGTATACAAAGTGTACTGTAATGTAACACAAATTTTTATTTCTATTTTAATGACGATTATTAAAGCTAGGCTTAATTGATGACGGGGTGGCTTTGTTCATGATTGGCAGCGCCCCCACAAATAAAATGTTGCTCTATTGCAAATGGCGTGTCATTGTCTTGGAAATGTTTAGGTGTGATGCATTTTATATGTAGTGCAGACTAAACATGATTCACTAAATAAAGAGGGTTGCAGTGAAATACTGATTCACAGTATCTCTTTCATCATCCTAATTTTTAAATTTAGTCGCACGTTTCCAAAACATAGCTCTAAGTAGTTTATTAATTCCGGACTTTCAAGTCTCGTAAAGATCGAATATATTACGGGAAGGTATCTTTGCCGTTGTATTATTTGATATAAAAAATTATTAGTTATGAACTCTATGCTATATATATATATATATATATATATATATATATATATATATATATATATATATATATATATATATATATATATATATATATATATATATTCAAACGTGCCTTGAGTATGGGTTCTAGCGACCCTAAATCGCGCTCATTTAAAAAAATCCGAAAGTCTCACCATCGTTACCTCTCTATTAGTGAATTTTATTAATGAAAAATCACTAAACACGAAAATTGCCATTATTTTTGACCAAATTTGCATTTTTTGAGTATCGAGTCACTGTGACCTAAAGGAATAAGAGTGTACAGTTGAAATGAGCGAAACTGTAGAGTTAAAGGAAACTCAAAAAAACTTTTTTATTTGCACTCAGTATAAATCACAAACATAAACATAATTGCGTTGCTATGACATCAAAACAAACAATAAATTATACGGCTAATAGCAGAAATTCTGTGCAAAGTGGAGATATCCTACAAAGTTGATCTGAGGTTGTGGGTCATGACATGCTAAACTAACACAATCAATAGAATTCTACACCTTAATGTTGACATGTCAGTTGACTTTATCATAACTGGTTTGTCGGAAACACACTTTTTAGATACGGAACTAAAACCGATTGATTTGCAAAAGTGTGACACCTTCCTTATCTCTCGTTACAAGAACCAGTTACCAAAACTAATAGCATTTAAAGTGCGCATCTCACACATGACAACTACTTTGTTCAGTTCTAATCGGTCTGTTTATAAATAAATAATTAAGATATAAGATATCTGCTGCATTATATTTGAAATGTTTTGGTCAATTTTGTGCCATAAAAGCGTGTTTAAATCTGTAAACAATAAGTGATCATAACAAACTTTGTGTAAAGAGGTTTTATTTTGGTGTGATGGCTCCTTCTCCAAGAATAAGATTTGTTTTTAATAAGCAGGTACCTACTCCTTACGTATAACTATATTTTAGCAGTGTAATCTATTAAAGATGTAAAGACTTTTCTCTTGATTTACAAGTACTTGTGTTCTTCTTTGCAACCAGTTTCACCTTTCACGACATCGGCGGGCAGGAGAAAATTGAATTTATTTATACGCATTCATGACAACTATAAATAAAAGCTGGTCTCTTGATTTAAATGTTTTAATCAAAAAATGAAAGGTATCATCTTTAAAATGTATATGTGATATATACAAATATGTAACATGTAAATATAATCGACAAATCCTAACAACGATAACCGTATAACAACAAACATTATAATAAGAATACCTAAATAAGGGTAACAGCAAGAAAAGTAGGTTCTATATAATAAAAGCCTGGACGCAGCAAGTGCGTTATGGTAGTGAATTTTCATAGAAATGATCTGGCGCAAAATATTTTATTATAACTTTTTTTTCTTGTAACATAGAAATCTAAATTTTGGTGTATAGTTTACTTTTTATATCATAAACCTACCTACCAAATTTGGTTATCATAGATTTTTTATTTTTTAAGAAAAAAATTTTTTTCAAATAAAAACTCAAAATTTGTTCAGAAAACCTCGTCCGATTTTTCTGATTAACGAACTTATCAAAGCCATTTACAAAAGGAAGGTACATGCCAAATTTTATTAAAATCGGCTTATTATTCTTTGAGATAAAAATTTTTTTCGAATGAAAACTCAAAATTTTCCCGGAAAACTTCGTTCGATTTTCCTGACTATCTAACTTGTCAAAGCCATTTACAAAAGGAAGGTACATGCCAAATTTTGTTAAAATCGGCTTATTATTCTTTGAGATAAAAAATTTTTTTGAATAAAAACTCAAAATTTTCCCGGAAAACTTCGTTAGACAACCAGGACAGCCAAACACTTTCGATAGTATATATATATATATATATATATATATATATATATATATATATATATATATATATATATATATATATATATATATATATATATATATATATATATATATATATATATATATATATATATATATATATATATATATATATATACTATCGAAAGTGTATATATATATATATATATATATATATATATATATATATATATATATATATATATACTATCGAAAGTGTTTGGCTGTCCTGGTTGTCTAACATTTTTGTTAACTTTAGATTCTCTTTATGCTCTCTTCTCTTAATACCGGGAAAGCCTCTGGCCTTGACGAGATCCCAGCAATTGTTCTCAAAAAATGCGCACCAGAACTTGCTCCTGTCCTGACTCGTCTGTTTCAGATATCTTATAATAAAGGCATATTTCCTAGTAACTGGAAAACTGCTCGAGTACAACCCATCCCCAAGAAAGGATCCAAAGCGCTTCCTAGCAACTACAGGCCTATTTCTCTCCTTTCAGTCGTCTCTAAAGTGATGGAAAAGTATATAAACACCGAATTACTAAAATTTCTTGAAAAACACAGTCTAATCCACGACAGGCAGTATGGATTCCGTCAGCGCAGATGACTGCCGACCTCCTTTCCTTTGTCACCCATTCTTGAAACAAGTCCATGGAACAACACGGTGAATCCCAGATTGTTGCTCTAGACATATCTAAAGCATTCGACCAGGTCTGGCACGCAGCGCTGCTTAATAAACTTCCGGCCTATGGCCTACCACCAAAACTATGTATGTGGACGGCAAATTTCCTCTCCAACAGGAGCATATCTGTTGTTGTGGATGGCCATTCCTCTAAACTGTATCCAATTAATGCAGGAGTTCCTCAAGGTTCAGCTTTAGCCCCTACTTTGTTTCTTCTCCACATCAATGACCTCCTCTCTAGCACATACAACCCAGTTCACAGCTACGCGGACGACAGCACCCTCCATTCAAATATACAATTTTCTAAGCCTGTCTCTTTAGCCCAATTAGATGAGGATCGCAGACTCATGGAGGGTTCTGTCTCCGTGGATCTCCAAAAAATATTAGACTGGGGAAGTAGAAATCTTGTACAATTCAACCCCACCAAAACTAAGTCTTGCTTTCTTTCTCACAAGAGATACACCAGCCCTAGACCCATCACAATGAACAACCAAGTTATTCAAAGTAATGAGTCCTTTTCTCTTGTTGGCATTTCTGTGGATCGAAATCTTAATTGGCACCAACATGTCACATCAATTGCAGAAGCGGCTGCTAAGAAATTAGGTTTCCTCTTCCAGGCTCGCAAATACTTTTCACCGACTAATCTCTATACCTTATATACTTCACAAATAAGGCCAAACCTCGAATACTGCTCCCACATCTGGGGTGCCGCTGCCGCTTCTACACTCGCTATCCTGGACTCCATTCAAAATAGAACTATACGTCTCATCGGTGACGCTACCCTCACCCAAAGGCTGCCATCCCTTGCCCACCGACGTGCCGTTGGTGACCTCTCTCTCTTTTATAGATATCTGCACGGGCACTGCTCAGAGGAGCTTTCCTCCATAGTTCCCCCAACTGCTGCCCCCAACAGATCTACCAGGGGAACAGAGCGAATGCACCCTTTTACTGTCCAGGTCACCAGACATAGAACATCTTGTTATGCCCGCTCTTTTGTCCCGAGGACTTCCAAGTTGTGGAATTCCTTGCCGGCACATGTTTTTCCTTCTCCTCCGAACCTCCAAACCTTCAAGTCCAGAATTAACAAGCTGCCTCTTTCACCCTTGTCAACACCCACGGTACGATAGTATTTAGGCTGTAAGCCCTCGTGGTGTGTTGTTGAAATTAAAAAAAATAATAATAATTTACGTGGTGATTATTATTCCAAATATGTCGGGCAACGAAAGATCTATCTATAGTACCGTATCTTAGTGTTCTTAAGTGTTCTTTAAACCTAATTTCTTTTTGTTTGTCTGACGTATTTAGGATCACAATCTTTACAACTTAGTTTATAAATTCCCGATATTTTGGCGGTACTTCCTTGTTTTTGGGTTACCTAGAAAAAAATTTAAAGTATTTTTTCTCGAAAGAGTTAATTGCAATTTTTTTAATGCTATCTAGACCCCTCGTGATTCCGAGATTCAAATGGTAAGCAAACAAAGGTTTTTTCTGCTTTCTCTCTTCTAAAAGTCGTTGATTCCGCTGTTTTGTTTGTTTTCTATTTGTAAATTAACTTCTCCACTAGGCAAGCAGTGTATTTGTTATATTCGGCGACGTTTTTAATATACCCTAATTCTTTGGTAATACTATTTTTACTTAAAGGAAAATTAATTAACCTAATTACAAAAAAACTCAGACTGGCCATTTGTTGTGCGTACGTATGATGTCAGTCAATCAAGATGTAACTTAGAGTGGTGGTTTCCTTCCTATGGACATCGAATTCTAAAGTGTCTTTATTTCTGATAACTAGTACATCTAGGAAGGGCAATTTATTATTAATGTCTAATTTACGGGTTAATTTTTTAGAATCAAATTTATTGTTTAATTTGACAATAAAATCGTCTATTGTGTAAATGTTTGTGTTAAACACTTACTTGTACTCAAAAATAAAGGCACTATAGAATTTGATGTCCATAGGAACGAAATCACCACTCTAAGTTACATTTCGATGTAGACTACTTTGCTACTTGTTATTTACTCTGGTGCCTGTTAAGTATCAATAATGTTTTTTGCAAATGTATATTTGTCGATGTAGTTATTTGTAATTGCAGAAATATATTTTAAGCATTAAAGCTTCTAGAAGTATGTCGGATGTATAGTGCGTTACTACTGTATTTACTGTGGCGTATGTTGAGTCTCGATAATATGTTTTGCAAATATGTATTTGTCAATGCTATTATTTCTAAACGCATAAATATGTTTTTTGTGTGTGACATGAAAACTTCTTTTGTGTGGAAGCAAAGTTCATTGAACTGTGAAGTTTGTCAAGAAGGATTTTTCTTTGGCGGCGAACTTGAAGTTTTAAAAGCTTTAGTGAAAAGAAAATCACATACGCAGAAATCACTACTTTGTTTTAAACGAACAAACTGATTTAATGGATTCCATTTTTTAAATACTTCCTTTAAATTAAATACAGGGTTTTTATTTTAAAAGGTCGCCACGGGATTTTTCCGATAACTGCTGAGAATTTTGAAAAACCCTAAAACACTTCTATTTTGCTTTCGAGGGGCGCACTTTTTTAAGCCTTACATAACTTGTAGCATTCAACCGCTAGCGAGGGTGACTTTTACCCCCTTTATTTGAATAGGATAGCTAGGTCGAGTGGCACCTTTTTGGAAAGGTCTTTTGATTCTTTCGTCAAAGCTGTAATTTTAAGATCTAGCGATTAGTTTTGCAGATATTTGGTTTCAAAACTTCAAACATTCTTGATTAAAGAACTGCATTATAATTAATAGTTTTAACAAATTATCAATTAATGGTTAGAACATCAAGAACAACTTTCCAAAACAGAAAAACACAAAAACAAACAAAAATGATTGAAAATTAGGACTGTTGAAAATGCTCTCCACCTACAAGCATACATGCCTCGGACTTTTTTTTCTCATATTACCGCGCACCCTTTGAAGAATCCCTTGAGTATTCCTTATTGTGTCACAGGAAGTTATTATACACTATTACTGAGTTCTTCGGTGTTAACCGGAGTGTCGCCGATCAGGGTTTATATCATAAGAAAAAGTTCTTATGCGGCCTACCCATCAGTTGTTTTAAATGTACGATTTAAATAGTCTCTTCTTTATGCCTTAAAGTGAGCTTTCATTTTATTTATAATTAAAATTGGCGCTTCTTTAAGCAATATGGGCAAATCGTCTTCTAGAACCGGATATAATTATGGCCATTTCGTCTTGCTGGCAGACAAAAAGGCCAGTTAAGCGATTTCCAGCTATTTCACACAGACATTTACTGAAAATTCCTTTTGATGATAAGATTTTTCAATAATTGCATGCGGGTTTTCTGTGGCTTAGAAATTAGAGATTTCTGATTGACTTTCGTAAGAAACTAGTTTCATCTGTAAAAAATATTTCACAGTCTGCCAAGCGATTTTGCACAATCTCCCCTAAAAATTATTGATAGAAATTGGTTTGCAAAGGACAGTCTCCGAGCAATAAGGCTGGACGCGTTGAATATGATAGGGTTATAACAGAAAATTGTGAAGAATCCTGCAACATACAAGCTGCGAGATATCCAATTCTTTACCAATCTTTCTACCACACATATCTTTCAACTCCGCATTAACTGAAATAATGATTTTACTCCAAAATAACCACGTAACGATATTTTAACAATCAAATTAAGTAGTTACGAGTTGACTTTACAACCAAACTACCAAAATGAAAAAATGAAAAGGGTGTTCATTTAACAGTCAAAGCCTACTAAATAATTTCAATATCCGGCTTTGGTTTAGGGCGTTACAGATAGTGGTTATTTATTCACTTACTGGAACCCAGTTCAAAATATAGGAAAAAGCCAAGAAACTTTTTTTTACTAAAAACTGAAGCGCCATTCGGAAAATAATTTTTGTTGTTGAACCACACATGTATTGAATGTCTTTCAACTCCGCATTAACTGAAATCATGATTTTACTCCAAAATAACCACGTAAAGATATTTTAACAATCAAACTAAGTAGTTACAAGTTGACTTTACATACATAAACTACCAAAATGAAAAGGGTATTCATTTAGCAGTCAAATCCTACTAAATAAGTTCAATATCCGGCTTTTGGTTTAGGGAGTTACAGATAGTGGTTATTTATTCACTTACTGAAACCAGTTCAAAAGACAGGAAAAAGCCAAACGACTTTACTAAAAACTGATGCGCCATTCGGAAAATAATTTTTGTTGTTGAAAAAAACAATTGCGTGTTACATTCTTCATCAAAAATATTCAATGTCATAGTAATGAGGGTGACGTTGGTTAAATTTAAAAAGTTGTTTTTCTGTTGAACAATGTGTCTCTAGCACAAATTTTCACCCAGCAAGTTTTATAAAAATATCTAATCAAATTTTTTTCTCTCTCTCTCTCTCCTCCCCCTCTCCATCTCTCGCCCTTCGTAAACATCGCCTAGGCATAATGACTTCATGACTTCATGACTTAATGCATTGAGCACAAAACGCTACGAAATGTTGCTTCAAACTGAAGAAAACGCAAATTTCAAAAGATAATGTTTTGATAAAATCTTGTTACCAGTATCACCCATACCTATAGTAGAAACAATGTACAAGATTTCATCAAAATGACTTTATTGTTTCAAAAAGTACATTTTCCGAAAATAAACTTAAAATATGCCAGAAAAAGGTGGTTTGTCTTTATTAACCAACGAACCTCTTTAAGCTATTTACCCACCTGCCAAGATATAATTATTCACAAAACGCTTTTCGAAGAAACACAAAAAAAAGTTGCATGAAAATTTGCAAACATTTTTTCACGAAAATCCGGAAACATTTTTTTTTGCAGTAACTTATTAAACAGTTACTTATTATTAACTACCAAAATATCACACAAAAGCTTACAAATAATAATGATCTACGTAAACACAAAAAATATTCTACGAAAACTCACTAATTATTTTTTACACAAAAATTTGCTACAAGAATACATAAAAAAATTATTTACCTATTTTGTCATTAAGATTGAAAAAAATAATGTAAAACATTTTCTTTTAACTTTTCACGGAAATTTGGAAGTAAAGAAAAACATTAGCGGAAAAGCCCATATTTTCGTGCGACAAACTGTCAGAAATAAGAACAATACTTAAGTCTGTCACTTTAAAATTTCATGTAACATTTGTGAAAACAATTATTGATCAACGATTTATACCGATATTATGAAAATGTAGACGTAGATAATCTTACCGAAATAATTATTTCTATATATAGGTATAATTACTTTTTGTAGCAAAGTTAATTTAAATATTTTTGTATTTTTTTTCGAAAATTCGCTAAATAATCAACATAATCTAATCGGTTATTAGAATTGTATGCGATTAGAAATGTAAATATTTCCAAAACTAGAGTCTGTAGATATAGGGATTATTATACAAAGCTTAAAGCAGAGAACATGCCCTTTACTCCTAAAACACAAAATACAAGCTGTTCCATTTGAAAAAAAATGAGTTACGGCCGTTGGAACTTTTTCAAATTCAGCACATATATATATATATATATATATATATATATATATATATATATATATATATATATATATATATATATATATATATATATATATATATATATATATATATATATATATATATATATATATATATATATATATTGATGAAAACGCCGTATCGTAATTTTTGATATGCCGCAAAAATGTGAAACAATTAAAATAACTTGAAAAATATGAGCACTATCAATTTTTTTTTCTCGCAATCATGCATTATAATTCGATGGGAAATGCGAAAATGCAATAATATAAAAAGTGTTCGATTTGAGCTTTTTACCGTAGAAATGCATCACCCTGTATATATATATATATATATATATATATATATATATATATATATATATATATATATATATATATATATATATATATATATATATATATTATTTGTTTGCTATACTTTCAGTGATTTGTTATTTGGTTACGTGGACTGCAGTTTCGAACCGTCCGGGTTCATCATCAACACGCTACTGACTATGATCGCTCCTGTGTGGTCTATGTCTGAGATTGTACGTGACGCGTGCGCGTTGAGCGTCTACTGGTCGGTTGACTGTTCTCAGATTGGTTACGTTCTCGGACTGTGTCGTGTGTATCGGTCTCCTGTCTTGATCACTGTGGTTTGATAATTTGTCTACTTGTATGGCTTTTATTAAGTTTTGTTTAAATATTTGTACTTGGATTTGTTCCGGCATTAGTTGCTTCTTACTGTTTGTTAGTTGAATGTAGTATTGTTCCCAGATTCCCATTTTTTGTGGTCTTTAATATGTTTCATTAGTTGTCATTGGTTGATATCTGGTTTTTGATGTTTTCTGTTGTGAATGTGTGTAGCTACGTTTGATTTGTAGCTAGGTATGTTGATTTTATCTAATGTTGTTATATGTTCCTTGAATATTGTTTCTATTGATTTTTTTGTCATTCCTATATATTTTTATTGCATGTGTTACATTCTATTTGATATATTCCGTTTAATTCAGGTGGGTTGTGTTTTTGTTTTTTATTTATTTTGTTTATTATTTTGTTA